>VZTR01024935.1:43943-97088 GCA_013400775.1 Chaetops frenatus | reverse complement strand
TGAAAGCTTAAATGTGGTTATTTGTAATGGATTATATACCTCTCTAGTAGTCTTTGTTTTACCATCTCCTCCTTACTTTGTTCTCAGAAAACAGAAATGCTTTAAGTATAAGGAAGAAATGAAACTTGAGCTAATAAGGTTCTCTTGAAGACCTTTGCCATTTATTGCCAGAAATACTGGGGTTTTTTGTGCTAATTTACTGTAGCATTGTGAGCAAATGATGTCTTGCTCAGATTTGCCATCATTGTGACTTAAGAATTTAAAAAAATTAAAAATAAAATTTTGCTAATTATCCCTTGAGAATAAAAAACTGCGATTTCAGTGAAGCTGCTGCTCCAGCAGTGGAGATGTCAGCTGTTGCCTTGGTGGTAGAGGATTTAACCAGTGGGCATGGGCATGTCAAAGGAAAGGCACATGTTCAGTGCAGGTTCATTTTTTCATCCTTTTCTGATCTCCATACTAGAGGAAAAACAGCAACTCTACATTGGAAGGCTGAGCATTAACTATAGAGAAGGAGCAAATATAAATAATATCTCTGTTTTTATATGTGACACCTCCATCTCTGTGGTATCTTTCTAGTACAGAGTATTGAAGCTATCTGAAACTCATTTACCTTTGATAAATGTTGGGGGTTTTCCTCCTCTTTGTTATCTTATTTCTTAAATGACAGATATTTAAGAGGAGTGTTCAGTTGATTTAGAGCTCTTTACTCAATGCTGTCTAAAACTATGTTTAAATCACTGGAAATTTTTGTAATAGATTTTGACATCAGCAGTTCTGTGTTTTGCAAGAATTCTATTCTCGTAATACTTTGTTCTAGATCACTACTAAAAATGGGAAATATGCTGTGACTAAATTTTTTTTTTTGGTAGTTGTGTGACACTCCATTGTCATACTCCATTGTGACAGTGACAGTTGTCACACTGCCATGGATCATGGTAACAGTAATAAATAAACTGGACAATAACCCTGTACAGACTGTGCTTAAAATATAAGTCTCATACTGATGTACCCCTGCTCCCAGACAGCTGCTTTAAATGGTGCCAAGTACCATGCAAGTCTGTAATGTTTATCTGGCTACATTTAGATTTTAGTATTTAATATGCTTCAAAGCTAGTAATTTTTAAAAGTATGTCTAATCCTGTGATTATGGATAACTAATTGTTAATTAGTAATTTATTTTTCTGTCAAGGCATGTTTTTAATAAAGGTGGTAGTTTGTTCTTGTTTTTCTCTTTTTCTTGTGATAGGAAATTTTTGTGGACTATTGAGAATATTTTCCAAGTCTTGAGATATACTCATACATGAGATATGTTCTTTCATGGAATTTCTTTCATAAGAAGAGGTTGGTTTTGACTGTCATAGTGTAATGAAATTGGGCACCATCAATATACTGCACAAAAATACAGTGCCTTGCTGATCACTGAAAACAAATAATCCCACCCCATGTGGAAATTTAAGTTCACTTCAGCATGTAGACAGACTCTAACCAACAGTTTGTAGTATTTATTCAGTGTTTCTGTATCAAATGCCTTCTACTAAATAACTGCACGCCTTTAAAAAAAAAAGGGAATTGCAAGGCACTAATTGCTTATAGGCCCTGGATTTAATGTTATGGCGGTGTTTTTGTTCTGTCATAAGTGTGTGTCTTTTAACACCAAGTCGTTAGGAGAGCTGACAGCTATTTAGGTGCCTCATAATCAGGGAGTGTTTCATGTAGCAGCTCTGGTTTCGTAGATCAATTTTTCTATTGGATTTTTGCATTCTGTATCTGAAAATTTAATTTATTGTATCAAAAACTGATTTAAATAGACTTGCAATTCAGAGCTAACTTTGATCAGTCTCTCACTAAAATACTGAACAGCTTTATCTTTCTATCATTTTATTTCACAGAAGTGTAATAGCTTGAAGTGCTGAAATACCACAGTGATTTAAATATTCTCTTTGTCTTTATCTTTTTTTGTCTGTTCCTGTAATTTAACAGTGCAGGTGAATGATGAAAACTGTACAGACTTTTAAAAATTTTTTTAATGGTTGACTTCATTGTAAACTGTATGAGATTTTTCTGCCTTCAGCTCCAGCCTTTAGTTTCAGCTGATTTCCACTTGCATTTTTTGTGTGGGTTGTGTTTGAATGCATATTTAAATACTTAACCATGTGCATGGGTGTCTGCAGGGCAGGTGACTGCTGCAGTCCTTTTGCTGACATTAGAGGCCTCCAGTGATCCTAAAATCAAGGCCATTCAGAACTGTGTTCCAGGTTAGGAGCAGATGTTTCTGGGGTCTAAAATGCATTCACTCAAAGTGTCATGATTTGCCAAGATTTTATAAACATTTTTTTCCCCCTTAAGGTTTGATTCTTGGTAAATGTCTTGTGTGTGGCCCTTATAAGAGACGTACTTGTTAGCAAAAACGGCTTTAAATGAATTTGCTCTCCTGAAAGACAGCCTGTTTCCAAGACCTATGCCAATTGAAACATGTCCTACTCATTATGACTGTAGGGAGACCAAGCAAATAAAAGACTGAACTGTGCTTGAGGCCGTCATTCATCACACAAGAGGACACACATGGCATTTATTCTTTTTATGACTTTCATGGCCTGGACACTGGTGACTGTTCTCTTTTGCTCTGGTTGTGCACTCTTGCTGTTTGAGTTTTCCGACTGAGCATCCTTTTATTTTTCCTAGAGATTGTAAGTGTTTGTTTTCTAGATTTGTTCGGTTTAAAGAATAATAATTATATTTGCTTTGTAGTAACTGTGCCATCTTATCCATATTAAACACTGCAACTATACATGTAGACTAGTTTCCAAGGAAACATCATCCCCTCTCCTGCCCCTGAACCCCTCCTGGAACTTTAGAAAGTGAAGTGTCTTACTGTAATCACACCCTGTTGTTGCCATCCTAATCCTGATCTCGTATTTCCAACAAAATTACAGCTTTTTAAATGTTTGCAGTGCTGTTGTGAAGTTTACCATGCACCAAATGATTTAGGGTACTTAAATGGCATTGGAACAAATTACTGGCTTCATTGTGACAGACAACAGATGAGTACATTACACTACTTAGTCTCAGCTTCTTTAACTAAAATACTGTGATTGTTTTCCATCCAGTAGTTCTGTAATTACTCTTTCTTTATGTTCACTGTAAGAAGTAAGACAGCATTTTTTTAGTCTCTTTAAATGACAGAATCAATATAAATCTTGTGCATTGTTGGGAAGATGATCAATTATTTCATTTATGTACCCGTGTGAGTAGAATGGTGGTTTAGTTAGGTAAAATTTGGCAAAGATCCTTTCTTATTGTTTTGTTTCTCTTGCAAGATTTCTTGAGGTAAATTTCAAGAAGTTGAGCATATTTTTTTGGAGTGCTGATAGGATCTAAGCTTGTTATTTGAGGAGTGTCAAATTACATCTGTACTTTGATCACTAGATACCTGCTTTGGCTTACAGGTTAAGAAAAAGCAAAATTGATGACTCAGTTAACGATAGGATTCACCAAGGTTTGGATTTGTTGGTGTGAAGTTCTCCCTCCAAGGTTTACAAAGACCAGAACCTGCTGCTGCAGTTTCACACCTTCCAGGAGAGTGTCTGTCCTTTGTTCAACTTTCTGCCTGTTTCCAGGCTTTCCAACTGTGTTGTTTTGCTGCATGTACTGGGTGGATGTTCTGGTGAAGTGAGAGAGGTGGTCTGCTCTGTGTTCATTGCTGTGTTGATCAAATTCAGATTAATTTCATATCAACTGCAAATAAATCAGAAAATTTTGTCTACTGTAGTGCCATCTAAGAGAGCCAGTTAAAGACATGGTGTCTAGTTAGCTTCTATATTTCATTGGTTTGAAAAAGGCCTAAAGTTAGTGTACTGATAAAAGATGATGCTTAAAAGAGCTGTGTTCTCACTTGGGAACTAAAACAAAGAATTGGGAGAAGTAGTTTTTTTTAGATATCTTCATATTTCTAACACAGTGTTTGGAGTTACCAGCATGTGCAAAATGTCAGAATTTTATGTATGAGGGATCAGATACCTTTGTGCAGACAAGTATTTAATGACATACTGCTGGCATTTTTAATTTTACTTTATCAGTGCTTTGCTTTTGAAGGAGCTCTCAGTGAAGTTATGCATCCACACACAGATGCAGGCACAGAGGATGCCTGAAGCAGTTGAATCTGTGACCGACTGCTCGTGCCCCTCGATGGGCTGTGCTGGGCTGTGTCCCTGCTGGAGCCAGCTTCTGGGGATGTTAGTGTGGGAAGGTCTGGGGAAGAAGGGGATGCTGCCCTCCTGGGATGCTGAAGTGATCCCATGCCATCAAAAGAAAAGTGTTTTCATTGCTGAGAAGCAAAACCGGTACTTAATGTAAGCAAGTCCTGTACAGATCATGGAATATATCTGAGAAATGCTGCATCTTTTCTCACAGAAATTTCAAAAGTCTGATAAAGTCAAACACACTTTTCCAAGGACTCTTTGCCATTGCTTTGAATTACTTCTAAGGAAACTACTTAAAGGGCTTGGAGAACTGAAATGGTAAGGAATGTAGTGCAGAAATATTGGATCCTTTTGGTTTATTAGGTTGTGTCCCTTTTATGGAAGTTTAGTCAATAACAATAACACTGCAGAGATGTCTGTCTGCAGTTAGTCTGTAGCTAGATCAAACATTTCATGGGGTTCTAGCTACATGATTTCTCCTTGAAGAAGGTGATGTATTATTTAATTTGTAACTAAGTCCTGGGACATCTTGAAGAACAGGGTTGTTATTTATCTTTGCTGTTCCAGGCGAAAGTCCACTGGTTATGTACAGCACAAGCTTGAATTTGGGAACATCTGGCTTGCATACAGTTGATAATAATTTTGGAATCTTTTCAGAGCAGAATTAGACAATTAACTTTTAAATTTGATTTGAAAGTGTAGTGTGTTTGAAGGAAACCTTTGAGTACAGTGTTTGCTGAGCTCGTGCTTGTAGTTCTTACACAGTGATTTGATTTGTATTTTATATTTTTTTTAAAAATGCATTTGCTTTTAGACATCAGCCTAGCATAAGAAAAGTATTTCCTCAGTTAATACCAACACTCCCACTTCCTTCTCTAGGGGTGGTAAAGATCTGTTTGCCTGGAGTCAGTGCTGAGGTGTGTTACCTCACAATTAGCAAGCAGACTTACTCAGGGCTGCTCTTTACAACTGTTCGGATGCTGGAGAGTTAAACTGATTCTGTGTTGACATTTTAAATGTTTCAGCCCCCTTATACAAAAATCTGTTGCTGCAATTGGTATGCTGGCTTTTCTGCATTAGTCACATTCTGCAAAGTAGTTTCTAATGGTTTTCTTTAGTAACCTTCATATGGTAAATTAAACCTTGAGTTTTAAGTATCTGATTGTACTGACCTTCACTTCAAGGAGGTTTTTTATTTAAGCTTCCAGCCTTCCGTCAGACAGAAACACGATTGCCAATAAAAATAAAATAAACACCTAGTCTTGCACCCTCTGCTTACTTGAACAGAAGTGTTCATAAATGTATAGCTCTTAGCTGGGCAAATACAGGCAGCCTGCCGACTATATTTACATTTTAAAATTTACTGCAGTGAGGGTCATTCCAATTCAAAAGAGAGTATTTGGTAAATGAGTTGGCAAGCAGAATGACTTTGTAGTGTTCAAAGGAGCTGTGCCAAGAAATTGGCTGAAAAATGCTTGTTGTCTGGTTGCATCTATTGAAGTGAGACGGGAGAGAAGACATTTGGATTTAGTAGAATAAAATATATGAAACTCCCTCAGTCAGTGAAGGAACTGCCATATTCTAGCATGTAATTCCTTGTGATCTTTGCCTTGAAAATGCTATTGAAGGGAGAAGAAATTTGAGGACCAATGGCAATCGATGAGAAAGTGTCTAATGAGTGATCTAGCCATAAATGACAGTTACTCTATGGAAGTTCCAAAACCCTTGTCCCAAAATGCCAGTTTATTGTAGGCCATATAGAATATTCAAAATATGCTGTGAGTAGGTCACACAATATGAAGGAAAGTCACCCTGGAAATCGGGAGATCCAAATCTATTGAGAGATCTGGGAGTTTATTTCTCTCACTGTCAATCATGAGATGCCAGTATTTGTACCCCAAGTGTTTGTCTCTTCATCTTGTCTTCTGGCAAGTGGGCTCCAGTGAGCAACATATTCTCCATGTTAAGTGCAACACATTCTCTGTATAGTTGATTCTTCATTAGTGCAGTTAAGGAATGGGGCCTCTAGCCCAGTGTTTGTATGACACTTGTAACAGTAACACAAAGAAACCCTCTGAACTCTGTACACTTCAGCTCTTACTTGTTAGAAGAAGAGACTGGAGGTAATTATTTACATTTGTTTCAGATTAGCTGTTTCCTGCCCTTCCTAAAAGAGATAGTCTTTGTCTGTTTTTTTCTTCATACAGCCATCTGTTTTACTTATTCTTCCACTTTCTAAAAGGGAAAGAACAGTAGGAAGGAAAGAAAAAGCTTTGTTTTTAGAATGGAAACCTGCATAACGCAGCTAAGGAGTGCACTGTCCTCTTATAACTCATCTTCTACATCCAGATTAATCAAAGGGACCTTGGGGGTGAAAATCCAAGGCTCTTCTGGACTACAGAAGATGATATGGTCCAGAGGTGAAAAACCTCCTCAGAAATTTCCCTGCCACAGCCCTCTGCCACTTACAGTAAAGGAGATTTAGTTCTAATCTGCCACTGCATGCTTTGTTCTTAATGAGAATTTAGCCTCACATTTTGCTCTGGTTCAGAGATATTTCTATGGTTATACTGACAAAATATGTAGCATAATACTAAATTTTTAGTCAGGAGGATTGGTTTTTATTAGTTCAAAAAAGGTAGGACATATTTGTGAAAAGAGTTAATAAAAATCGTGGTTTTTTAGCTGTATTGTCCAGTCCTCATGATTTTTATGCTTGAAACAGTTGCAAGTTAATACTTGGCAATAAATCCATGTGTGGTGACCGGCAGATTAAGTACTAGGAATTCCAGTGGAGATTAGACCACACGTTTTGAAAATGCAGATGTCAGTACTATTTTACGTCAGTGCAGAGTTTAGCTGCCTTATGTTTTGCATATAGACAGGGACTATTATATCATTTCTCGTTTTAGTTGCTTCACAGTGGTGCTTTTGGCACTGTTCATCCTCACAGAGATCAAGTGATAACTGGTGCAGCACAAACATGAAAGGCAGCATAAGGCTGTGAGCCCACAACATGAGTTAGGCAGGTGGCCTTTTGGTTGAATCTGAAAGAGGTGGAGAAGGAGCTGGAGGATTTGAGAGGAAGTTGAAGTCAGGCAATTTAGTGGCAGAATAAAAGTATGGAAGCAGAGATGGAAAAACTAAATGAGACACGACTTTGGGAAAGTTGTGTCATACAGATGTGGTACTTTTCAGAGCTGCCACCTTTCAGATGAGTTGCTCACAGTTTGCTAGATAATGTGTTTATGTATTAATATCAGATTCACTTTATGAGTATGCTTATGTATCCATGTAAAATAAGTAAAAGTTATAAAAGAAATGTTTCTGGCCTTGAAACCTTAAAATCAATGTGGGGAGAAGCGAGTTGTGCGCATAAACCCAGCAAAGTGAGAGAATGGATTCACTTTCACCAACTAAGAGTGCAGCCAGTTCTGAACAGAGCTATCCACATGTAACTGATCACCACCAGTCACTGGTGCTGCAGGATCCACTGAACAGGAACAAATGGTGCTAATAAGTCCAGTAATATTATCAGCAGACCTACTGTGTTGCATACATGTTATTAGTGACTCTTGTTAGCTTTCATTGCACTCAAGGGATGGAACAGTGCCCTAGGGAGACAGTGGCCTTGCATCACTGTGTTTAAGGAGAAATTATCTCCTTCTCTCAGAATAACTATTTTGCTCCATTTTTGTTAGATATTCTTTATTCTATACCTACTGGAGGTGTGTAATTAAAGGTTCCTTGGCCAGTTTCTTTCCTCCAGTGAACCCTGAAAGAAACTAGCTTTTATTATGTAGAAATCTACATTAATATGATGATTATATTGTATTTCATACATCAGGGTTTCTGCTAATTGCCTGACAGGAATGAATTCCTCTTTTGCTTTCTGTTCTTCTTATGTATTTTGACTTTGGTGAAATCAGGGTTCCTTGGGGGCATCAAAACCAGGTCGTAGCTGACATCTGGATACGAAGTAGGTCAGGTCAGTATAATCTCCAGGAAGCTGATGCAGAGAATTCCCTTGCCTCTCTCTGCAGTGATTTGCTTGCAGACCTGTGCTCATTCAGGTTTTTCCTCTGGCTTAGCCTGGCTGAAGCTCTGGGAGTGTTTTATCTTTGTGCTGCAGAGGTGTCGTTTGGCTTTTGGAACTGTGGACTTCCTTCTGCTCATTAGCTCCTGGCCATTGCAAAGGCTTTGTGTAACACTGGTGTTTTGACTTTTTCTGTTCTGAAGTTGCAGTAAATTCCTAAATTGAAATACATAACTTTCAGCTTAATGGAAGTTATTTGGGTGAGACACACTTGTATATGGTATGGAGGTCAGGCTGGATCAGAGCTCAGAAAGGATGTGTGCCTTGCTAAGCAGAAGGAATTAAACATTTTACAAGTCTGACCCTCAGGCTTCAGGTAGCTGAAATTAGGATTAGTTTCTCTCAAGTGGTCCCTTATACTCAATCCTTAGCGTGCATTCAAGGACCAAGTTAATGTTTTGCCTGTATTTTCTCCAGATTGAGATGTCTTCAAAGAATTATTGTTTTCTCCCTGACTGCAAAGGAGAACAACTCTTCCAGCAACTTAACCAAAACCATCTGCCAACCAAGGGAATAATTAGCACCCAAAGAGTTTGAAAAAGCTATTTAACCTTTTCAAACAGAAAACTATGTCTTGCTTATTCCACATTGCTTCTTGAAGTTGAACTTTTCTTTCTTCTAGCACTGCAGAAACAATTTTGAATGTGCAAGAACCAAATTGCTACAGAGGGAGGTGGATCCTCCGACAATGCAATAATATCGAAGGGATAGGAAACACAATAATTTAAAGTCCTGTTATGTTAAAGTTCTCAGACCTAGTCATCTCTTGCAGTTGTGCCAATTGCAGGAGCTGGAGGACTTTTTGAAATCTACTCTGCTTTAGCTCATGCTTCTGCCTAAACTGGTTTGGAAGTGTGGCAAGGGGATTCTTTTGCTTTACCTGGCCTTCCTAGACTCAAGGTTTCTTGCATGAAAATGATATTTTAATATTATAAAAGAGCTTTGAAAAAATACTCTAAGTTTTTCCACTTGTGGGATGCAGTATTTATTTAATCTACTACTTAGAAAGTGGTATTTTACACTAGATAGATCAAGTGCTATGAGCACGTTCTTGGGACACAGCCAGACTTCTTGGTTTCCCCACAACATTTACAAATGCACAGAGGAGATCTTTGGATGATTAATACTGGTTTTATCCACGGCACTGAAGTCCATTTTCTTGTAAGTCTTCTGTATTAGTGTTCTTTAATAATTGGTCAGAGATGTGAACAGAACTGTGCCGACTGATGGGTAATAAACTGTAGCTGCTTGAGGAACAGAGACGTGAGTCAGCAGGGACTGAAATGGGGCCTCGGGCATGTAAAGCATCCTCTGTGCAGTTCAAGGGAGAGGGGAGCAGCAGCAGTGAGCTGTGACCACCAGCTCCCGCCAACAGCAGAGGATGGAACTGGGTTTTTGAGGCCCTGCTGCAGAGTCAGGTGTGGTGGCACAGCCCATAGTGGTGACACTGATTGACAAGGCCCTTCCCACTGAACCCTGGCTGGAGATGGATCACTGCTGTACTGTTCCATCCTACTGGACACACTCTCCTGGCAACCTGTCCTACCCTTCTGATTCATCTGAAGAGGCAAAGCTGAAAAAAATGTGCCATTCATTTTGTCTTAATTACACATTTAAAATTTGTCTGTATATTAACATAATAGATGCAAGTCAAGGAAAGGTGAAGGAAATGGTGCTTTAATGGCAGAAAGCCTGATTTTGAAGGTGTTATTCTTTCACAGTTTAATTTGTGTTGGGAACTGCTAGTGACCTCAAAATTTATTTTAAGCAAGTCTGAATCTTTCCTTATAGTAAAAAAATTTAAAATTCTTGATAGAATAGGATTGTAGAAAAATTTGCTATTTTCTTTTGTGGTCATCTGATCAAGTCTTAAGAGCATATTATGTCCTCTTCAGCATTCTCAGTTTTGACTTGGTTTGTTATGAATAAATTTACATGGCTTTTTTGGTGAAATATATCACAACCCTCTTCAAGTTGTTTATGAATAAGTTAGCATCTGCTGAGCAGATTTGCTCTGCAATTTGCCTTGAATGACTGACTGTCTTCAAATGTGGCTGAAGTTAGGCCTTATACTCAGCTGAAGTTAGGGCTGATATTCAACATAACCATGGAATCATAGAATCGTTAAGGCTGGAAAAGACCTTCAAGGTCATTGAGGGGTAATTTTACAATGTCTGACCATTTAGCCAGCAATCTGGAGGGCTTTTCCTACATTATGCTAGCATCTTTTCTTGTTCTTAGACTGGACACCATTATATGAGTTACATTTGTTCACTGGGCTCAGGCATCTTTTGTTGTGACTGAGGTTTGTGAGGCGTCCATTGTTCATATTATGAAAGACATGTGAATTAATATTTAGAGAATTTCTTTTCTCAGTGATGATTTCTCACTGAGATTCAGCTACCACCGTATCTAATTGTGCCTTCTGCCACTACGCCATAGCTCAGGTACACAGGGAAGAAAGGTCTTTCTGTTCTTGGGAACTTTTAATGGGAAAGAGCCTCATCCTGGGAAGGTGCTGAAGTAAACTCAGTTCTATGGGATGGCAAGTCAGGTACGTATATCTCAGTCGTTTTTTCTTGACATTACTTTTTTTTTTTTTTTTTTAAGCAGCTCTGGTGATTTATGATCTTTTCACTGGAGTGGTTTCCTGTCCTTGAACCAAACTTTTCACATGCAAACACTACTATAAGACATTTCTTTTAAATCAGGTGTGTATTTTTCCTCTGGTGATAGTGACCTTCACACACAAGGTACTGACTGTCCCTTTTATAGGGAGGATCCTTCAAGCACCATCTCACTGGCCTCATGTTAAGTGATTTTCTTTTCATTCACGTACTGCTTCAAGGTGGGATGATTGGTAATAAGCTTCATGCTACTCCTGATGGCTGTATCAAGTTAAAAGAGACATATTCAGGCTGCATCTTTATTTTACATCAGCCTCATCTCTCATAAGAGCACCTTGCTTGTTTTAGCATTACCAGGAGGAGCCATCCACTTGTTTTAACTGAAGGCAGTGATTGTGTTGTCTCTACTTTTTGAAATTTCACAGTGTGTGTTTATTCTTTGGTGCTTTTGTATATAATTATAATCTGTGTACTTCCTTCGGTTTCATGATAGTTTAATTCAGTTTGTCTGACAGTAGCTTTGCATTATTTTCTTGTGTAGTTCTGAGGAAATTTGATTGATGTAGTAAATTTAATTGTTTAAACTTTGTGTGCATGTGTCTCTTTCTCTATACCTAGTGTTTTCTTTGCTCTGCAAACAGGGCACTGCATGAATGTTACTCATGCAACATGTTGTCTCCCAAGCCACTGATCCCTGTTGCTCCCTGCCTCAATACAGTGCATTATTTGCTTATCTGGAAGCTGTGAGATAATTATTCTCTGTACCACAGTTAGTGCAAATGACCCCTTTTACTGCATTACTGTCTTGGGTATTGCTCTTCCTGATTTCCACACTTCTTTGTAATAAGTTCATCAGTGTTTTGTACTGTAGCATTTGCTTTTTCTCGTTTTTGTATGTTCTGAGGTACTGCCTGAATGGACTCTGAGCCTGTACCACAAGTCATCTCTGTTTGGATGTGTTATTGCTCACTAGTTTTGCAGGTATCTGTACATCTTTACAACAGACTTCCTAAATATTCTTACCTGTTTCCTATATTTGTATTTCCCCTTATTAATCTTTTGCATGTTAGTTTGTAAGATTTCATAACATCATGACTTGGCCATTTCACACAGCTTGACAACCAACCAATCTCCTTTTTCTCCAAATGCATTATTATGCTTTTTTTGGTATATGACAGAAATTGTGGATTGAAAATGCTTCTAGAATTCTATGTGGGTGCTCCTGAAAAATCCAAATGCTGTTTGTTGCCAGTGGCAGCCATTGCCCATTACAGATGATAATGTGACTGCTTTTATTCACGCTCTCTCTGTCAAACTTCACTGCAATTTTCCGTTGTGATCAGAAAGGTTTCCAGTTTCTAGCTAAATTCTTTTCATGTCTGTTGCTCAGGGACAGGTCTCTGGTTCATTGTCATAATCGTTGTTTGTTCTTGGTGTGTATGTACAGGAGGGAGATCCAGTATTTTTAGCTTCTGATATCAGGTATCTGAAGGAGCTAATTCCTTTCTGTTACCAAGTTCACCGCAGGAGAATAAATGGGGATGGAGCCAAGGAATCTTAACTGAACTTTATGCCTGTTTCTGTATTTCCCCATCTCATCAAGCACTTTTAAAATGGAGAGCTCTCTAGAGGTTCCCTCATATATGAATATGCCATAAAATCATAGTAGTATAATCATAAACCAGCAAGCTTGTGAACGTATTATCTTTCCTCTTGAGTTTGGCTTTTTTTTTTTTCTTTTTCGTTAATTTGTCTGAAAATGAGTTGAACAGAGGCTGGTTACCTCATTCATGAACACTTGTATGATCCTTGGAGACTTGTGAATGAGAAACTTGATGGAACTGCAAAATTGGTGGTAGTGGTGGCTGACTTTGTTCGTGCTCAGTTTCATTGTTTCAGCTGCACGTGGTTTTCCCTCCTCATCTGTACTTCAGCACTTTCTTCTCTGCACACATGAGTCTCAACAGCTTAGATTTTAAAAAAGAATATAAATACCTTGCTTGGTTAGACCAATTGTCCATGTAACCCATAGCTCTGTTCCAATAGCAGCAGCAATCTCCAGCATCCACCATCACTGACTTTGGGATCTTGGAGATACATTCCCTCCTTTTTGTCATTTTTTAGTGGGCAAATTTTGCAAGAGTTCCTTCTTCTTAGCTGTATGATATAATGGTTGAAGCTTATCACTATTGAACTGCTATTAGGATGAGTACCTTCCCTTAAATGACCTGCTTTCTTTTGTGTTTGATAAAATTTACAGCACTCACAAATTTATCACCACCAAGTATTTTGAAAGTCTAATCTTCTTCTGCTCTTACTGGTTATCTATAGTGCTGATATCCCACTTCAAAATATTGATCCTAATTCCACAGAAGTGCAGGAACATGGGGGGGTGTGTGTGTGTGCTAATCTCCAGAAAGGTCCAAGGTTTCCCAAGGAATTCACCTGAGTGAAAAGCTGTTCTGGTGTCCCCTTACTGTCCATCTTCCTCAGTTGCCAGCTCCCCATTGTGTCCCACTGAGAGGGCTGAGTCTGCATAGATCCTCCTCTGGTTGTGGCCATGGGCAGAGATGGCAACAGCAGAGATGTTTTTACTAAAAGTTTACTTTATAATCTTTGGCTTTCTTGAAATTTAAAAGGTAGTTATTTCTAAAAATAATTTCTTATCTTGCAATTAAGCTCTCACCTTAAAGCTCACCTCAGAGATGTTTCTTCTTTTTCCTGTTAAAAAAGAATTGGTTGAATTATGCTGTGATTTTAATCTTGGCAGTATCCTCAAAGAATCTCAGTTGATCAGAGATGAACTTTTTTTCCCCCTTCTGGAATTAGATCAAATTTGTTTTAATCAAGAAAATTCATTTTTGTTGTTCCTCTTTTTAATTTTAAGAGAGCAGTTTCCATTAACTCAAGTTTGTCTAAACTCTGTAGTTCCCTAGGGCACATACATAACCTTCTGTGCTAGAATTGCACTTGTGAGTAACCCTAGGAGTCTTTCTTGGCCTGAACCTGTTTGTGAAAAAGTCTCTTCTGAATTCTGTGAGTGATGTGGGTATCATGATTTTCTGCCTTTCTGGATAGATATTGCTCTCATTCTAAATAATGTCTTCAATAGTGTCTTGGAAATAAACTGAAATTGTCTTCTCTCTCACTGAAGATACTTGCTTTAACTTATCTCTGTATCTTATGTCTTATATCTGTGTTTTGTAAAGATGTCTTAGTTAAAAAGCCTTATTGATGTGGCTGCAAAATTTGCACGTAGGTGGAAGCATGTAAATATCATTCATAATTCTGCATTTTCCTGCTACATGTACATGAAGAACTATATTTTAAATATATTATTTTAATGCTCTGGATTGTAAAGTGGAGCTTTCTAGTAATCTCATTATGCTAAGGCTTTATCCATCTAAACTGAGGTGGTGGTAAAAACCTTACAACCTTAAGTAGCTAATTAAGGACAAGAACCTCTTGGTCTTGAAATAAAGAGTAAGGAGCACAGTGCTTGTTCCAGGGAGCTCAACAGCAAACTTTATATACATAAATCCATTAAAAATAGATGTACACTGTAAAACTGCAATATGAATTTCTCAGAAAAATCCTCTACAGAGATATGCAAATATTCTAAGGAGGAGGAACTCTAGTATATTTACTCTGGGTTTTTTGTTTGGTTGGTTTTTTGGTGTTTGTTTAGTTTTGTTTTGCCTGATAGAGAAAAAAGCATTTTATGCCTACTAAAGAATATTACCTGGACTTAATAACTTAGTCCTGTGCAAGCATTTAATATTGAAGACATTATTTTCAGGCTTGGTCTGTAGCTTGCTTATGTTGTCAGACAAGTTACACACTGTCACATCGCAGAGCATGCTGGCAAAGGCAGGCTTTGGTTTTTACAAATGCCATTGTGTGCAACCTTTAAAACTGCAGGTCTGTGTGGTTTCTTTGTTAAAATTTCTATGAATAAAGATAATCTCTGAAATTCTGACAGAAAGCAGAAGAGCCAAAGGGGAGGCCAAGCATGACCAAATTATGATTGATCTGTATTATCTTAATAATTGGGGGTGAGGGGTGGGTTGGGGTGGTTAAAGGAGGTGGTGTTTTTTGGTGTTTGACCTCAAAGCAATTAAAGGTTTTGATGAAACTTAGAAAATAAATTTTAGCAGCAGCTTCTTGGGAGCATTTAAAATCAACAAACTTTTAGCAGCTGTGTGAGGAAAAAATAATTAAAACTGAAATAGTAGGGACCCAAATTAGTTTGCAGTGATGTGCACACAACACAGAAATGTGCTTTGGAAATGTAACATAGGAAATAGGTAGCTTTGGGACACCTCTAAGCTTTTGTTCTTGAGAGGGAAGAGTCAAAGATGATCCCCCATCTGTTTGCCCAAGGATTACGACTGCAGTGATTATTTGCAGAAATATTCTGCAGTAGCAACCAAGATCTATTGATTATTTCTCACACATGTACTGTGGATTCAGAGAGCAAGATGAGCAAATCCTTGTTTTTCTTCTCAGCAGAAATGTCAGGGAACAAACATTGGCTACCTTTCCCAGAATTTCTGCTAGCTAAAATAAAAAGCTTTAAGGGAATTGGAAAGCCCTATAAACTAACTAAAAGGAAATGTTAGTGGGTTGGTTTGTTTTAAATAAGGCTTATTTTATAGTTGTTATACATGCCCATGCACCAGTATAATATTTTTTTTGAAAATTGCACATAACAAAGTTGGAAATTGTGTTCAAACTACATCATTCTGCTTGTACATTTTATTACCCTTCCATTTTCCTCTACTGTTACTCACATTGCAAAGAAAGAGATTATATTAATTAGCTGATGGCATATAACAGAGGTATTCGTGGTGTGGAAGTTAAAAGTAATCCTAGAACTGATTTTTAGATCATCATCTTTATTATTTCAAGCAGTTTGTGTACAATAATGGACAATAACACTTTAGAAAATGATGCTAAATTTTTCAAACTTCAAAGTTTAAAAAAAGTATGTTATGCTTTTTCATCAATTAGCAGCAGGAGAGCAAATTATAGTTATATTAAACTGTGCATGCTATATAAATCACAAATGTTGTTAGCAAAGAATTAACATCATAACCAGTAATTTAAAAACTGCCTTTAGCTCTGAATAAGAATTGGCTGTGTACATATTTCAATGGTATTGAAGAAGTAAAAATAGATCTCTCTAGAAGAGAGCCTTTCTGGTGATAGTGAAATTAATTATCTGCTCTTTTATGAAGGGGTAGTGTCTGTCTTAGTTGTGTAATGGTAATGTGCTATAGAAGAGACTGGCTATCTTTTCTTTGATTCATGGCACTGATTCCAGATTTTAAAAAAAGTTCTTTTAAATAATGGAAAGACTGGCTGGTATCACCAAAGGACATAGACATCTAGTTTTCTCACTTTTGTTGGCTATTCAGAGGTACAGATGCATGAAAACTGCATGACTTCTCAGATGTGGATTAATAATAAGGAAGTCAAGGAGATTTTTTTTTTCCCTCCAGCATATCAAATATGTTTGGTATGTTTCTGAGACAACAGACAAATTGCTGAGTTGTACGCTCCAAGACTTTCCTCCTGCTGGCTAATGAAGTAGAACAAGATGTAGAAGAAAAATACACCTTTTTTATTGGTTTGCTGCATCTCATTAATTGTCTTGTAGATTCTTTCAATGTACTGACAACCTCAAAATGGAGCCTGGGCAAACAGTAAAATGTGGTTTGTGATGCGTGTTGGGTTTTGGGATTTTTTGGTTTTGTTTATTTGGTTTTTTCCTGAGAGGGCAGGAGACTAGTGTTATGCATATCATTAATACAAAGTAGAGACAGCCTACTTACAGTGATGACATTCCCTTCCAATATTCCCTTTATGGTTATACTCAGTCAGTCTTATTTTCTTGCTGGCCTCATGGCCCATCCTTGTATCCTCCTCACAATAGATGGAAAATACTATATGAAGAACCCCTTTATCTTCAAAAATGGTTTATTGTAGTGTGAGTCTTAGCATTTTGTATCCTCTTTTATCCACATACTTACCTAAGTCAGTTCATGCTCTCATATACTTTGAACTCTTCAAAAGCATTTTAAGACTGTCCTCCCTCACTACTGCTGGTAGCTTTGGTCCGAGAGCAAAATGTTATGTAAGTATTTTGCTGCTCTTTTGTAATAATGCTGATAATTACTTAAGGACTCTTCCCAATTTGTTGCAGTTAGGCTTGATCAAAGACTGATGTAAACAGACATTATGGCTGGGCACTTGTGTTTATTAATCTCATATAGCTTAGAGGACTCAGTTAGAAGAGAAGAACACATAATGATTGTGAGCAAAGCAGAAGAATAAACCAAATAATTTCCACAACCTCTTTAATTTTTAAGATACTTTCCATTTGGTTAACAGATGTGCGCTGTGTTCTTCAAGCTATTTCACATTCTGTTTATACATTTTTAATGTTTCTGTAAGCCACAGTGTGTAGGCATTAGATGCAAAATTCAAATTCATGTTCTGGATGGCTTTAAAGGAAGAACCATTATTTTTCATGTCTCTCTTTCTTTGTTGTTTCACTCTACCTGTTTGTTTTGTCATTTGGAAGGTGTTTAATGCAACCTTTGGAGGGATGAGAGATAATTGTGAAGAAAGATCGACCTTACAGTGACTTGGACCTGTTCTCTTTGTCAGCAATAAAGAGGTCCATAACACAGACTATTCCTGCTAGAATTTGTGAGGTTTAGTGGGGGGACAGGGAAGCGAAGAAATCTCCCTGATACTGTATCAATCCCAGACAGCCATAATGTGTTGTACAGGGTGTATGGTGTTCCAGAGCAGAAACTATATTCTTAATAGATCCTTTGAGGAAAAAATAGGTATTTAAAATACCTTGTTATGTTATGCCTTGCATTTTCTTGTATGCATGGCTGTGATGTATCAAGTTGGATCTTGGTATGAACTTGTGGGACCCAGTAGAGCTTTCCTGAAGCAGTGTACAAGAAAAAACTGATGGTCTTGGGAAAGACATTGATTCTTAAGCTTCTAAAGTAAGTGGATTTTGAATACTAAATTAGGTTGGAACAGGATTAGCCTAATGTAATTTTGACATATTCTGTAAAAAAATGTTTAAAAATCTGTCTTCAACTGGGAAAGTTGTATGTAAACTTACCTTTTCTGTTGTTACCTATTGTTGTGATAGTTCATGTTCTCTGACACCCTTGTGCTCCCCCCTGACCTGCAGTGGGATTTCCAAGTTCTGTCCCCAGGTTCCTGGGGTGTGCAGACTCCTGGGCTGAGCCCCAAGGAGGGATGTGTAGGAGACAGTTGCAACATCCTCTGCAAAATAATGTGGGGGAGTTTATTGTTTGTATTTTTGGGGGAGGCAGAGGAAGGGCACAATTCATATAACAATATTCAGGCCTGTGCTGTACCTGTTCTGTATGAATTTGTTCTCTTTGCTGTCTGTGTTAGACATGCAGGTATGTCTACTACAGAATTTGAGATCCCCGCCAACTAAGAATTCCACAAACACCACTGATCCTAGAACGAACTATGATCATCACACTGTTTAATAGTAAACACTTAGCACCAAAAATACAAACTTTTCTGACTCAGAGACATAAATGGACCTTTAGTATTAAAATATTTTTCTGGGTTGGGGTACTTTTCTTTGCTAGACAGCAAGCATATATCTTCTGTTTTGGTTTTTTTTTTTTTTTTTACTTTTGAATGTCAGAACAAATGTTGATAAAGGATCCTCATTTAAACCACAGATAGTTTTTCTTCTATTTTTTTCCCCCTGAAATTCTCAGCTCTAGGTCACTTCTAAAATACCATCAGTATTGCATTCCCACCGAGTAGCTCATCTTTTGGTCCACCTTTTGCTGTATTTTGTTTTCAGCTGATGAACAAGACCCAAAACTGAGCAGAGGAGGAGCTGCCCAGGGCTTGCAGGAGGTCTGTTGTGTCACCTCACAGCCCAGCAAAGGCAGAGCTCGATTGTGCAGCCTGGGAACAATGGGGGTGCCTGAGGTCTCTCCTGAAACAACTTGACATCGCACTCAGGCACTTCTCAACCACACTGCTCTCAGAAGTAGTCAGGTCATGTTGATTTTCTTTTCCAAGTGTCCCACCTTTCAGCGTGTGACTGTTCCTAGAACATCTAATGATGTGGAGCATGATTGATGAGTCCTCGCTATAGCCATATTCCTGTGACGTAGATGATGAGAGCAGATTTCTTTGTTGTTTTCTGACTTCATCTATGAACTCATCACACAGACCTACACTATTTGGGGTATGTTCTTTTCGACCTAATTTTTTCCCTTTTTTTTTTTCTTGAGCAGAGATGTCTTTGTGTGGTTGTGGCATTCTTTTGCCGTTTTAAAAAATTATTTATTTTAGTCTAGTCAGACTACCCAAAGGGGAAAGCGAACTGGAGATGGTTGAAAAAATGGAATAAAGTGATTTGAGAATTGCTAAAAACATGAAGTGAGTGTCTTTTGCTTCTTTGTGGGTCATCTATTCTCCCAAGACATGTGTGGCTATGTGGGTTTCTTCCCACATTTGATTTCTTTTGAACTACTTTATAACTAAATTTACTGACAGCATAAGCCACAAGAACAAGTTGAACTCATAGATCCTCAGTCTTATGAAACTGTTATTCTCTAATTCCACAATAAAAAAACTGAGACAAGGAAGATTGAATGATACTGGTGAGGGCAGACTGGCATTGGCAGTTTTGGTTACTGGTCGGCAGTTTGGGCTCGTTGTCCCTGCTGAAGAACTCTTGCATGGAAGTTACCCAGTGATCCTTTGTTTTAAGAAAACCTTGTTTAATGCTACTGAAGGTTAATAAAGCCTTTTCTGGTTTCTTAGTTTAAAAAAAAACAACAAAAAAACAAAAACAAAAATGGAAGAAAGAAAAGAAGGCATAACAGATGACTTTATTGGTGCACATATATTATAGTTGCTTTGACATTTATGTTTTCCATACTGATAGATGAATGATTTCTGTGCAAGTAAATCAGTTGCACCAGAAATAGTAGCACCAGGGTCTCCCTGGTCTAAAACAACAGAGATTTTGAAATATGATACAACATGTTTCTCTCCTAGAAGAGTTCAGTGGAGTTTTTTGCACCCAAAACATGTAACAATTTTGCAACCTGATGTTTAATGTAAACATTCATTCAATACAAAGACATGCTGACCTTACTTCTGAAGAGTAAATTAAGAAATTCACTGATTTTCTTTCCAGGTATTTAGTGTTCCCTTCTTTTCTAACCCTACTTTCTTCTGCCTAATTCTGAGTATTATAATCCAGACTTCACTTCAACATTCTTTCAGATTATTGTAACTTGTAATGTTTTCCTGCCAGCAGATAGCAATCATTTGTTATACTTGTAATAGTTTTTTTCTCAGGTAATGCATATTTTAAAATATTTTCTTGAAATCAACTGTAAAACAAAAAGGGAAGTCATTTAGAATGAATGTTCTAAGAATCATAAAGATCTTGGAAATAATTAGATAATTCAGTGATTAATTTCATGATTGGCAGTCAGGAAAAAACATTAGTATGTGTTATGACAGAGTTTCTAGGAAAGGTATTTAAAGATATTTTGAAAAATCTATACCAGTACTTTTGATGAAAAATTTTGCCTTCACACCACAATTGGAATAGCAAAACATTTACTTGGTTTCTCTGGCCCCCTGTGGATTCCCAAATGATTATTCTATCTTCCCTAACTGTGAAGCCATATGAAATGCTATTATTATAACAATCTACTGTTACAAAATAGCAGTGACTAATATGTAAACTCAAGTTGTACAGTGAATTTATAGAATACACCAGTCTAAAATCTGTAAGCTTGATATGGTCCTTAAGGAATCTGTCCTTTGAGTCAACAGTGGAATTAAACTGAATATAGAAATGCCTAAACTCTGAGGTCCTTCTTCATCTGTCCTGACCCAGGTGCTGAATTTGGAATAGGTCCTTATCAGACTGATGTAATATTTCTGCTTTGGGAAGGTCTGTACTGAACGATGGGATTCAGTTGCTTCAATATAGGTGTCTAATGCCATTTCATGTGTTCTGGGACAGAAAAATCACCTGTAAGCATGACAGCCTTCTTGGAAAGTCAGCCAGAGACCAAGGCTTGTAAAATGGTGGTAGGCATGTGTTTTCAGGTAGCTGATGTTCAGCTATTTTGTCCAGAGTATTAGTCAGAACAAAGATTGTTAATGGGAAATAGCTGACCAAAAGATCAAAACTGATCAGTCAGCTTTGGTATAGTTGTAACAACAGGCAGTGCTGATCTGAGAAGATGAAAACCAGATTTTGATGCCTTCTCTGGAGGGGAAAGGAAGGGGTGTAAAAGGACAAACAAAAGCCTTTAATAATTATTTATAAAAAGAGGCATTTTCATAATTGAAGTGGGCTTTTATTCACCTTTACTTAAGGTTTCCATATCAAAACATAGCTATGGGAAGAAAAATGCATGGAAATCAGTAGGGGTTCTGCTGATTTCAAGGAAGAAAGCTTTGATCACGGGATATTAACCATCCACCTAGAAGTCTGTCTCTTGCTCTAACTTGTGTGCCCTCATAAGGTATCTTTCATTGCCTCTGTTCCCATAAAACTGGAAGCTTTCAGATGAGACAATTACAAGTGTATCTTTCTCTATATAGAACTGACACCTCTATGGCACCTTTCTTTCAGGTATTGTTTTTTCTGGCACCTTTTTGCTCTGCTTTCCCCCACAGTGTGCTGGTTTGGGGCTCTGGAAGGCTAGTTCCTCTGTTCCAGGGATGGCTGGATTTCAATATGCTGTAAGAATATAGGCACTAAAGCAGTCAGGGTAAAGATAAATAAATCATAAATTAATGTATATTATTCATGTTGTTCTCTTGGAAGACTGCTAAATGATGCGAAGTTCTACTAGTGAGAATCTGCAGTGTTGGAGATTATGAGAATATCTGAATATCTGTCTTGCACATTTAAGTATGGGTTTTTGAATAACTATTTTCCACACTAGCTAAATGTTACCAATCAGGGAAGTGACATAAAAGAATGATTCTTCAGCTAATGCTCTTTACAGTTTTCTCATGCATTCTGTATCACAGAAATTTCTTCAGAATAAGTACTGCAGATTTCAAAAACTTTCATTTACAGACACATTATCTTCTGAATTAACCTTCTGCAAAATCTTTTGTCCCCTTAAAAGTGAAGGCAATGAAGCTTTTTGTGTGTCCTGTTGTTCCAAGTGAGGCCTCATTGGTGGCCATAAGGCAGTTTCTGAAGGGAGCTGACACCAAAAGCAATGAGCTGCCTTGTGTTGTTCCTGTTATTTACAGCCTTTAATTCAAAGGTGTTGCACTAAGAAACTGATTCCATCAGCTCAAATAGAATTTTGCTTATTCCCTCCTTAGAGGTGTCATTGAGCTGTGGGGAAACTATGGAATGCCCAAGCAGTTGCAATACAACACACTCAAAGGCCAGAGTAATAAAACATATTATTAAATGTCAATGAATACATTTATGCATTGGGATGCAGAAAAGGAGCCTTGTTTTCCAGACTCAGATTGAAGAAAACAGAAAGCAGCACACAGATCTATGGCAGAGACAGAGATCAAT
Organism: Chaetops frenatus; assembly: GCA_013400775.1. Taxonomy (NCBI): domain Eukaryota; kingdom Metazoa; phylum Chordata; class Aves; order Passeriformes; family Picathartidae; genus Chaetops; species Chaetops frenatus. The sequence continues at coordinate 74,549 of VZTR01024935.1, read as the reverse complement.
GAAGGACGCTTTTAAAAAATGTATACACCTGGAAATCCTTTAAAATGTCTTTTGGAGGACTGGAAGAGATAGTAATTAATTTTTCATTGACTGCTTGTAAAATATACACAATTAAGCAAGTGTCTTCAGCCCCCAGGTGAATAAGATTGAGGAACTGGAACGGGTACAAATACAGGGCCATTATCCTGTCAGCAGTGGCATGAGCAGAACCTGTGCAGGGTGTCCACATCAACACTGAGCTTGTGGGAGGAAATTTCCAGTTACAGAACTGGAGCACAGTTCCATTTTTACTGAAACCTCCCAGGGGACTATATGTGCCTCCTAAGGGATGAGTCTGGGGTTAGGGATATGAGACAGTTTCATTAATTGAACAATAGCAAAAATAGTCTTCCGTTCTTACTTTGGGCTCAATAAAAGGGCTTATTTTGTATATTATTAGATGTCCAAAACATGCTAAATGCAATGGTAAAAATTACTAGCAGTCACGCATTTTATAACAATGATAGATATTGACACGGTATGTAAGAATAGCTCCAGCAGAAGAGAGAATAATAGAGAATAAGGTTTTCAAACTACTTCTTGATGCATGAATGTTTTTTTTAGAATGGAAGGATGAACAGTTTATATGTTAGGTGGTGAACTAAGCCTTGGGATTTTAATGAGGTCCAGACTCTCTCAGACAGAGCAAAAGTTCTGCTTTTGGTGTTATTTCTGGATTGTTATCAATAGTGCAACATAGTAGTTAAAGGCAAGACTAACTTCTAACAATGCTTCTGCTTTGTAAGTAAAAAAGTTTGTAGTTTCACAGTAGTGACAACCAAATTTTGCTGGTCAAGGTCTTAAATGCTATTTTCTCAGTTCTAACTCAACTTCTTTCTTAGATTCATGAATGTCATGCCAGCTTCTTTCTTAAACTCTAATTTCTTCTTGATTTTTTTCCAAGGAGCACACTTGAATAGGAAAAGATGGCACCTGATACTGTCAGACATGAGGGCTTTTCTATAAGTGATTTATAGCTGTGGCTCTTTCTGTATTTTAAGCATGTAGCTTTGCAATTTAGATATTATATAGATTAAGTGCTTTGCCTCAGGATCTGCTGCATGACCACGCTGCTCTAACCACTGTGCAGGTTTGTGCAAGGATACAGTTGCTCTTTTGAAGTTAAAAAGTTTTTTGCTGTACATAGCTTCTTTCAACAGAACGGAACATCATATGTCATATAAAGCATATAGTGTCATATAATGCATTTGTTTTGGTTTATGCTGTTTTCACAGCTTTTGTAATCTTTTCACAGTTTAATTTTACTTTCACTGTCTCAAGTCATGCATCTCAGTAACAGTTGTGCCTACACTAAATGGCTGAGTTAAAAGGCACTATTAATGCTTGGGCAACTCACAGGGGTATATGCACATGTTCTTCTATTTGGATTGCATTAAATGAGTTTTCAGAACCATATGGCAACGTACCTTAACTATTCTTTCTGAAAGAGTCTAACTGTTTCAACCTTCTGTTCTAATTAGTTACATCTTCTGAGCTTTACCAATTCACTAGAAAAACTCCACACTTAATATTGCTTAAATTTTACCCAAATGCCTTTTGTTCTTGTGGGTGTATTTTAATACTGTGTGTGTGAAATGGAGATAGCTTCTTAGTTACCAGTTTTACTTTTAATGTCTCCCCAGACAATACATCACTATTTTGAAACAGCTTCCATTGTTTATTACAGTGACATGTATTTCTCCTAAATAGCTGGGATTTGATAGGTTGTAAGTCATACAAACATTCCTTCTTTGAAACGAGAAGGAGGTTGCAGAACTGCAGAGAAATATATTATCTATGTTCATTCCACTCCCTTGGGAAAAGTGTAACATGTGGGTTTCAAATGGGAGTGTGCTAGCCCATCATTTTTAGGTATTTGAATATTCTTCTGGAATACATTCTTTTTATAAAAGACTTAATGTTATATAAATTACTTCTAATTTATTTAACTGCTTTTTAAAACAGCCAAATAATTCTCACCACATGACTATGTTATAATAGGGTTTTGCAAACACAGCAACACGTTCTTGACCACTGAGCTGAACTGCTGTATGCACTTTTCATTAGCAACTTGGATAGTATTGGTGAGGTTTGTACTGTTCAGTCTCTTTAAGGTGGAACTGTGTCTGCACTGTGTGTAAATTTGAACTTGCATCTTAAATGGGAGTATGAAATTTATTGGTTTTGTTATCCAGAACAGTTCAGAAAATGGAAGAAGCACTAAAACTTGGTTAGTATGAACGTATGAAGACAACTCTTTCTTTAGAAATTTGTAGGCTCTTTGTGTGTAGAAAAGGGAAAACACCTTTTCATCAGTAAAAAGAAAACTCCATTCTCTTGTTCCCAAAGGCGCTGTGCAAGTAAGAATAATATAAGCTGTAATATCAAATCAATCACATTTACATTTCAAAAGCATCCTTTGTAAGAGTGCCCCAGAGGGCTGAATTCTGCTAATAAAAACACAAATAAAATAAAATATTTAACAAGCTATATCAAGCACAGGTAGGTTGTGCATGTTTTGTAGGTCTGACCTTTAAAATGAACAGGAAATCAGAATTTTTAAAAAAGTGTAAAAAAATCCAATGTCTAAAGGTAGGAACCAAAGAATACAAACAGAGCATGGAATCCATAATATCTGCTCATGATCAGAGAGGAAAGCCACTGAGGCTGAACAGAGGTACCAGCCTGAGCAAGAGAGGAAAAAATGGTCATATGGGTGTGAAGCTCCATGATGCTGCATTGAAGAGTTGAGGTGTGGCCTGAAAAAAAAAAAAATAGATCCTTCTTAATTGATTGTTTGATACAGACTAAAGTTGTAGGATCAGATGCTCAAAATTCTAACATTTTCTTAAATTTATTCCCACATTGTCACAACTGGGTTGTACTTTCAGTCAGGCTTTGAAAGGGAATGAATAAAGAGTGGAGATTTGTTTAAAAAGGCTTGCAAGGGTAGGTGGCCTTGTATGGCCTTTGATCCAAGGATATTGTAAGCTGGCCTTTTATCATAAACATTTTCATGCTTTTCTTTGGCATCAAAAAGGTTCCTTTCAAAGGGTGTAAAACAGGAGAGACCCACACACTCGTATGTAATGTTACTGTCTCTCCTTACTTCTTCAGAGCCTTTTGGGTTGCTCTTCAGGTGACTTTATTAAAGATATTTTTTTTCTTTTCATGTTGGAATGCAGTATTTTTTGCCCTGTATTTTTGCTAATAGATATTGTTCTGAATTGGACCAAAACTGTTGCTGCCAGTGGGGAAGCAGAAGTTGCCCTTCATCTGGGAATATCATTATGAAACAGAGATGCTCTTTTACAGAACAGATGGTAGAGTGATAGCAGCTTCCACTTCAAACACGAGCAGGCACAGGGTGCATGTGGACAGAAGGTTTCATTGCAAATAATTTTATGAAGCTTGAATATACAGGTGAGAGAAGGTGGATGGGGTACTGGGGCAGTAAGAGAGGGCTGTATTCAAAGTGGTGGATGTTGTCACAAAATTCCTGTCATTCAAGTTCAGGGTAAAAGCCAAAAAATCCTTCTGAACTAAGTGTGAGCTAGAAAGAAGTTTGGCATTCTGTGAGTAAAGAAAATATTTCCTTTTACTTTAATTTCTGTTGCATTTGAGGCAAATCTGTGTGTTTGGGTTTGGTTTGTTGTTTCTTTTTTATTTTGTGGGGTTTTTGTGTTTGTTGTGTTTGGTTTTTTAGAAGTTTTTTATTCATTGGGAGGGTTCTTGGATTTTTTGCTTGGGTGGGTTTGTTTGGTTTTTTTTTTTTCATTATTAGACAGAATTGCATGAGGTACTTTGTTCTATCATAGATTTCTCATCCTAATCAGAATAAACTGCAGGACTCCTAAGCTGGCTGATTAATTCTGTCAAAAAGGATTATCAGAAATATGAATTCTGTTATACTTGTTATTGTGTCTCAGTTGTTGCTGTCAACAAAACCCTTACACTTTCTCCATGGAAACATTTGATTCCTGATAACAGAAAAGCCTCTGACTTGTGCTGGTCCATGATAAGCCTTGGACTTGGTGGCTGTGTGGTGCCACTGCTAGTAGGAGTGTGAGTGCTTTAATTGTGACCTTTGCAGACGTTCAGACACCCTTACCTTGACTCATTTGTCCCACAGACATATTGTTACCTGACCCTCTTAATGAGTCTCTCCGTTCTGGAAGCAATGAGAGCAGGCACCAAGAGACCATCTAAAGTGAGTTTCTTAATGAGTAAAAAGTCATTCCATCAGTAATGGAATTCACACAACGTGCTTGCCTCAGGGTAGGGCTCTTGTATCATTGTGTGTTTCCCTCCCTCCTTCCACACCACAATAGCTCTTGCTTTTCTGACTGCTTCCTCGTAGCCTTTATAAAAGAGCATCTCCTTGCCATACTTCTGACTTTTTCCTTGGTGTTGTCTAGTTCTTTTCCTTTGTAGCCAGGCTTTCTCAAATCAGTACTGTGAGAGGTCCTGAGCTCCAGGAGGCCTGGGTACCTGGCTAGTCTGTGTGTATTGGCATGGACCAGAACTGCAGTGACTGCAGATAACTTTTGAGTATGCCCTGTCAAGATTTTCATGAAACTTGCAAGAAGATCTGACTGTTGAAAGTGGTGAATAGACAGGCAGGTTAGAGGCATCTGTGTCTTCTTTTCTTAGAACAGCAAGCTAAAAATAACAAATGAGAGGGACGATGCTGGAAAAATACTGGAATGCTGCTCACTACCTCTAGTGGCCCTTCAGCTGAATCTCGTGTTAATGCAGACTCAATCAATTCCTATTTGTTTCATTCAACTATTAGGTGCCTTCTGTACTAGTCAAGGCTTTAGTGGCAGACCTGTTTTTGCAGCTGATGGTTTCATAGCAAGGACAGAGCTAGGTAGGACACACAAGTTTTCTTTGTATTTAGGCAGACAGATCGTGTGTGAATATAATGGCAGACAGGGTCACAACAACCCCATGCAGCACTACAAGCTCAAGGAGGTGTGGCTGGAAAGGTCCCCGATGTGAAAGGACCTGGGGATGTTGGTTGAACATGAGCCAGTGTGTGTCCAGGTGGCCAAAAAGGCCAATGGCATCCTGGCCTGTGTCAGCAGTAGTGTGGCCAGCAGGAGCAGGGCAGTGATTGTTCCCCTGTACTCAGCACTGGTGGGGCCACACCTCGAACCCTGTGTCCAGTTTGGGGTCCCTCACTACAAGAGAGACATTGAGGGGCTGAAATAAGTCCAGAGAAGGGATGAAGCTGATGCAAGACCTAGAGAGTGAGTCCTGTGAGGAGTGGCTGGGGGGGGCTGGACATTTTTTTAAAGTCATGGTTGTTGCACTTAGGGCCATGATTTAATGGTGGACTTGACAGAGTCAGATTAGTGGTTGGACCTGATGATCTTAAAGGTCTTTTTCAATTGAAACACTGATGTGATTCTATAAACCAATGGTTATCGTCTCTGGGTATCCCTTCCTTCTCCCTACTGCTTGCATGTATTTCCTTCTGTGTTTTTTGATGATATCCTAAATTCATATGTCAGCTTATTTCTTCCTCAAGCTAAATTTCACCCTGGTTTGCTTTTTACCCTTCTTTTATTAGCATGTACATGTGCAAATTCACAATAGACATGACCAGCAAATCGGTGTCCCCTCCTTCTGAAGTCGATGTTTCATTTGTATCATGACTTTGCCCCCAGGAGTTCTCAGCCTGTGTGTGTGTGTGTGTCACTGCTGTCAGCTCAAACACCAACTATTAGCAGCAGGGAGCTTTTTAGTCTGGAATGCTCTTTTGATGCCCTACAGTATTCTAAACAACATCAACCTGTAGTTTGTCTGTCCGTGTTTGGGTCTGTGGAATATGAAATGTTAAGGCCCATTAAGTTTTTGCAGCAATTGGATTTTTTGCTGGAAGTGGTCTTGGGTATTTTAAGCAATATAAGGATGGGTATAAATTGAGTGGCATTTCAAAGTTTTCTTTCACTTGAACTCTCATCTCAATTGAATTGCAGTGAAATTGTAGCAAAACATTTCATCTAATTGTTAAACAGTTCAGAGGCAGAGCTCAGTTTTAAATGAAATTTGCAGGATATGACAGCTCATAAAACAGTCTTGGTAGGGGTGAGGCATTGATTTTGCTGGCAATCTTCCTGTAGTTTGTAAAAAAATTCAGTGATTTGTTTTGAAACAATTAGAACCAATTGATCAGAAATTATTGTCCATAAAAGACAGGAGTGTGTATGAAATTAATAAGAAAATAAAAAACCATCGGAGGATAGTGTTTCCTTCAATTTAGCTTGCTTTATAGGAATATTATAGCCTTTCCCACTTCCCCTGCAATTTCTGTCTTGTAATATGTATTTTCAAACCAGTGAAGTTTTGGAACAGCTTTTAAAACTACAATGGTGAAAAGTGGTGCTGTGAGATTGGAAGGGGAGCCCACCCGAGTCCACTCATTTCAGGGTAACATCTTCAGAGTCAGCCTGCTGTGCTCACCTCATGTTTGTAGATTAAATACATCTATACCAGAAAAATACTCATTATCAATTAGCAAAGCATTTCAGTCTTGAGAGTTTCTACAAGGAAGGTGAATTGCTCTTTGACTTTTGAAATAAATGAGTTTGTTTACTTGCTGTATGCTGTTTTTACTGGCAAACTCAAGCCTTTTTGAGGGAGAGCTGTCTTGAAGTATGGTCTGAAATATGTACACATTTTAAAAGTATGTTTTACCCATAGGTTGCTTTCTTTTTGCTTGAACTACTTTGTTCATGTGCATTAACTTGACATTTGCAGCTAAATACTTTGTAACTCTGAAGAAAATAGGATCAAGTGGATGGTGAAAAATTCAAGATATGTAGATTTGGCCCAAGCTTTGTCCTTGTTTAACACTTCTTTTCTCTATACCATAACCTTTTCTTGAGGGTAGGATACAGGAGAAAAAAACACTGGCGCTATGTTCATCTTTAACAAAGATGGAAATGAAGAAATCTAAATGGACAATCTGTATGTTTTAAGGGTATGGAAACATACCCTTACTTTTTCAATAAGGGATGCATTTGAGGTAATTTACTCTTATCTCAAGTAATGTGAAGTACGTGAAAGAGAAATGAAAGGATATTAGTTTCAGATCTTTTATCTGCTAACAATATCCAGGGGTTTCTCTGAATAGTTGAAGTGTTAAGCGGTTCAGGAGCTTGCCTTTCTCCTTCTTTGCTGGCTAAATATAATTTGAGTATTCATGAAAGGAATATTATCCTGCATGATAGATTTTTACAGTCCTTTTTTTTCTGTTTATTTACCAGTCAGTAGTGTTATTATAAAGCCTGAAATTATTTGCCTTGAAAAATACAAACTGTGTTTTAAATTTCTGTCATCTTGCTGATAAAAAAATAGGGGATAGTTCCCAGCAAATTTGTAACAGGATGCTGTTTGAAATAAGTAATTGCAGACTCGGGGCCAAATTAAGTTTCAGTGATGTGGGTACAGTTTTGGCAGAAGTCTACAGGTCCATGATGATTATGGCACATGCAGTTATTCTGAACATGGTATAGATGGGCTCCAGGCAGAAACTTAAGAACAGTTCCTGGCTCCAGATCAGCATTCAGATTCTAAACAGTCACTACTTTGGCCCAAATTCAAGCCACAGAATGTGAGAAACTGAGGACCCTGGATCCCTTATGTATCTTTCACTTGGGATTGTTAGGATTCTGCTAACAGTTGTAGTGCAGAGACAAGTTGCCAGTCTCAGTTTGGAGAATGAGATTAACAGGTACAGCAGAGTTGTGGGCTGGTCTACAGCTTTTGTCTTGTATTTAAACACAGATCAGTGTCCAATTTCTATGGTATGCAGGTGTACTTTAGGAAATTTATTATTTGCCCTATGAGTGCTCCAACTTTTGAGATGCTGGGAAAAAAGAAAGCTCAGTCATATAGATTTAGTTTAAAAGCAGCATGTGTCTATAAATACCTGATTCTAGCTGCTCTGGGGAGGGTGCATGAGGTGCTTTTTGTGATTAAATCCAGCATAAACAGTGAAGAATGCTGAAATAGGGCTTATGGTAGCTATAATTAGGCTGCAGGAGGAGAGCCTGTGGAGTTGGAGTATGTTGCTAACGTGGTAGCTTTTGCTGTGAAGGCAGATCATTCCCAAAGGCAGATTATGATAGTGCATCTTTAAGGAATCTAAATGATTTTGAAATTTCTAATCCCAGCCTGTTTGCCACAGTTCAGTTCTGTGTCAGGTTCAGCAGCACTCAAAGACAGCTAATAAGGGCTTTTATGCGTAGTGGTGAACAGCTACTGAAATGTTAGTGGGACTTGTGTGTCAAAGGTGTACAGTCTAGTCCCATCTTTATTTAAATCACAAGATAGGAAACTAAGTGATGTGGAGAAGGGTCTGGTTTGCAGGAACAGAGATGGCCTTCCTTATCAGCAGAGCAGATGAATCATCTTTGCTGTGGGACTTACTGTGGTAATGTGATTAATACTATTTAGTCTGGAGAAATTCGTGCAGATGCATCTGTTCAAAGGAAGAAAAAAGTCTGCCCCACCATCAGCGTATCAGTACATTTCTGAGTAATTTCTTTACTTTCTTTTTCATTCATTATCAGTTTGATGAATCTGAGAATCTGATACTGGTCTAAGAACACAGAATTTGTGCATAGCAAGTTGGTATCTGGTTCACACAGCTGCAGTTTTTAGTGTGTCCACAGGATTTGAATACAGCAAATAATTCTGAATGGCTGCATGCCTTTATGTTTAATGTTGCACTGCCCCACATCATTGCATGCATTATATGCCTTTGATTTCTTAGCTTTCATTAGTAAGTTGATCAGGGTGCCTGTGTGTCAAGCCCACAGTGCATGGCACACCATTTGCTTTCTCTTTAGTTTTAAGAAGCTTAAGCAGAAATCATTGCCTTGATAGTCTGCACTGCAGTCTGTATAGAGTACTGCTTTTGATTTTTGAGACTAAAGAACCAGAAGCTATCGGGGAGTTCTGTGGCAAAAACCAAACATTCTGCAGTGGCAATAGAGAGGCTGTGTTCTGAAAGTAACTAATAGAAGGTTGCTTCTTGCACCTGGGCAATAAGGACATTTAAAGGAATGCTGAATCACTTTACAGAGATCCTCATTACAGGTTATGAGAAGGACATGAGACTTCATCCTCTTTGTGATTCACCAAATTTTAATTTAACAAAGGCAATTTACAACTTTATTCACCTCCAGTGGAAACATACACAGAAAATACTGCACAGGAAATAATTCCCCACAGAGGAACAGACAACCCCAGCAGGCAATATTCATCCCTGACATCCCACCTTCCTTCCAAATATAAGATGCTTCAATGTGTTTTCTCTAACCTAAGTGCTGTGGCATTAAAGGAAACTCTAATGCTTATAGCTTGCCTTTCAGACAGCTGATGACAGCAAAAAAGGCCAAGTTTATTTAATGTGTCTCTTGACAAATAATAAATCAGTTTGAGCTCTCACCCAGAAATCTTGTAAAGCTCCTTTTGCTGGTGCCTTTGGAAGCAGAATTCTCAATCCATAAGCATGGTGGAGAAAATTTATGACTGCAGGACCTCCCTTTTAATTTGAAAAACACCTGAACAACAATCTGAAGGGGCAGTGAGACACTATTCTCCTCCTTCTTGTAGTCAGTGGCAGTGAGATCACCCAGTTGTGTTTTCTATTCCAATAAAAATAGACATCCTATTGAAGTATGAGTATAGCCCAAAAATCTCCTTTCTGATCAGCCCCCTGTCCTAGCAGTGCTTTCTTAGTCTTGCCTCAGGTTCTGGCACCTGAAATAAACGAGTCATGCAAGTGGCAAATGACTGAGGTCAGCTGGCTTTCACTCAGGGCTGTTTGCAGTGGGTGTTTGCTGGTCCCTGGGGTACATGGCATCCTGCTAGTAGTAGGAACTCTCTGAGGATTTGGAGACTGGCTGGATGAAGCTCATCACTAACAGTATTTCTGCCTTAGCCCCAATGAAGCACACAAAAGCTCTCGTTTTCCCTCTGAAATGTCTCACAGCAAGCCTGCATGGTGTGCACACACAGCTGTGTCCCTGGGGAGGAGCTGCTGAGGCACGGGGAACTGCAGGTAATTCTGATTGTGCCTGTTAACCTGCACCAGGAGAGAATTTACTGTGGTGAGCACGCTGGGACAACCTGCAAGGAGCAGAGGAAAGGCAGAACTCCTGTGTCACCTTCTCTCTGTACTAACTGGAGGGAACCTAATGGCTTATGGAGAATGCTGGGGGAATGTAATGAGCTTAAAAGCAGTGTCCTTGCTCTTAAACCAGAAGATTTGGGTCTGGGACATGTTGTAGTAGCTGAGAAGCAGAGCTTATGGCTAAATAAATATGTAGATTAGTGGCTGCTTGTAGACTAAAGGTACTGATTTAAACCTGGTTGCTTCTGCATGGCAATATCTAACAATAAACTAACTCCACAACATGCTGAAATCCAGTAACCTTAAACAAAAGCTAAGCACATACCTTTTGAGAGAATAGACAGAAAGAGAAGGAGGCCTTGACAGGAGAAAAATAAGTAAAAAAGCAAAAATAAGACACAAGAGAATAAAAGCAGAAAGCATGAAACAAAGGCAAAACCAAATCCACTAATACGAGAATTGTCAGACAGGAAAAAGAAATAGAGAACAAACAGAGAGCAAGACAGAAATAATGAGACAGGGGGGAAATCGGATTCAAAATGAAATCTGGTAATAAAAGAACTGTCAGACATAAAACGAGCCAATATATGACAAAGGAAGAAAGAGCCAAGGAGATGGAGCAAGGCAATCTTTGAAGAATTAAGCTAACCAGATGTGGCCTCCAAAGGTAATTTGTAGAAAAGTTGATGTTACTTCTGATTTCTAATGAAAGCAGACTCTAAGAAGCACATTTCTTTTGTGCTCCAAGGAAAAAGATGTTTGGCTTTTTTTTAAAATAAGAAACAACACGAGAAATGAGACGGTTTTTCACTACTTTTACGAAACGGTTTTGTAGCTAGGGCTGTGCTGAAAAATAATATTAGACAAATAAACTGTAATGGATCTTGTGGTGTGTGTGTTGAATCTGATGTGCTTGGTCATCCACCCTAATGCAGGTCCCTTGACCTAGCTGCACTGCCTTAGTTCCCCTTATTTCAAAATAGAGACTGTAATATAAACACACACATCACTGAAACTGGAACGGAACAGAATTCAAAATGCTCATAAAGGTTTTGGTTGTGGGAGGCATTTTCTACCTTGCCAGATAGAATCTAGGCTTTTCTTTGAAGACAAAGATGAAGAGAAATCAGTGGAGGATGTGAACCATTTTACTCAGGCGGAATAAACTCATTGACTTCAAGGGATCTAGGATCGAAAGACAGACCACAGATTTAATATGCTAGCTCAAGAAACCCAGAAGTCCACTTAAAATGCTTGTAATGTTGGAATTCTTAAAACTTCTTGTGTCCAAAGGAGTATATACGATAAAAAATTAAACACTCATATTGGCAGTGCGTGTCCCAGAATCATGCTGCCGCTTCACAACCATTCCTTGCTTACCAGCAGCAGTGGCTGCCTGTGGGAACAACAGCTTCGTGCCCTCTGGAAGCTCATCGAGTCCTTTCCTTACTGAATTTTGGGTCAGGTCCTAAAATGGGTTCAGCTAAGTTACCAGTATTTTCATTCTTGAATCTTGCAACGCTTTCTTTCTTTCCTCTTAAGACATCTGAGCATGGTTTCAGAAGATGCTTACATCTTGTGGTTGCTTTCTTTAACTTTTACAAAATACAAAGCTTTTTCTTCCCATATTGGGCAAACAGTGAATTCTGGTCTGTGCTGGTTTATCAGGTGGTACTTAACCATGAGTTTAGCCAAACAGCACCTTGCTTGATGTGTAGTATTCCACTTGAAAGCTTCTTATTTTATCTCATTTCTTTTTTTCAATCAGATGGCTAAAACTTCTCAAGTAGAAATAAAAAGTAGTAATTAATAAAGCATATACATACTTCCTCATGTACCAGAATATAGATATTTGCAGAAAGTGTTGCTATTTGTCAGATATTTGGATAGAAATACCAGAAATAGCAATGGAGTCACTAGTACAGGCAAACTAAGCAGAAACTCATGGACTGAATGTAAAGTCGGGACTGCTGCAGAAATAAATCAACCCATGCCTTTCTGTGAACTTCAGTGACCCTTGGAGGAGCCTCTTTAGAGTTTCTAGGGATGTTAAAAAGAGTAATTCATCCTATCTACTTTTAGTTTTGATGATAATGTGGAAGGTACCAGCTCTGTGGACACAACTTTTGGGTTTTTGCTGCCTGCTTTTTTTTCCCCCTTCTTTTCCATATATTTTTTTAGAAGAAACTAATGCATTTTCTGTGTCTCTGGAAACAGAACACTTACACTGGGATATGCTTGAAACAGTATTTCTAGCCACATGTATGTAGCTATGTGAAAGTTAGTGGGAAGGTGACATTTGGAGAACTCTTCTGAGAGCACTCAGGGTGACAGTAGGGAATGAATAATAGAAGTGGTGCTTGCAGAGTTTTCTCTTGTGAGATTTACCATGTCCTAAGTTATCATCATGTTTGATGCACTCAACTAGTAAGTTACCTCAAGGTACCTTACAATTGGCCAAATGGTAGGTTAATCTGCTTGGAGTTTGGGGGAAAGGGGTGGGAGTAGTGGTGGTGGGGTGTTTAGAATATTTAGTCAGCTGGAGAGAAAAATTCAGACATGTAGGTTAGAATATGATTCTTATGGGTAAATGTTTGGGATTGGAGATATTTCCTTGGTCCTGCTTGCAGTTTACAAGATGGTCCTTGTCTGCAGTATAGGCTTCAAGTGAAAGGTTGTTTCACAGAACACTTGCAAAAGCTTGAATATAGGAAATTTGGTCTCCACACTGAAGTTCCAGATCTCATACAATTTCTCAGATGAAATTCATATCATATTTGGAGATGAGGTTAATAATTTATATAACTGTATTGAAATTAAGCTACTTAGAGTTTCATGTGCTTATAAGGAAGCTGCATGCAGAATGATGCCTTAAGGATTAAACTCTCAATGGTGGCAATAAATAATGCAGAAAATTCAAATATTGAGTGCAGAAGAGACTTCAGTCAGGCACAGCCTTACTGATATTTCTTTTCACACTACTCCGTTAGTATTTTTTCTACTGTTGTTCCTGAAACCAGTAGTCTCCTCTTGAGAATTTTATCATGAACCATATGTACACTTCGGTGTGGTTTAAAAATGAATACTCAACTTGAAAGCAAATTGAAAATGCAGGAGGGTGGAACCCAACAGGGTCAGGTCCCAAGAGAATCTCTGTGCATTTCACTGAAAAATTTCTACCCTGAGTTATTATGTAAATGATAATAAAACAGTGAAAGTCCTGTGGGATTTGAAATCAATAGCCAAGAGTAGAACTACACATCTGTTGCATTTATTTTTAATTGTTTTTAAAAAGGGAACTCTTTTATTAGATTTTTTTTTTTTATGCAGCAAATGACACAGCTGCTTTAATAAACAGTCCAGCAAGAAAGTCTTATAAAAGTGTTAAGAGGAATGTGCAAAGACAAGAATTCAAAGGCTGAGACATAAAGCAGTGGCAGAGTTGGTGAACTGTGAAACCTTTAACTCTGTATTCTTTTGGGTTTCCTTTCTAATGGAGCCACTCTAACCTCCATCTACCTGTCAGCCATTGTTAGCAACAAGAACTGGGCTCTAAGTCTGGAGTGTCTGTGTAGAAACATGAAATAGGATTATTTTGTGTTCCTAATGACTAACCTGGAAAAAGCTTGGGCTTGCATGACTGTTGATGTTTCCCCACTCCCACACAGAGACTTTGGTAGCACGATTTCTGACTTTTTCATATAATAGGTATTTGTCTTCAGAACCTCTTTACTTTGTACCTGTAGGGATAAAACTGTTGGCTAGGATTTAGAAAACACTATTAAAAAGTGGATCATTGTGTCAGAAGATGGCAGCCATGGGAATGTAGAAGGTAGACATCCCTTCCCTGGTGTCCCAGCCTTGTCAGTGCCCTTCTCAGGGGAGGTGAGGTGTTTTTTCTTCCACCATGTGGGCAGGCTTCAGGGGAAGCCTTGTGCTTCTGTGCAGGACTTAAAGAGGCAAGCTGCAAGTGTGCCAGAGCATTTTGTTTAGGATGGGAAATGCTTGAACAGGCTGTAGCTGTCTGCAGTTGCCATGGAAGATTCAGTCTGGCAAGTGCTATGGCTACAAAAGGACTAATGGCTTTAATTTGGTGAGAGAAGGATTTCTGTTCTCTCTGAAGAATGATAATGGCAAGGGACAAATTCTAGACACTTCACAGCAAAACACTATTTGACTTCTATTTATTTTATAGAATTAAAAAACAGAGTATTCTTTTTCGGTGGTAGAAACTGAGGAGACTGGATAGTATTAGAGTTTAAAAAAGTGTATTTTTCACAAGAAAGCTTAAGTAACAAGTAAAAATGAGACAATTCAAAAGCAGCGTTATGTAAAAAGCATCTGAAATAAAACTGCAGGAAAGCAGAAAGGAAATTAAATTCCATGTTTCTTTGAAAGATGGACTATTCCCACTCCTGGGAATAGAATTTTTAAGGATTCTAAAATTGTAGACTGACAATTCCTTATACAAAGAAGACAATTTTTAAATTTTATTCATAAAATTGAAAGTGCGAGTTGCATGGGAAATAGCTAGAAAGCTCTTCATCTTAATTTGAATCGGAGGATTCTTTGCAGAAGTTACTCACAGCAGAAACTATTTTGAACAGGTCAACATAGAAACAAATTCCCAGGCTGTATTACTGGGAAAGATATGTAGCTGGCATTTTATCAGCTACAATCAAAAGCATCAAGGGCTAAAAAGATGCCTTGGTGGTTTAGTTGAAGCATTGTTTGTTTCTCAAGAGCCAAAATATGATCTAGCCCTGGAACAAGGATGTTATTCCATCCAGTGCAGGTGGGCTTACTGAATGACAGCACTCAAAGAGCAGAACAGCCCTTAAACAAATAATTTTGATGATGATGAGACCACTTTGAGAGCCTTAGAGCTGTTGCAAACCAATGGAAATTGTGCCACGGGGTTCAGGCAATACAATTTCTGCTGTGAAATTGCTGCACACAGAGCACGGGCAGATCAATGGAGCTGCTGTGTTTCTTCCCAAGGGAAAGAGCTCTCCAAAGGCAAGCCACTGAGAATGGAACCAAGTGCCAGCAACATGAAAGGTGTGAGAGCTGGAATCAAAGCAGGCTTTTCAGACAGATCACAGACACAATGGCAGAGGAAGAAGGTTTGCAGCTGGTTTTGTGCACATTCCAAGAATGCTGCCAGTGGAAATGCTTTTAAGGTTCTGTGTGCAGAGGGAGCACATGGGAAACCTGAAGATGCAATGAAGGGTGAACCTGCAAGACAAACACTGGCAGGGACACTCCAGTGGCCCTAAGTTCCACTAGGCCTCGAAGTTTCGTGCTATTCACAAAAACTGTAAGATTCATGGGAGCAGGGTTACTACTACAGCATTTGAGTTATAAGGACCAAGTAATTTTTTTATTTGCCTCCCAAGTAACAAACCTAGACTAGCTATGCAAGTTAGCCTAGTGTTCCATCCCTGCAGGAAGTGCCCAAGTCCAGGGAGTTGTTAGAATCCAAGTGTGCTGATTCTTTTAGAATTTTAAGCCTTTTAAAGCAGAATACTTATTTGTTCAGTTTGCAGAAGGCTTTCTGAGATGCTGTGTGGTGCATGTTTTGAGGGCCCATTATTGTCAGTGTTTCCCAGTTAGATATTACAGGACCCTCCTGTACATCCTGACAGTCCACGGTGCACCTGCAGATTGAGGGTCTACTCTGTGCTTGTTCATCCTATGGTCAGTGTTTTTGATAAAAACTCTTTAAAACATTAAGGGATAACTGCAGTTGAGTAGCTTGGATCATAGAAAGGCTGTATTTGATATTTCCCCCCTCAATGTATCTAATCCGTAGGCATGGTAAATGTGGTTGGTTTATGTGTAGATTTAGATGCCTCACCCCACAAATCAACACTAAATTTAAATCCAGCTATTCGAGTTAGGCTCCAAGTAGCAGGACACAAGGACACTGCATGACCCAGCCAGTACAGTATAATGTGAAGATAGTACAAAGTGATTACTTGACCAACCCCTCAGTGCTGCAGAATTCCAGGCATCTCAGTTCAGTCAGTTGTAGTTCAGTATTATTTATGCCTGTTTTTCCCCCTTTTGCTTTCCCATATTTTCACTTCCTTATCCCTGTCAGTCTGACATTAACCTACATGTGCACTCAGAATCACTGGGGCAGAAATATTCAACATGCTGATTGTAGAACACATCCCAGCATCACAGCAGACATGGATGCCAGGATAATCAAAATTTGAGAGGTGCAAGGACAGAATTCCTTCTTGACTTAAATAAAAAAAAAGATCTCCTTTAGTGATTTTTGCTGGAAATTATTGACTGCTATGTAGGCTGAAAGCTTGATTCAGTGTTCTTTGCTGAGAAAATTACAGCAAGTTATCTCACCATCTGTGATACTCATGTGGATTCTTCAGAGGAATGGCACAGTTGGTATCAATCAAATTGCTTTATCAAACAGACCTCTGCACTCTGCACTATCAGAAGAGTGTGTTCACAGGACAAAATAGAGAAAAATTATATAATGTATTACTCTCCTCTATTTCTCTTTAAGGTGCCTGGGTGCTTGATTTACTGCTGTCCAGGAAGGCAGGTTTGCTGAATTCATGTGTGTAAAACACTTGAGATGCACATTCTGTACAATACCCTCAGAAAATGCTTTCACTCTGCAATGCCCTCCAGCAGTTGTACAAATCAGAAATGTAAGTCTGTAGGTTGTAATCCTTTAAGACAGATTTCTCAGTCTTCTGGGCTGAGGTATAATCAGACAGCATTTCTGGACTGTGCCAAACCAATCAGGTGCAGATATTTTCCCTGTACATTGAATGGGTTTTTTTGAGATGCTGTCATTAAAATCTTGTACCAAAATGTTAATTGAGCAATATCAGATTCTTGCGTGCCCCCATCTCTTTTACTTTCTTAAAATTGAGTTTAGTAATAGAAATGTTTCTCAAGCCAGCTAGCCAATGTCTGGGAATACAGAACAGTTGTCTCTAGTGAATCTTCTCTGTTTTTCTTTCGTTAATTAAGTATTCAGCATTGTAGCATCGTTATTTCTCACTTGTTTGAACTGGATCAGCTTCCATTCTCAGAACATTTCGTTGCACCAATTCATTCTAATCACACTGCTGCCTTGAGCATGTATTTAATCGCATTCCTGGGAATAGCAGCTGTGCAGTTCTATCCACATGCATTGTACATCCTCAAATTTCAGAACTTTGTTGTGGTGGTTGTTTTCTTTTTTGGGCTTTGTTCTGTTTTTTTCACCTCCACCCCATCCCTGGCTTTTTGTATAAGCCTCCCAGATACCCAAAACTCATGGAGTGTATTTTGCTCTTCATCTCTAGTGAGATGCCAACATAGCAAAATTGTCTGACAGTATATATTTTTGTCTACTTATTAGTTTGTAACTTTTAACATTGATATAAAAATAACACAGTCCAAATAAGATCTGTGACTTGCTGTAGCTGTAGTATGTGCAACTTTCAGCCTCTCATTTATTTAATGGGATTTTAAAAAGGTACTTTTTTCTTAATCTTGAATTGAATTCTTCTAAGTGATGAAAAGCAGAAATAGTTCAATTGGCATAAGTACACCACATTAGCTAGTGTGTATGAGAGAAAATCAGGCTCTGTTAGTGCAGTGTGCTTGTGGTGCTATTGTCATACATGATTTAACAAATATTTGCATTTTCCAGCTTGGTTGCATTAAAGCATCTTCTGAAGTGAGTTTGAGGTGTAAATAGTGGCACTTGGGGTTCTTCTGACTTTAGCTGGTCATGTTTGATGAGCTGCTGAAAGAATTTTAGAATTTCTTTACATCACTGCTGATATTTGAGTAAGCAAATTTTTCTCCACGTGTGGTGATCTTACGTGCCCTTTATCCTCTCCCCTGCTCTCTCTTTCTTTACTCTGGACATGCAAGATGGCAAATGATCTGTCAAGTCTGGAGCTATGTGCATGTGCTGGCCAGCCAGCAAAATGTCAAGTAGAATGTTGAATAGCTGAGTTGTGCCTATCTGACCTCAAGCGTGGGTGCTGCTGTTTTTTTCCTCTTGGGAATTTAATTAAGTCAGATGAAAGACCAGCCTAGCACTCTTTATCATTTTGTCAAAATTTGCAAGTGCATACATAAGTGACTATGGGCAGAAAGAAGGGATAGCAGACAGATAAGCTGCATTCAAATTGTAACAAGAAAACCATTCTGTCCGAAACCAGCAACAAAAGCCCCCCACTACCCCAAACGCCCAGTATTAACTTGTTTTCAGTAGTGAGTTTTTATATTAAAGAACTTTACTGCCTGTAGTTCTTACTTTTCATCTAACACTGAACTACTTAATGCTTATATGCTTCCAACAAATGGAATTAAAATTGTGTAGCATGCACTCATTTTTGGCAACAGTTCAAGAAAAGGTCTTTTTTACCTTGGAAGGATTAAATTCTCTCTTAGTTGCTTTAAAATGTTCTGCTGCCCATGCTGCTCAATATAGTTACAACTGTGAATCCCCACATGGTCCTGGATTTGTTATAGAATTTACTAAATCCAGCAGGATCCAGAATTAGAGTATTTCAGCCTACTTTATTAAATAAGTCCCTAAGGGTCTTTGCAGTTACATTGTACTTAAGTGCTACAAAAAAAAATTATTTGACACTCTGAGTTGGATCCTGTCTTACTGTTCCTATGAAATTAAGACTGTCAGAAAATGCCTGGAAAGAACAGGTGGAGCTATGATAGAGCTAGGATGTTCTTTTTTATCCAGTTTGTGGGTAAATAAGAAAAATCCATACTTTAAAAGCTGTTCAGTCTGTCCTTATGTATCATGTATTTTAAAATTGTGCTGGAAATAATTGAAAGAACAGTCACTCTTGACATTTATACGGCCATGCTTGTATGCCTGTTTATCTGTCTGTCCTGTCCTCTTATCCAAATAACTTCTGCATTTTCTCATCCTCTCATAGCTACTCACATTCCTCTAAGTTTTGTGAATATTAGTGGCCATTGGAAGATCAGGATCTAAACCAAGCTCCCAGGCCGAGGAAAGGCAGGCAAAGCTGAGCTGTAATACACACTCTACATACTCTGAGTGGCAGCAGCTGCCAGTTAATCAATGCATATATAATTTGTTAATAACTGCAGTGTATGTGGTCTCTGGCTTGGGGAGAGTGTCTTAGAGGACATATTTTCGTTATTTCCATTATTCATGGAACATCTTGTAGTGCTAAATGATGTACAAGCAGTTGGAACATAGAAAACTCATCTCTGTTTGATCATAAACTGCAGAAACCTCCAGGGACTAATGAGTGTGTTGCTGCTTCGTGCTCTCACCAAGGCCCAATGACAAACAGAACGTCCACAGCCAGATGCAGATGAGAAATCATCCATCTGTACTCTGACTGTCTTTGATCTGACAGTACAGTTAGGTAATTGCAAAGGGTGAGCAGTGTATGTGGGCACTCACGTGCACATGCTTAGGAGGGTATTTCAGCTCTGGTACTTGTTTCTTTAATTTACAATCCACAGGAAACTGCAAGGATGTCTTACTTCCATTAGGAACGTTATCATTGCCACTATATTCTGGACAAATGCACTGTTTGTAGTGATATGAAATCTTTCCCCTGAGACTCTCCTGTTTAAATATCCTCCTTTTGTTTGAAATAAAAGACACTTTAAGTTTCATTTTTCCTTTACTTCTGCCTCCTTCAGATGTTAAAGAATAAAGTATCATATTAATTCTGCTTGTAGGAATTCATTCCACTCTCATAGGACCATAAATGCATTGTAAACTGCATGTGTTGAGGGGTGGGGGATGTCCTCCTTTGTTCTCTTTGTCACTGTGTACCAAACGGTTCTACTCCCTGAAAATGGAACTCTATGCCTACAATATTTTTATCACACTCTATAAAAGACAAGCCATGAAAACAGTGCACCAGGAAGATACAAGATGAGAATAAGGGCCAGTTGTTTTACAGCAGCAGTCTGCTGCTGTCCTACGCCTTTTAGGTCTGTTTTCCAGCTCTCCTACCACTTATGTTTCTGTTGAAAAATGACCTAGGGAACAAACCTGTATGGTCAGCTCTGGATGATCAAAGCAGGGGAAAAATCAAAGAAAAAGCAATGAGGACATGAGTGTAAAAGAGAAGGATGGAAAGGGGGAGGTATGGATAATGAGTTTCTTAACCTCATCTGCAAGCCCCAGTTTAAAATTTCTTTATACTGAGCAGTTGAAGTGGGCTATCAGCAATATGTGACTTTATTGGAACAGTCTCTAGTGAGCTAAGATGTCTCTCAGAAGTTACAAGAAATGTTCTTGTTCTTTTGACAAATTTAGGGTCAGATTTCTGTAGTGGCTGCTTGCTGCACCTGCAGATTCCTGCATGCAGGCAGGCTCCTGGGTCACTGTGTGCTGCCAGTGGAGTGTGGGCAGAGACTGATCTTGCACCCCTGCAGGTAAAGCTCTTCAGCAGCTTCACAAATGAGGTGGACACGGGACTGGAAGAGATGCTGAGCAATTTTGCAGATGATACAAAACTGGGAGGAGCTGTTGACTCCCTTGAAGGCAGGGAGGCCCCACAGAGAGACTATAACAGATTAGAGAACTGGGCCATTACTGCCCATATGAGGTTCAACGCGGAAAGGTGCTGGATTCTGCACCTGGGATGGGGCAAGCCTGGATGTATGGACAGACTGGGCAATGAGAGGCTGGAGAGCAGTGCCGTGGAAGAGAGACCTGGGGGTCCTGGTTGATGGCAAGTTGAACATGAGTCAGCAGTGCCCTGGCAGCCAGGAGGTCAACCCTGTCCTGGGGGGCATCAGGCACAGCATGGCCAGCCAGGCAAGGGAGGGGATTGTCCTGCTCTGCTCTGCACTGGGGCGGGCAGCCTCACCTCCAGTGCTGGGAGCAGTTCTGGGTGCCACAGTGTAAGAATGACATTAAACTATGAGGGAATGTCCAAAGGAGGGCATGAGGATGCTGAAGGGCCTTGAGGAGAAGCCATGTGAGGGACAGCTGAGGTCCTTTGTTCAGCCTGGAGAAGGGGAGGCTGAGGAGAGACCTCACTGCAGTCACAACTTTCTTGTTGAGGGGAAGAGAAGGGACAAACACTGATCTCATCTCTGTGGTGACCAATGACAGGACCTGGGAGAATGGCCTGAAATTGTGTCAGGGTAGGTTTAGGTTAGATATTAGAAAAAGGTTCTTTGCCCAGAGGGTTGTTGGGCAGTGGAACAGCTCCTCAGGGCAGTGGTCACAGCACCAAGCCTGACAGAGCTCAAGAAGTATTTGGACAACACTCTTTGGCATATGGTGTGACTCTTGGAGATGGTCCTGTGCAGGCCCAGGAGTTGGACTTCATGATCTTTCTGGGTCCCTTCCACTTTGACATACTCTCTGATACTGTGATTCCTTCTCAGAAAGAAACCATGCAACAAATAAAAGGCATTTTCAGACACTTTTGTCTCTTTTTATTTCTTGTTCTCCAGTCATCTCTTGGTGCCTCATGCTTAATAGCCTTGCTAATAAAACAAGAAAATCAATTTCACTTCACTAGATTTCCCAGAGAGATAGCAGAAAGTGTTACTGGTAGAATTTATTCTTGAAACTTTGTTATAAAAGAACTCCAGGCCTTACTGAGTGCCATACCAAGTACTTAGAGGGGAACAAGGGCCATGCTGTGAGATCCTTCTTCTCTGACCCTCTGGTGCAAACATTTCATTTGAATTCAGCACATTTAGTATCTGCTAAATAGCTCATCAGAAACACACAATATTTCCCCAAGAAAAAAGTGGTGGTGCAAAATGTTATAAAATGATAGCTAAGGCAGTGGTGTTTATCATGTTGTGTTAAAATGTGTGCTATGTAGGAGTTTAACTAGGCATTCAAGGAATGCGAAGAAGGTTCTTTTCCTTTGTTTCAGCCTTTCCTTGTTTAGTCACAATATTATAAATGTGCATCTAGTCAGTTTGGTCTTTCCTGAAGCCTAGGGAAGCATGGTTTTAGGTTTCTGGCTTCGGTGATCTGCTTTTGTTTTGTGCAGTGTCAGCGTTGAAAGCTTAGATGTTACAAACCAGAGGAGCCAACAGGTCCAGCAGAACAGCACTTCCCATCCACCCCTGCTTACAGTGTGTTCTGGGAGCATCTGTGCATGGGAAACTCTCCTGTCCTCTCTTCAGTTTTTGAAACAGAACCTTTTGGTACCCTCTCAGTATATTCTAAAGAGGTTTTACAGGTAAGAGCTCTATCTGTCAACATGGAAAACATTTTACAATTTATTAGACAGTTCAGTGTGACATCGTTTATCAGAAAACACAGGGACTAATTTCTGTTGAAAATTTATATGTGAATACAAGATTCTAATCTAGATTACTCCCCATTCATTGTTTGGTGGATGCTATTCTGCCATAAAGACCTCATAATTAAATTTTTAAACCTAGGACCTGGAAATCAGATACATGTTTGGAAGAGATCTAATCCAAAATCTGTAGAAATTGATTTGTCATGATGGAAGGGTGAAGAAAAACAGCAAATCCATGCTTAAGTTTTGTATTTGTGTTCCTTACTGTATTTCCTTTACTGCTAGCTCCTGCTCAGAGTTAAATATTTGCCCAAGGCCATACAGTTTTCCAGCAGAATAGCTGACAAATTAAATGACTTGTAAGATATGTTCTGTAAACGAGGCTCCGTTATTTGAGTGGCACAGTCCTTCTCACCTTGAACTTCTAAAATTCAGAAATTTTTACTTATATCCACTTCTAGCTTGTGGTCATGTTAAGCAATAATACAGGCTATATATAACAATAGCAATCTACTTCAATTTTTTTCTTCTCTCCCTTCTTGCAGCCCTCCAGGGTGTTGGGGTTTCCTAAGATGATGTATTCCTAGTTAGAATTTAAGTCTAGGGACTGGAAGTTCAAGGTTCACATCTGCTCAGAATAATATTCCTGTACTATTGCCTATTAATTATTCTCTTACAAAAGCTTTGCAAGCAAGTATCACGGGTCAGGATGATTTAAACTTCCTTGAAATTAATCTAATTAATAGATAATTTTACCATTGTACTTTCAAAAAGATGATAAAGTTCAACAATAATGGACTCTACTATGGATTTTTCTACCTATTAATATCATTATAGATCAAATTTGGTGATCAAATTAAATCATAGATGGGTATTAAAAACCTTTGATGAAATAGTAATTTTTAAAAATCTCATTCCAGTGCTGTTGTAATGTGCTGCTTAGGAGGAATAAATTAAATGAATCAAACCTAACTTATTCATTATTAGACAACAGTATAATAAAAAAAAAGGAAAAAAAAATCAAATGTTGCTTTCTTAGTGGTGTTACTACCTTACTTGGGTTGAGTCTTAGATAGAGTAATTGAGAAATTTTGAACTATTTTGCATTTTGAATTTGTGACTTAGTGGACTATTATTGTATCATTTCTTTGCCTCTGATGCCACTTTTAATGGGCCTTTAGTTCAGCTTATTGAGCAAATAATTTACCCCTATATAATAGAATAACAACATTTTCCACTAGTCAGCAGTGTTGCCTGCTGTGGTCTGCTTTTGCTGCAGGTGGCAAAGGGCGTCTTTTAAGCTCTTTATTTTTTTCATGGTGCAGACTTGATTCTCTGACTTAGCTTGTTTACCATGACTGTGTTTGGGGGGTTTTTGCCTCATAGTCGATTTGTCAAAACCTCTCTGATTCTCCTTCCTCAGTCTTTGTGCAGTAAAATAGTCCAGCAATTTATCCATTATTTTTCTATATATTAGTATCACATAGGCAGTCTATCCTGTGTTCAGGAAAGACAGAGAAAACTCAGAAATTTATCAGTGCAGAGCTTTGCTATAAGTTTTAGTATTCTTTGGATCATCACAGGGAAACACTTTGGGTGTACAAGAGAAGCTGCATTACTTCTCCATTTCTGTGAGCAACCAATAACTACAAGAAAAAACAGAAGTGAAAGATGAGCAGCAAGTATCTTGCTGTACTTACTGTTATTTTATCATCCCCAGTTTTATGATATCACAAAATCTCGTTTTCCTTTCACTTTAAAGGGATGTGTCAGCTGCTGTCTCTTTGAGGTGATGGTTCGAGGCTTTTAGGAGATGGCAGCTTTAGTGTAGAAAGGCAGAAGGGTGAAATAAAATCTTTGTAACCCCACTAGCTTACTTCATCCTCTAATGCTTTGTACACTTCTCTTCACTGGACAACATATGACATTGTTGGTACAATCTTGGTCAAAATTTGAGAGCCTAAATCATTTAGTGTCAAAATATCTCTTGACTCTGTTTAAAACCATAGTGAATATTCCTATGTAAAGTGACCTGGCTGAGGCAGGATTTCTGTCATGGTACAGCCTGGGCACTACATGTTTTATTGAGACACTTCCAAAGTGTTTGAGTTAAGGCTGACCATTGCAAACTATTTTTAAAGTAGTATCTAAAGACTTAAAAATAGAGATGCTGTTTTCAAGACACATTTCCGTAACTTCCCTGTCAGAAAGTGAAGAGTGCTTTCCAAAAATCTGACCCTAAGCCCAACAGCTCCTATTATTCTAGCTGCTGCAGTATCTTCTGTTCTGCCTGGCATGACAGAGACCATTTCTGAAAGTTGTTTTGTAAAAGCCTTCTGGAGGTCATTTGTCTCCTACAGCTGATACCAAAGTTAAAGTAACAGAAGACTCTGTGGATGTTCTGCAATGAAAAAAAAAAAAATAAAGTCAATTAGACAAGCCCTAGAAAAATAGGATCAAGCAACCATGGTGCTTGACATACTGACAGCTCATTAGCTAGAAGCAAATGACTTAGGGCTCATTATGGGCGTGCTGATCACTCACAAAATTATCAGGAATCTAAATAAAATTGAACCATGAAATACCTTCAGTCAGGGATGTTTTGTGGCTGAACACAGAGTGAGGTCTTTTGAAAGACTGAGTTTACTACCTGTGGTCAAGGAGGATGACCTGAAAGCAGAAGATCAGAGGTTGAGAAGCTGATGTATCTGGAGGATGGGGGACCTACTTTCTGGAAGATTGAAGAGTTTGGTTCAATTACCTTGCTAAATCCAGCTGAGAGAAGATATATCAAAAGTCTGTTCCTGAGAATGGACAGGACCAATTAGAAACATTAAATACAATCTGTTGTTTAGAAAACTGCTTTTAATCTAGAGACAGTTCATTTAAATTAGTGCTTTCTAGGTAAATACTTCCAAAAAGAAGGTGGCCCCAGTAACCCCAAAGCACTTTCTTTCACTATAGTGTTACAAACTTCCAACTCTGTTTCTTGTCATAGAGGGCACTTTGCATGGCCCAAATGGAGCAGTACTTTCTTTTTCCTGATGCAGCTTCAATCAGAACATCTGGATCTCAGCTCCAAAGTCTTAAAACTGTTAACAGGGCTGAAATGCAGCAGCACATGAGCATTACAGCAACCACAGGAGTGGTGTCCTAACAGAAAAACAAAAGCCAAACAACTACAGCAAAAAGGGACACATGCACTGACTGCTCTGCAGAAGACTCCGTTTCCAGAAGAAGGGCTATTTAGTAGGATAAAAAGAATTATTACGAGATGAAAGATCATATTCTTAGAGGGAATTTAGGCTGCAATTAGTCAGCTAGACAGAGGACTATGTATAAATGAAGAATAGTTAAGTGCAAGATTCTTAAAAACAGTTATGAAAGGAGAGACTGGCAGAGAGGTTTGACTTAAATGGGAAGTTGAGGGATAACTGCAAAAAGAAGGGATTAAAGAATTAAATATTGCAGTTCCTTAAGGTAAGCAAAACAGGAAAATTTGTCAACAGCATTGTGGGGTAGTGAGAAGCTGCTGAAGTAGAGGCGCTATCTGGCAAAATAGGGAGCATTGTGTGACTTTTCGGTGGATTAGAGTATCTAAGCATAGTCAGAGAGTATAAAATTAGATGTTGTGGTACTCAGTGAGATAGTAGTTTTCAGGCAGAAGGAAATGGAGTAAGACAGACTGAAATTTGACCAGTGACATTTCTGGTGAATGCTGAATAACTAAGAATGAGAAATTGAAAATATCAGGATTTAATGTCTTGGAACATGAACATCTGAAGTTGGATCTTGTAGGCATTAAGTTGTGGGACTCCCAACCGACCTAAGGTTTCAAACAATTAAATCTATTTTCCAGCACTGTGGAATTAGCTACATGTGCAGAAGCAAGGAAATTGCAGATAAATATTCTGATTACTCACATATTCTGTTTTTGATTTAAGGAAAAAAAGTGCAAAAAAAATCTAGCGAAAAAGGAAGGTCATCATTAATTTTGGCAACTAAAATCAAATTATAAATGATCAGCTGATTAGTCATGTGCATTTTGTTCTTTTGACTTCTTCAGTAATGTGTGAATGTCACATTCTATAACACTTTAAATGAATAAACCTGGAAATTAAATAAGTTAGGATGCATCTTTGTGTTCCTCCCGTGACTGGTGGACAACTTGTCTCATTAATCTGTATAGTGGTGTTAATTTAAACAAACAGCATTATTTGTTTTGATTTATGGCTAGAAGATTTAGGGGTTCACCAAGAAAATCTGCTTTATTTTCAGAGCACTGAGACGTTTAGTGACTGGAACATATAATAAACTCTCATAACTTGTAATGACTGTACAAACTACTACAGACAGAGAATGTGGGCACATTGAAAGATGGCCAGTAACATGTGGCCACAGGGCAGTGGGGTGTTCTGACCTGTGCAAATTTCTCCTTGTGTTGGCAACTGCTGCCCAACCAGCAGTGGGGTAAAGGTAGAGATAAAAGCTGATAAAAGTGAAGACCTTTGAGAGGAATTATGGAAAACACTGAAAACAGATGAAACAGTAAATGTTAGGGTAACATTCCTGCCTTCATGATACATGCTTTTTGAATATCATAGATGTTGAATTGTCTAGGATCTATTTTTAGAAGTAACTGAGTATGATTCTGGTTCTAAATGAACTTCAGGAAAACTCATCTTTGCCTAGTACTTCCAAAGGGTCGTGGGGCGCATCATTTAATCTCACTGGTGTCTGTGGCAGCTTCCCTGCTGGAAAAGGAAAAAACCCTCCTCGAACCTCTGGAACACTGTAATGAATTCATTAAGGTTTTGGTGGTCTTATTCTACTGCTTTAGACCAGACTGTGTTTAAGATAATTGAAAATCTATGGCTTTGGGGCTGTTAGTGTGTGGGAGAGATTCATATCTTACAGAAAGATTGTGGACAGAAGGTGCTTCCTGCACCAGCAGCAGAAAAGAAGATGAGACCTTGTTGTTCATATCCAGGTCAAGGCTTGCACAGATGGCACTTTAGGAAGTTCCCCTGTGGCTGTAAGCTATAGAGGTGCATTATTGGGTCCCACAGATGTCAGCAAGAACATCCACAAGCTGGATTTGGTGACACCAGACTTGGCTCAACTGGGAGTTGAGGGATCCTGAGTTTGCTAATTAAGTAACTCATACACAAAGACCCTAGAAAAGAATAAAAATAAAATTTAAAAAAATACAGTTTTCTTACTGATCCTGTTCAAATTTAAGTGTGCTTCTGGCTTTCTCTTGCTCTCATTTAAATCAATTAGAGATATATTTATATGAAGGAGAGACAGAATTCTACAATTGGCTTTATTTGGTGCAAGTAGCTGAATGTGCTGGTATAGAACCAAGTACCTAGACAGCAGATTATGTTTTTAGTATGTCTTACACAAAAAATTAAACTCAATTTGAATGTTTTGGGGGTTTGTACTACTTTTGTTTGTTTCTTGCATGTGTATGCAAGGAACCAGGGGTTTGAAATAATTTCTGACACGTGACAATCTCTCTATGTTTGATGGACTAAAGGATGGAAAACTGTGCTAGGTGCTCAACAGTTTTGCATTTCTTCCATCAAAATGTTCTGGATCAGCTCTGGTAGAGTGGCTAGGAGTGGTTTCTTTTAAGTTTAAGAAAGCCACAAATAGGATATATTTGTATTTCCACATCTAACACTTCTAGTTTTTAATATAGAATCATGTCCAAATGTGTTTTTATCTAAGCCTTATTAGACAGAGATTGATAATCTTCTGTATGAATTTTTCATGGGGTTTTTCTTGTGCATATGCTGGTTCAATTATGCATTTTCATATGAAACATATAAAGCTTTTTAAGCAAAAATAAAAGCACAGAAAATCCAAATCAGTTCAATTACACTTGCAGATTAGAATAAAGCTGTAATATATATCTATTGTATTGAAATGCTAGCTCTATGAATTTTTTATCTGCTTAAAAAATGTAAAACTTGGATTTGATTAGATTAGCTGTGGAGTAGTCTACACTGAATAAATCTGTCTTCCTTTCATGTGATTTGTCAGTGTTTGTAGTGGGTTTGTACACACAGCTTTCGCCATTATTTTCCAGGCAATAAAAGCAGCCATGCAGAAAAGCCACCCGTAAATGTCAGAAAAGAGAGATATTTTGTTGCATTCCAAGGGCTTTGAAGGTCAAGTTCAATTCAGTTAGCTCACCCAGCATGAGAGGAGCATGATACGATGATGGAATGTGTGTTTGGGTAGGATATATATGTTACTGTCCCTGTACTATTCTATCAGGATAACAGATCAGTGAGAGATTAAACTTTTCTGCTTGGAAGAATTTCTTTTGGAAAACTATCAATTTTTATGGTTTTCTCTAGCTCCTATTGAGATGCTGTGCAGAAATAATGAATCCAAAGAATTTACAGCTTTTATCACAATGGAGATTGACTCCTGATTGTGGCTTTTGGGTGCTATTCCACTGCAGGTATCCCATTCAACTGTGTGTATTCACAAAATAAGTCTCAGATCATGGATTTTATTGTAAACATGAAATTGTATTTTGCCTCCTTCTGATGAAAAGTAGTTTGTATAAAAATGGCTTCCTAATTCCTAGAAGTGAGAGGTCAGCACAAAAGGCAAAGTTTTCCCACTCCAAGTAATCTGTTGTGTCAAGTCCCACTGCAGCTCAGTGCTTTGTGCTTACCTTCCCCTGCCGTGTCCCACCTTTTTTTTTCTTTTTATAAAGAGAAGACATGATCAATAAAGCTCATAATTAAGTTGAAGGCACTACCTTGATCAGTGCTTTTATTGAGTTTCAGTGCCCTGATTCAAGGAGCTCCCCAGTCAACAGAGGGATCTGTCATCAACTGCTTGAGCAGTAAGTGAGCAGTCGTGTTTTGTAACTGCAGTGCTGCACATTCTTAGCTATCTGGAGAGTCTCCCTTGTGATGGCTTCTGATACCTCTTGCTCATGTTGTCCAAGGATGAATAATTAACAGACTCCTACCTGTAGAAGGAATAAAATTATATTAAATGGGCGAGAAATTTTGCTTAAGTTCCTGCTGCTTTCCAACATCTTCCTGTGATTGTATGAGCAGAAGTGAGTAAAGCAGGGTCAGATCATGCCAGTGAAAGAAATCCCTCTGCCAGAGATGTTCAGGTCATTTGCCCCTCTGTGTTGGTACCAAAACTGCATTGTTCAGTGAAGCCCCTCCTAAAAAAAGATTTAAAATGTAGGCCTGCCTTCTATTTCTCATAGGGATCATAAAATAGTTGGATGTGCTGCTAGGAGCATGCAGTGTTTAACACAGTTGATCTGCATCCTAGATGAAAAGCTCTGTTCTGTAGTGCTGTGATAATAATATGATCGTTAATATTTCCAATAAAAGTGCCTGGCTGGGTTCTGCAATGCCTTCATCCAAACACACCCTCTAAATCCCCCTCCTATCCTGTTTGTGTCCTGTGGCATACTGCTCTTGGACTGGCACATGCACTCCTTAGGATGGACCCTAATGTGACCATCTCAGCAAACCCCACATCCTCCATTTGCCTCGATTTGCTCAAAGATTTGGTGTCCTGAAGGTTTCTAAGCCCCAGGAATAGTTTAAAGTCTCTCTTCAGAGAGGACTCTGCCATGCTGGTGTCCTGTTTTTTGGAGTTGTTTTTGTTTCCCCAACCCCTTTTTCTAAGCTCCCAGTAAAGAAAACAGCATGCAGAAAAGAACAAGAATTAGGCTGGGAAAGTGTTCTTTCCCCTCACTAAAAGTAGCATGCTCCCAGCTATATGGCAGAAAATTTCAAATTCCCATTAAAAAATAGCTGTTCTCAGCCGAGACTTCTCTGTAATTAGGTCGTGCTTTTTATTGGCTATAAATGGTTGAGCCTATTGGAATGTTACTCAACGTGCCAGAAGCAGACAATGCTTGCAGGCATTGAATAATACATTTTGCTTTTCTGATGACGTGTGTGGCAGTTATGTGGGGATGAAGTAGGCTGGAACAGGTTTATCCCAAGTAAGCAGGAAGACTTCCATGTCTGATGGAAAACAAATTGCCAAAAGAATTTAAAAGCCAGGTTTCCTTGCTTTGTGTGAAAGGCCATCCAGAGAGGCTGCTCTTGCCTCCTGCCAACCCAGGACAACCTTCCTATG
>VZTR01024935.1:0-28381 GCA_013400775.1 Chaetops frenatus | reverse complement strand
CTGTCCCCCTGCCCCTGTTGTGTTTTCTAACTGTACCAGAGCTCCAGTTCCTGGCTCTGGGAGCCATAGGCACATTCTCAGAAATAAAATTCCTGCCAAAGGCTTTAATCACCAAATGAGCAACTCCAGGAGCACGTCTTCTATTATAGAAACAGATCTTACTAAACAAATTATCACCAGAGTCCTCACTGCTGTCTTTCTCTTTCCAACCCTCTTTTGGCCTGGAAGAAGAGAGAATGATCAGAATAAGCTGCAAGGTCCACTTGAAACCATTCAGTCTGTTATGAACCTACAGGAGAGAAGGGAGCACAGATAATGTGTGTCCTCAGTGGAGTAAATCCTGCCAGCTCAGCCATTTTCCTTCTGTATATATGGAATTAGCTTAGGCTTTTAAAGCTGCCACGACTCTGATGGTGTCTCATGAGGAAAAAGTCAAGTGCCAGGATAAATATATCAAGTATTCTATACAGAGGAATTAAATCTGTTCCACATAGAGCCTCAGTGTGATGAGTCAAGCAGTGCTGCCTGTGTGGCAGCTCTGCTTTAAAAAAAAAAAAAGACTAAGGGACTTGAGAAGAGATTACTATCAGCCAGTGAACTGTGTCACCAGAAGTCAATCCCTAAAGAACCTGGGCTGGTAGAAATAAATGTCTATCATGCAGTCATGGGCTGGATTCATCTGTTGAATGGAGCTTATAGGTTATATCACAGAAGGTTACTGGTATCAAAGATTTGCCATCCACCTCCTTTATATGTAATTTTCAGAGATTTCTTCCACCTCCTTGAGCATTTCTTTTACTGCTGCTGAAGGGTGGGGTTATAGTAGCTAAAGTTAGTCTTCCTGTTGAGAAGATGCCAGTTGTGTTGTCCATGTGGAAAGTGTGAACAACATCTCCCCAAATGAGTGACACAACATCTAGAAAATGGACTGGAGACCATTTGGAAAACAGAGGAAAAGCTGACTTTTGCAGTTAGCTAGTTTGGTAGGCAAACTTCTGTCAGCAATGTTTTGTTTTAGTTTGAATGGCAGGTGCACCAGAAAAGTGAATGGAGTATTCTTTTGACTGGTAAAGAAAAGAGCAGAGAATTTTGGTGCAATGTCTTCATGAGTGAGATTAAACTTCTGGGGAGAATAGGAATGAGGTGTGAGTGAGCATGAGAGTGAGGCTTGTCAGGGGGAGGAAGGAGGAATTTACTGATCTTACTCTGGAGAACTTCTGTTACCATGACATGATTTCAGCTTTTGTCAGTAACAGTTGCCAAATGAAGGATGGGCTGCTTTGCATTAGTGGCAGGCAAGGTGCCTCCTTGGTGTTCCAGTTCATCAGCTGGGAGAGCAGTGTCCTATCATTTCTGCCCTGAATATCCTCCCACTACTGCTGTTTAAAAATGAGGATGCTTTCATCAAAAGAAGCCCAGTGTCACCCTCCTGAGTTCATACTTGGAGTCCATTTCCCATAGGGATTCAAGGTGTCCGTTGCAGCAGAGTGTCACTAGTTCTGGATGTGGTGATGGCAGCTGAGGTACACTTTGTGCTGATGTATAAAATACACCACAGAGTAAAAAGAGTCACTAAAAATGGAATTTTGCTCTTACAATCGTTCCTGCACGAGGGCTTCCTGCTGGCTGTGGCAATCAGTGAGTTTAGCTCTTTGAGCTCTTGCCCAGCACAGCTATTCTGGCAGAGCTGCACAGCACAGAGCTGACCCAAGGCTATTAATACCTCCCTGCAGGGAGCCGTGTGCCAGCCGCACACATGGGCACACACGTGGGTGGCTGCACACGTAAACACAGCAGCTAGAACTCGCTCAAGAGACAGACTCCTAACACTGGCAGTCATGCCAGTTACTAGTTAGCTTTAAAGCCACAGCCATCTTCCTTGAAAGCCTTTGCTTTCCAAGTTTGCTCCCATGGCCATCTGTCACAGCCTGCGTTTGGCAGCTTCAGGTTCTGCTGTGAGGCTCTGCGGATTGAGCTCAGAGTTTTGTCTTTTTTATTGTTCTCTGAGTGGGTGGAAAGTTTCTATCACATGAGACTTTTCTCTTACGCTTTTTGTTAGATTAAAATGTGAACCTTCAACGCGTGTTTGAGCTGTTAATTTGTGCTATCTGCTCTCAAACCAGGATGGAACAGGTGGACTGGTGTAAGTGCTGCATGGAGAGAAATGAGCTCAGAGACCCTCCTAGAGCAGATGCAAATTGTACCAGCAGAAATTGCTTTTTTTGGGAAAGTTTCTCTTGTCTGGCTGAATACATTAGTCCATACTACCAAATATGTGATATTTGGGCTGTAAGAGATCTGTATGAATGTTGTATCAAAAACCTCATGCCCATTACTATGATGGCAGTGTGTGCATCTTAGAGCTCTAGTAAATAGACTTAGAGTATCTGTTACAAGGAGCCACATTTTTTGTGGGTGTAGCTGTAAATTTCGTGTACTCATCACAAATAATTTTTTAACTCTAAACCAATAAATATATTGCCACCAGTGTTGGAAGGTTCATGGCAAATGGTCTCGATGCAGCTGCACCCTAAAGTGAAGACCAATTCAATCTGGATAGGAGTAGTAGGGAGAAAAATGAACTTCTGTTTTACTTGCAATATTTCTTTCTTCCATCTTTATTTTTCTTTCTCTCTAATTGATGTATTTTCCATGTTGAGCTAGTCAGAGATTACAGTAATGTCTTGTTTCCTATCACTTAAAAAAGCAGTTGCCCCATTAGATGAATAAATACAGTGTTAAATGAAAATCCCCAAACTAGTGCAGAGAAATTACTAGAGTGATTTCAGGATTGTCCTCTTAATAACAACAATTCATCCTCCTTTTTAATCCCCAACCCCAGGGATGCACATTATTGCCTTTACCTTTTCATACCAGTCAAGTCCTCTTTTCTGCAACTAATAGCATCATTTTTCGAAGTACCACTTCTTGAGTTTGTCTTTAAGAGTTTCTTGTAGTTAGGACCCAGAGTTTTGGATTTGAAATTGGTGAGAATGCTACCAGTCTTAGATCATTATTTCTCGGGGGGATGGAACCTGCTTTGCTCCAGTTAGACTCAAAATAGCACTCGAGGATCTCATGTTAGTATTACAAAGCCAAAGTGCACATTGGTTTGGGTTGATTTCCGTGGTTCTGGTTCAGTGATCCACCCTCCCTCCTTTCTGCCTGTTTCAGTGCTGGTGCCTGGGATTCACAGTTGTAAAGAGAAAAATATAATTTCTGGAGTGCATCAAGTTGAAAAAGTGTATTTCTAAGCTTTTACTCATATGCCTTCAGACTCCTATGAAATGCCTGACTGCATGCACAGAACTCACTCCAAAGTAGTTCTAGGGCAGTACACTGAAAGCTTAGATCAGCACTGGCAAATATCCTACAACAGAAATTAAATACCAAGGTGAAGGATAAAGTCTGGCCTTTAGGTAAAAACAATAACCCTGTGTTTGATGACATACAGTGTATTATGGAATTGATCAATGAATGACAGTTTTGTTCTCAGGTGTTTTTTGTGTAATTAATTCTATTGATTTATCAGCATTTTCCAGCTTACAATACAGTTTCTTGTGTCATCTTATTTCTAACATGTAAAAGATTTGTAACGTCGATTCTATTTCCTGTTAGCTCTTCCTTTTTAGAGCCAGCCCATGCTGTCCAAAACTGCTGATTTTTCTTCAGCTTCCCCTCCAATTTGGCTTGCCCTTTACTGCCCAAAGTTTTTTTTCACTAGATCATCAGATTTCCTTTTCTGCCAAATTATATTACTATTTATGCTTTGAAGGCATGGATTGGAGATTTAGGAGATAAGAGGCTGTTCTTAAGCCACCTACTGCTGCATTCTGCACAAGGTTTGCTTCCTGATGGAGTCAAGATGTGGCCTCAAGATGAATATATTGATCCAGTCTTCCAGTAGCAGGCTTTGGAAAAGCATCTGGAAATAGATTTCAAATCAGAAGAACCTGTGGCAAAATTGTGTCTCAGGTCAGAGTTCTTTTTAAGTTTCTTTCTGATGTCCTTACAAGAATAACTTATTTTTCAAATGGAGTGAGCCCAAAAAAAGTTCTTTTTGAAGCCATGTCAGTGTTTCCCAAAGGCTGAGAACAGGCCCTTTTCAGTGTTTCCAAGGCTGAACTGGCTCTCTGGAAGCCAGGAAAATGCAATTTTCTCAGATGGTGCTTCTTCATTAACTGTCTCCATGGCAGACCTTCAATGATTCCCATAGTAGAGTGCCTTGGAGGTAGTGGGACCATCATTTGGGATCCTCCATGCTGGTGAGGTCACTCTGGAGCTGTCCTGTTCATTTCTGCTCCAGTTGGCCCTTGGTGTTGAATGCGCCTTGTCACCACCAGTATCAGTGGCAACAGAAAGAGCTGATGGCATTATTGTAAGGCATGAAATGATTATTAGTGTTGATCTTCTACTCAGAAGGAAGTGGGCAGAAGAACAGGCTGGAACTCCTATGAGCTTGCCTCACCAGAGTACTCTTCACTGCTTCGGGATCATCCTATTTGTAAAGGATTCATGTTTTTAAAGAGCAAGTAACAATTTTTGATCAAGTTAGTTTTGGTCATGTTCAAAAATTAAAATGTTATAGTCAGATTGACTGTCATAAAGTGATTGTGACTCTACTATCCCAGATAGATTATCCCTTATTACCACTGTATTACAGCCAGAACTTTATTGTGAGAACAACAACAAAAATAATCTTTGCACTGCACTAATGCTTCATTCTGATTGACAAAGGATGAGGCAATCCACATACTGTGACAGCAGTGTTGGCATGTATTATATAATGATATATAGCAACTTCCATAGACTGCCATTAATTTCTGCATGAATCCTGTCTGTCTTTGATAAGCATGTGTAACTCCTAATAAATTATTTTGGAGCATAGCATAAGCATCAAGGAGAAAGGACTTTTGTAGGTATGGGGACTGGTGATAGCTGAAAATGAGAAGGCAAAACTGACAGATAATTGTAGATGAGAAGTAATTTTCAAGCAATAGAGAAGGGTGATATTGTTTCCTGTTTAAAAATAGTTGCCACCTCTGCTGGCTGCAATGCAAGGTAAGTTCTGCTGTAAAATCTAAATTATTTGATCATTTGTTATGTATAGGCTGTTGATAATGACATAGGAACCAGCATTGTGGATCTCCCTCCACTTGCTCTTAAATGGCTTCCTCCCATTCTGGTGGGTGTTATCCACTCTTCATTTCCTGGGGAAGAAATGGCCCTCTATGAGGTTGTTTATCTGAATAGTACAGAAATAATTTTCTGTAAACATAACTATTACCCTTACAGAACCCTTAAAAAAATTACAGTGACACTCTGAGTTTTCTGAGATTAGTGTCTTCCTCTAAGGCCTCTATTTCCTCAAGTATTACTTCCAGTCCTGTTCACTGAAACTACATTGCATGTCTGCCACAAATAGCATCAATAATGCATGTATTTTTCTGGTAGTTTTGGTGTGTGCTAAATAGTTGCATATACAAAAAATAAAATCGAGAGCTGAAAGAAGCCAGTTGGCCTCTCATCGTCCTGCTAGTACGTGATTGACCCGTATTCCACGTTATCTCAGGTTTTAACCTGCCTGTTGTTATAATTGCAATTCTTGGGCCTTTTACCCACATCCCATAGAAAATCATGTGGTACCACCTGAGTATTTTCTGAGACTGAGATATGGCAAATATTGCAGCTGTTTATATCTCTTTATTTCCTGTTTCTTTAAAGATCTTAGCTGTTTCTACTCATTCTCTTTTTTCTTCCAATGGGTACAGATTTTTACAGTTTCACCTCTATCACTATGTTATCAAGCGAAACACTTCCTTATTTTTCCTAAATCGTCCATAGAAAGTGCTCATTTTTTTCCTCACTTCTTGCTGTTCAGTTTCCTAGAATTCAGTATGGGATTGAACTGTAATGGAAGAGAGGAGATGACATAGCATGGTCCCTTTGCTTCTAGACATCAAGTTACCTTGGATTTATTTTTCCGAACATGTCTTGGATCTTTTTCCATGAGATGAATGGCTTCATTGTTTTCCAGGATGATGCCCGCCATGTTACTTTTCCTCGTGGTTATGTTCTCTTTCTGCAAATACCATTTATTTTCTCCTGAAGATTTAGCAAGGAAAAGATCACAAATTTGGAGTTGTGTGAGATCCATTAAAAAAGGTATAGAACTAAAAGCAAAGTGATTTTTTTGTTGTTGTTGGTTGGTTTGTGGTTTGTTGGAGTGTTTCCCCTTTGTTTCAGTCTATATCAGAAATCTTATAGTGGTTTTAAGTTATTCTTGAGAATGGGATTTTGGGTCATAATTTTTCCCATTCAGTCTGCAGCAGCCTTCTTGCAGTTTAAATGCCCTTATTCATTAGTGGAACAGTTTTCATAATGGAATAACAGGATGGATCTGTTAAGAAATTGGAGTTTCATTTTATGTTCAGAACACTTGATTTGTATATACATTTGTATTTCTTGTACATTCAGATTAATTGTCCAATTATCTAGGAAGCTGTATTCTGAATTCCTGAAAATCTTTTTATCAGTCTTTATTAAATGCAAGAATGCCTCTCGTAATTTCCCTTCACTCACTAAGCATGTCATTTTTCTTTGAAAAATCTAGTTTGTCTGGCAAGATCTTTATAAACATAAATATAATTTTAGCAACTACATATCACTAAGAGGCATTTCTATGTTAGATGTGAGTGAGTGGATAGTATTGCATAATAGATCTTAAAATCTGTTTGAATTTTTAAATTGCTAGAGGATTCATGAATGTAGATTTTTGCTTCTTTCCAATACAAGTATCTATCTCTCTATACAACCATTAGTTATTTCTAGATGCAATGAAGTATTTATCTACCTAAGGATGTCCAAGAGTTCTACTCCTGTTTTGTATTTGAGAAAGCATGATTTTTAAAAGTGCTCAACACAGAGGCAGTGTCTATTATTTAATGACTGTGGTGATTTGGGAGAGCAAGAGTGTTTCTAGATTGCATGGTTAGGTTTGCTCCCAGTACCATTTGAAATGAAACCTCAGGTTTTTATGCTTTGTGGAACCTCTGTATGTGTCTGCAAGATTCCTTCCCTCTTAAATGGATACCTGTTTTGTCAGGTTCACAGCCCAAATCCTGTCAGCCTTTGCAAAGGTCACAGCTCCCTGCAATAGTTCTAAGAGCAAAGAAGACTGAACAAGGTGAGGAAACATCTGCATACATTCAGCAAATCAGCTTACCCAGCCCTGTGCTCATTGGCATTTAAAACCCCCATGTTTTGCCCCTCCATAACAGAACAGTTCATGGTAATCAGTAGTATTTGTGACTGTACTATAAATTCTGTTGTGAAAGGATGCCCAGTTTATTTTTGCAGCAGAAAATGGACTTGACATGAGCTTTGGTCCATAGGTAATAGGTTCTTGAAGGCTCAGAGTGTTTCTTTCAGCAAAATGCTAATCTGGTGAATTGGTACATTTAACAGTCATCTGGAAATGCACCCTTTTGTGTAATACGTAGTTGATTGTAACAATTATGGATGCTATTTAATGGTGCCATCCTTAAAATTTCCAGCGTGATACTACCTAGAGAATTTGTTACTGATGAAATCATTATAGTGTTATAGAAATGAAATAGGTTGCTGCTGAAATTACTCTCAAAATCTAATTGTAACTTCACTGGAATTTTTCCCATGATGGATGTTAAGTATATGTGTATTTCTTATTTTTATAGAAACAGCAATTTTATCTGTATGCTTAATTTTATTCCACTATCTACTATGTATCTGTTACGTTTTGCTTCTCATTTTCAGTTGTGGTCAAATACAACTTCAGTTCAATTTGGCTGTTATCTGATATTCTTTTATTTTTATTTCCCCTGTCATATGAATGAATAAAGCAACATATTCCTTTCTTGAGACTTCCCTAGGATTTCTCAAGTTAACACAATGAAGAGCTCTGTTTTATCAATACCTGAAATGATGCAAATCCTCTCAGTTTCCTTGTGAGGGCTTCCTTGGAAAGAAAAGCACACTTATAATGTCTTGCCTTCAAGCAATTTTTTTTTTTTTTTTTTTTTAAAAAAAAACCCCTTTTTTTACCCAAAGTTTTCTTTAGGTTTTTTTTTTAAAATCAAATCCCTAGTTGTACCCAAAGTTTGCTTTACAGGCTTGTCTTTGTTTCAGACAGTGTCTGATTTAAAAACAAAACAAAGAGGAATCTTCTTCTTACTTGTTTGTAGTCCATGAGGAATAGATGAAATCCTTGATCACAGAGGGAGATTTCAGTGAGTGCCCAAATTCCCAAGCACAGTAACCCTGCTTCCATGACTCTCTTAGGTTATCTCTGTACTGTTCTAGCTCTGACTCAAAGATGTGATATTTCACTGCCTTCAAAGCAACAGCCTTACATTCGTCAGTTGTGCCATTCTTTCTTCCTGCTCTTGATCTTACAATATAGATTGATTCTATAGGAGATAAAAAATGCCCATGTCTGTTCATCAGGTCCTGTCCCTGTAGTCACAGAGCTGGGGCACAGAGTGGGTGGGTGACCACCAACCACCACTTTTTCACCAGCTGTAGAATCCACTTGACTGCTCAAAGAAAAGTGGTGCAGAAATAGCTTTTATTTCCCATGCTTATGTTTTTTGCATTTCCCCGCTCTTCCTAAAGTAGCAGACTGACTTAAAGATACCTAATTTGGTAATTATTGTTGCAAATTTTCCATCAGAAAACTGGAAATTCGGGAATCCATGTTTTTTAAAATGTACAAGATATGCTCCATCTGTACAAAATGTAATCATGTGTATTTGAACTCTGTGTTCTCATTGTTCTTAGAAGTAGGCTGCCCTCTCTCCTAAACAAAGAAAGCTTTGCAGAGGAAGGAGGGAAATATCATTGGCATGGTTTGGAAAGCCCCATGGATTTCTATTATTCTTCTTAACAGTTGCTTCCAAAGATTCTCAGATACCCAAAGCTATTTGTTAGAAGAAAATATTTCTTAAAGCCACCCTGCTTATTTCCCACCGTTGTGAAAATTGCCATGGGACTGTTACCTTTCACCCAGGTGGTCCCCACTGATGGGCAGCAATGACCTTGCTCTGGTGTCTCATCTGAATGGAGGCAGCTCGAGCTGTGCAGAGACATCCCCAAACCTCTGCTGCAGTGTCAGCATTGGACACAAGCCCGTGTCTCAGTCAGAGATGTGAATCCCTGACCTTCCAGTGGAGAGGCAATAGTGCTGCCAGCTGTGTTATGCTGACAGGCAGAGGACTTGGTTTTGAGATCCAGAAGTGAAGAAATTGGGCTAAACAGAGCACACACTTCTAACTGTTGAAAAAATGTAGCAATAAACCCTAGATAATCTTACCTTCAGTTTCCAAATTATTTTGTTTTCCAGGTTGCTAGGAGTAATTAGCTTCATTAATGCAGTTCTGCAGCATGAGCTATTTAAATTTTATCCCAGAATGAGTTCTTTTATCTGAATAAAAGCCTTTTGAAAAACCTGATTTATGTCACAGTCACAGCTTTAAATAGAGCAATTCTGGTTCAATGGCAAAGCGTTGGGGTCAAGGTCCATGGTCCGTGTTTTCTAAGTGCTGTGCATGGATTTGCATGCACACAGCTTACATTAGCACTAACACAATTTGTGCTTGTGGCCCCTGTGCAGTAGTTTAGGAATGTAGCCCTCAATAGAGAACGTATTTACAGCACTGAATCTCGTGTTGGGAAATATGAACAGCTGTGCTCCAAACAGAAAACACACATCTGAAGTAAGGCAAGCATACTGAAAATTATGTCCTGGCAGTTAACGTTTTTATTTATACACACTGCTAGGCAAAACTGAAAGGAAATGTCATTCTTTCAGGATTCATCTGTTTTGCAGAGCTAATAAGAGAAAACACCTGTCATCAGAAAAGATTTTTGCTGATTATCTTTTTTTTTTTTTTTTTTCTGCTGTTCCTGTAGTGTTGGTACAAAAGAAATATAATTAATAAGTAAAAGCTATATCACTTGCTAATTATGTTTTACTAGCACTGAGATAGCCTCTTTATACTTTTGAATACTCAGTTGAAATCATTCCTCTAGAACATATATTTGCATAGATTTTTAGATTTAAATATTTTGACTTTTCAATTCTAATATCTCAGTGCCTGCTGTGCAGAGAAAGTGAGCACCTGAGAAGGGTATTATCCATCACGCTGTTATAGGAAACTTCATATTTACTTGCATAATGTCTAGAGCTGACTGGTAGCTAAATCCACATCAAGTTAAGAGGACTTTGCAAAAAGGAGTTTTAATTAATTTTGACTGATGGAGCACATGCCAATACCTCAGATTTCCCCTGCTGTGCTTCCCTGGAATTGATCTGCCTGCCTGTTCCCCAGCCCCTGCAGGGTCACACCTGGAGGGTTGGGGGCCTCGTTGCACTGATCCCCATGTTCAGGGAGCAAACAGGGCTCTTGCAGGAGGCAATAATTCTCTAAATAAATGGACCATGCTGAATACTGCACCTTCACAGACAGCATTACCTGTGGAGAGGTTTGAGGTATGGAGGCTTTTTTTCAATAACACTAACATAGCAATGCAGTTTTGTTTTGCAGATTGGCAAAGTGAGACCTTGAGGTTGTCATTTACCAGAGACATAAGGCAGGCCAGGAGCAGGCTAGACCACAACTCAGGCTGCCTGAGTCCAAAACTCCAGACTTTTCTTTTCCCTTGCTCCTGGGGTGGTGGGCTTGTATGTCCAGGGAATAATTTGTATTGACAAATGGAAAACTGGTGGGTGAAAGACACAATACGCAGTTTAAAACACAGTTTTGATAAATACCACTTGATTAGTTTACATAATGGATTTTGGAACATGACTGACTGTTAGATGCAAAATTTTGGATGCTTCTTTAATATTAATATTTTATTTCTTAATGACATATTAATTGGTCAGAGGGAAATATTTTCAGTAGAGCTAGTTGGAAAAATATTTTCCCAATAACAATCATGACATTATAATTACAAAGGAAAAATAGTGTGGCTACTGAAGTAGACAGTGATACTCTGCTGCTGCCATTACTGCTGTGTTAGTTCAACTGACTGAAATCTGTGTGGAGGACAGGCAGGTTCTGGCCCTGCTGGACAGCACAGGTGTCACTTATGCTGTGGACAGATTTCCTGGCTTTTTTTATATCCTTCTGTACCTTTGAGATTGACATATAAGTAGTAGGGTTGCAAAATCAAGGTTCAGGAACTGGGGAATGCCATGAATAAGATCACTTGTCCGCTTTTGACTCAGAATTCTTTGAGATATTCATGGCTGTGCAGAGTGGGACAACTTCAGCCTCATTCATTGTCCAGATTTTACCATTTTTGGTGCTGAGTGGAAATGTGTAAAGAAGTTGCTAGAACTGCTGCCTCATTTGCTGAAGGAATGAAAAGGTGTGAAGGAGTTGGGACACTACAGGAATGGAAGGCAAGGCTGTCACAGCCAAGCTTTAATGTTAGCTGCTATATTCTATTCTTGCCTCTGTTACAGAATTTCCATGTGATTCCAATCTAATCAAGCCATGTTTTTACTAATTGTGTGTGTTTACTTTCTGAATACTTAGTTTGAGACTCTTGGGTCTGATTTATGAAGCGCAGAGATAGCTCAAGTCATTGAAAATTATTTGAACATATAAATTACCAAAGAATTCTAATTGCTACAGGTTCTGTATGCCAGTGAGTGTATTCTTCTTAATTTAAATTATAACTTTCACTTAAATTTCTCAGACCCTTTTAGTTAAAGAGGGCTAATACAATCTTTTCCTGTCTCTCTTTAGAATGGCATTTGAGAAGGGAGGAGCTACTGTGAATACAGAATGACAGCCCAGGAAGAAATTAATAAGTCTCAGAGCAGGGTGTGAATAATGCTCAATAAATGAGGCATGGGGACACATTGACTAATAACAAGCAAACAAAGGCATTGAGTAGCTGCTCATTATGTCAGTCAGTGCAGGCAGGGGTCCAGTGGAAAAAATAGTAGGTGGTTGGGTAATTAAAGATAGTATCATAATGCATGCACACAAGGTTGCCCAATTAGGGCTGCACAGCAACTCTAATTCTGACATTTCCCTAAATTTTCAGTGCTTGATTTTACACATTTAATGTTCCCTAGCATATTTTTGGTGTATTTACATATATAGCTCCCCCATTGCCTCCTTCATTGCCAAACTGTTAATTAGGTAGAACTACTGAGAAATGCAGTTGGATAAACAGGGCTTTGCAGTGAACCTTGGATATCATGCTGCAGAGCAGGAAACCTCAGGCTGCCAGAGCTTTGAAGGGTTTACATCAGTGGTAATGAATTTGTTTTCCTTGCTTAATTATTTTTAGGAAGTTATGTTTTCAGTGCAGTCTGTTTTCTTGCTCACTATGTTATATTATTTCTAGGCCTTCATGGCTGATAGTGATCTGGATGAAGCAACTTTTAATGAGATTTGTATTCGTAAACTTTTTCTGCCTTGAGTGTGAGTAGTCTTCAGCTATGGCCCTCATTTAAAACAATAATTTTATTTCACCCACATCTTTTGGAAAATTACAATCTGCAGATAGATACTTCAGTTCTCAAGTGCAGCTTTCTACTTGGCATTACCTGCCTGTGGGATGTGGAACTTTTCAGAATATCACAGAAGAACAATAAACATAGAAGTGGAAAAATTGAGAGACTGGGAAGGGAGAATGAAGGACAGGAAAGTAAATTAGCTTTATAGAGACCTTTTGTCTTGTGCATGCAAATAAATTATTTCAGTACTTCAGTGATGCTGCTCTCCTGAGCTACTCCAGCACAATTGCACTCTAAGTGCTCTACCTGAAGTA
Source organism: Chaetops frenatus (assembly GCA_013400775.1). Lineage (NCBI taxonomy): Eukaryota > Metazoa > Chordata > Aves > Passeriformes > Picathartidae > Chaetops > Chaetops frenatus. The sequence continues at coordinate 15,550 of VZTR01024935.1, read as the reverse complement.
GGACTCCAATATTCTGAAATGTGGCCTCACTTGAGTATGAATATGGCCAAAGCTTGAGCAAGGGCTGTGCTCCCTGATCGTCCTGGCTGAGGGGAGATGCCTGGATGTCTCAGTTGCTCTTGACAGACACCTGGTCCCCTTCCCCCACCTGACAGAGCACAGGGGCAAAAGGGGGGATACGGGGTGAGTGAGAGCCTCCTTTGCCAGCCTCCATTCCTGAAGGCACCTCCTTTGCACCAGTACCCATCCACCTGCACAGGCTGTCCCTGAGAACTGGCAGAGGTAAAGCAGTCTTGTTTTCTGGTAAAACTACATTCTTACATTTCTACTCATGCTAAATCTGTCTTCATACCAAAGGGACCACTGGTGTTGCTGGGTAATCTTCAGTGTTAGGAATAACATCAAAATACAAAGACAAGTGATAGATTCAGGATTAGAAAACCTGAAAAGCTGAACTTTTTTCACCTTGCCCTGTATAGATACTCATAACTCAATTAGTTTCTTTCCCTTTTGTAAGATTTTTACCTGAAATAAAAAGTTGTCATTATGGTGACAAGAAATCACAAATTAAGGTATATGCATTGGGTGTCAAGCCATGCAGACATCTTCTTTGAAAGCACTGTTTGTATGTTTTTGCAGAACCAGTTCTTGGACTTAGAGTCAAATGTGCTGTGATTAAACATTGATTCACAGGAATGAAGGGATTCTCTTTTCTCCTTTAAGAAAATGGATTTGAGGTGAATAATGGAACAAAGAAAGCATAGTGTAACTTTGGTTTTATGTCAGAAAATAAGCTGCAAGTAACCTTTTACTTGCACCTAGAACTTAATATTTATTTTAGGTTTCCATTGGTAATGTCTTTAGTTGTATCTTTTCCTTGTGGTTGTTTAGCATTCAGGAATCCTAGCCTTTCACAAAATATCTAAAGTTTTAGTGAATATAGATGGCTGACTCTGAAATTGTATTTACTCTTTTATTGCCATTTTCATATCAATTTTGCCAGACTTTTACCAAGGTTTCTATTCTTATAAACCTCTTTCTTTTAGAAACTGTATGGACATAATTTGGCAATGAATTATATTGTAGCATAGTCTCATATTGTGAAGCCTTTTGGAATATTTTGTTGAGACTTAGGTTGGTGGGGCTCTGACAGTCATGGTATTTATGTGAACTACAAAAATTTTTCAGAACCATTGTTAATTTGAGCTCCATGGCTGAATTTTGTGACCCATATTTTCTAGTTAAAGATTTGTAGAGTCACATTTTCGTGTCACCCCATTCATGTGAATTAAAATCAGAATCACAGAGAACACAGATAGATGATGAGAAACAAGGATGATGGGTCAAGCCCAGTACTTATCTAGAACTTACCATATCCTCTGCTGCTACACTTAGGGTTCTTCAAGAAGCTGGTCTTGTAGTGTCCAAATGCTTCCACCTTACTTTGTTTAAAACTCACTGTTTCAGATGGACCAGTGGCATTTAAGGGCTTAGACAGACAGAAATGACCTCTGTGAGATCTTTATCAAGCATCTCTGATACTTGTTTAGCAAAACACTTCAGCTCATGCTTAGCCCCAGATATATTTAACAGGGGCCTCATCCCAAACCAGATAAAAACATTGATTTTTCATGTGTTTTGGAATAGATCCCAAAGCATTTAAGCGCATGCTAAATTCTATATTGGCTGAATTACCTTCAGTTTGTAATAGATAAAAATTTTAAAGGGAAATAGTCAATGCATGTACACTGAAGGCAGTCAAGCTAGGAGACATTTATACTACATGACTATTCCCTAAATTGTCTTACCTTTTTTTTCTTTTTTTTTTTTAACAATTTGCTTCTACCATAGAAACCCATGATTTTGGTTGATTTCCTGCTGTATTTTTCATCCACAGTAAGCTTCTTTCTTGCAAATAACAGCTCAGGATGCTCACTAAAATATTTGTAACATGGTCGTGCTCTGTGATAGTTTCAGAAAGTGACACCAATTGAAAGTATGCTGTACAGTTGGCTTTAGTGTGTAATTTATTGTAACCTTCAGATCCTTTCCTTGTTCTGGATATTGTACTGTTCATTCCTTCCTTTTATGATGTAGTGGATGTGATTTTTACTACCTTTCCATCTCAGAAGCTTGCACTTCACCATACCATTCTTTCTGAACTCCTTTGAAAAACATGGGTTTAATCTTTCAAAAGGAACCTGAATATGGGTAGTATTTACAAATCTGGATTCCTTGGTTAGTTTCCCAGAACATGGGCTGATACCTATACATAATTTAAAAAACAAAACAAAACAAAACCCAAAAAACCCCAACAAAACCAAACCAGAGCAACCAAACAAAATAACAGAAGTCAATCTGAATGAGCTGCTGTCCCTTATTCTTCCTTGTTTTGGTGCAATTTGGTGTAATTATCTACACTGTAGATACAGAGATGTCTGAGTTTTTGCAGTAAAATACTTTGCCAGTCTTGTGCAGTGATTGCACAGAGCTTGCTGATGTTTTGTCCCAAAACTATTATTTCAGCTCTCTGTAGTCTTGTATTTAAAAGCAGCCAATTGAGATCAGCTTCTGTGGACCTGAATCTTCCTCTTCAACTCTCTGTGCAGATACAGCTTATTACTAGTTTTATGCCAACAATAAAAAGCAATAAGATACATTTTAGCAGAGATGAAAATATGTAGTAACGACTTTTAAAATAAATTGACTTGCTCTTTGCGTATCTAAGGAATATATTGTCTATCATTGACAGAGAATACATGTCAGGCTGGAAATTACTCCATTAGGTGTAAGAAAGGCCCACTGGCTGACATGGGAGGTTGCAAGTTCATTTCTTTCTCCTTAGCAGAAAATTTTTACTGTCCATTTCTATTTTTATGTTTTACTTACATTAGATGCACTGATTTATTTTCTTTGTAATGGAAAAAAATGGTATAAAAAAAAGCTCAAGCAGTTCTAGTAGGTACACATATGGCACTACACATTCTCTACAGTAAAACCTTGAAATGTTCCATTTATAGACATCCTTGTTTCCTTGTCTATGGAAAGATTTATAACCAGCTCTGTTTTCTGTCTTTTTCAATGCCATGCTTTCCTACTTTAGAGATCAATCTGTTAGATGAAGCAGTATCAAATCGGTTTTTGAGATCCAGAAAAAAAACATGTCTAGACTTACACCTTTTTCTTTGCTGAACAGCAAGAGGGGTTTTTTACACATGGTTTTCCTCTTTTAAAAAAACCCACAAAAACTCTCATGAGTGATCATTCCTGTGAGCACAGCTCAGCTGGGGTTGCCTGTTGTCTTTGCCTCTGGGTTTGGAGGCTCTGGAGATCATCTAGTCCCACCTTCATCCCCAAAGCAGAGCCAGCTAGAGCAGATTGCTCAAGGCTCCCTCCAGTTGTGCTTGAATGCCTCCATGAATGGTGACTTCCCAGCATCTTTGGGCAACCTGTTCCAGTGCCCAGCCACCCTCACAATAGAAGAGCTTTTTGTGTGTTTGACTGGAATTTCCTGTATTTTTGTTCATGCACATTGTATCTTGGTCTGTCAGTGGCTCTCACCCAGAAGAGTTTGCTTTTACCTTAACTCTCACCCACCCCAGTCAGGTATTTGTACCAAAACTTTGAACAGGACAAAGTCTTTCTCTTGGCATTTAAAGCTGTCAATTCAGACTTGCTCCCCTGAGCCAGGATCCACAAGGTAAATGTTGCTATATATTGCTAACTGTCTTGGAGACTTTGGCCCCATATGGGCCCTGCCATCCCTGCCTACCTTCTGCCTTATTAAACTTCTGTTCCCATTCCTTCCTCCCTTCATCTGTCTGTGGATTCTCCCCATAGGAGAGAGCAAATGTTGCACAGCACAGATAAAATTGTATAAAAATGAATGTTGCCTCAAACTGCATTTTGGGATTGAGTGAACATAAGCAATAGCTCACTCCAGGGATAATGCTGCTGATGGTGAGAGGCCCATTCAGAAGGAAGTGCTGTTTAAGGTGACACTGTAAGGCTTAGAATCCAAGGGAGTGTGAGTTACATGACATTTGTTACCCATTTGCTCCAAGACTAGAAAAATTTATGCTTCTTTGAGAAATAGCTTGGTATCAGAAGTAACCCCTATGGCCAGTTTGGAAATGGACACGGTTGCCAAATTTTAGACTCCCAAATTTGAAAATGCACCCACAGACAGATCTTTTCTGCTCTGTGCTGTTTATTGCTTCTTCACAGGGGTTGTTTCATTACCCTGCTCATTACCCCTCATCTGTACTTTTACGTAGTCCTTTAATTATATCACCTGTTTATGATAAATGTGTTTTTAAAAAATCCATCTTGGGTCGAAGGATATCTGTATTCATGATTATTTCTCATGTATCATACTTTTGGGGAACAGAATTGATATTTTTGTGTTCAGCAAAAAGGACAAAAGTCAAAAGTACAGTTACACACCAGAAGCAGTATCTCCCTTCAGCACAGCGGTTTTTCAGCAGAAACTTGTGCAGTCCCTTACCTTCCTTTGTTCAGATCTCTCTCTGTAGTAGTTTACAATTCACAGTGTAGGTCTTTTATTTCTGCCACTGGCATAAATGACTTACCCAGAACTTCAGGTTTATATTAGTGTTAAAGGAGAATGAAGTCTTCTGTTCGTATTCCTTGTCTGCATTATCAGACTAATACAAACTTGGATGTGGGTTTTGGAGTTGTTTTCTTTTTTTAATTGTCAGTGTTATAGATTCTGGTCATATGAATAGTGCTGCTGAAGATATAAGTAAATAAATAAAATAATGGTGTAAAGATTGTGTCTTAGAGAAAATCTCAGCATGATTGTGCAGAATAGAGTGACCTTGTTGTGCTATTACATTTAATGTTTGTAAGTGTAAAGTCAAAGATAGAACACAAAAAAAGGAGAATCTGATTCTCAGATCCCAATGCCAATAATTGAATAATCACACCTAAGTAACTGAAGCACATCAGCATTTACAGTCTGTCTTTCTGAAGCCTGCAGCTGTTATTTTGCCTTATAACCTCTTCTCCCCATTGTAGCTGAGCCCTTGCTATGTAGCCATGTGCACGTGCTTCTGTTTCCAGTGAGCTCTGTGTGAGTGCAGTATTTGCTTCCCAAACAGGAACTGTTGTAAACAGACTGATCTCTGTTAGAGAGAGTCATTCAGCACTTGAGCTGATTTGCAAATGTTGAGGCCAGCCTGGAGTTCTCTGGACAAGTTCAGCTGTAGTGATGGATGTGGAAATCTGCTGTAGCAGGATCTCTACACGTGCATTTCCACCAGTGGTGGGGTTTTGTTTGATGATACACTGAAAGTCACGAATCACAAGACTCTGTGATGCAGGGGAGCATCAGAGATTCCACACAATACACTCGTGTTTCATCAAGGGTTATTGCCCTTGGAACCCCCTACCTGTTCTTACAAGTGATGCAGTTACTTGGTTAGCATGTAAACTTGCAACAGCTTGGAACCAAGCAACACATGAAATGCAGATTCAGCCTGTGGGTTTTTCCTAGGCCAGGAGCAGCATTCACCTAGCAGTGGCTTTAAAACATTCATAGGTGCTTTCCTATTGTCTGCATCATCAAAGGTAGTAGTCACAAAATGGCATTTCTTTACCATAGGACATGTAGGGTGTCTCTGCAGGAAACAAACATATGTTTGCCTTCAGAGGAGAATTCCACCAAGGAACTTTAGAGGTTTACAGCAACCTTATGCTCTGTAGTCAGAAACTTTCTGCAGAAGGTTCCTTCAGGGCTTCATTGCCCTTGGGTAATTTGTGGCATCTGATTCATTTTCCCCTGGCAGCTATATATGAAGATGATGCTAACAATATGGCAAAGACTTTGGAAGAGTGTCAGGGAAGAGCTGATCAGAAACATGTGAAAATGCACACCCTCAGACTGACTTTAAAAACAACATTTTTTTGCACATAAAGTAATTCTTATTCTTTAAATACGCATTCAACACCACAGTTACTGTAGACATATCACTATTTGAGACTGTGATATGTACATCAGGCAGCTTTTTTAACAGCAACTCATACAAAATATTATTTATTTAAGCAACTTTGAAAGCAGGGTCTAATTGCTTATCATTTTTCATAGCTTACAATAGGAAAGAATTTGACATCCTTTCTCACGATGAGTGGTGCTTTATTCCACAATTACTCCTATTCTTTCTACTGAAGAGAAAAAGGATGGCAAGTCTAGAGCTATCATAAACTAAGAAGAAATACAGCTTTTACACAAAGACAGCTTCATATCTACTGCTGTCAAGAAACAGGATTCAAGTTAGGAATGCTTCAGGTAACATTTGAATAGATTTACAGGAAAGAAAGGTTGATTTCCATTCTTCTATTGCATTTAAGCAGGATTTCAGCATGAGTCATAAAAGGTGATGGGTTAGTGAATATTTATATTTCAGTTTCATTTTGCTGTAGCTTGAACTTGCAAACCAGAAGTGCATGACCCTGTACTGAAACAACCATTAATAATTAGAAAAACATTCTTGGCTTTCTAAAATTTTGAAGCTGTTACCTTTGCTGCTACTGCTGCATTAAGGATAACCTGATCTGTTCTCATGTTACTGATTTCTCTGGCTGGGGATTAAAGTTTGTCAAATTTCAGGTTGCTTTACTAGAACATGAGTTCCATCCATACACACACATCTGCCCTGGTACCTTTTTGCTAAAGGATACCTGGATAGCCACTTTTCCATGTAGTGCTGAGTTAGAGACTGCAGCACAGAAAATCATCTTTTTTTAGTGTCACCCATGACGGCTAAGTTGTGAAGTGCTGTGTGCACATCAACCTACTAAAATTCACAGAACCACAGCAAATAGGATAAGAAAGGACTTCTGGAGATAGTGAGTTTGTAATTGTGCCTCTGGCAAGATTGTTTATAACTATGTTTTCATATAGAAAGCTGCTTAAAGTCTAACCCAAATCTAACAACCACCCTGCTAATGTAGAACAGACGTGAAGAATCCTTTGCAACATATTTTATATATTTGGAAACATTTATCACATCTCCTCCATTTTCTTTTCTTTTCTCTGCACTAACCCAGTTCTTCTATTGCTGGTTAATTTTTCTAGGGCATGGATTATTCTTTTTGCTTTTTCTGGCCTTTCAGCAGCAGATCCAAATCTGTGCTGAAGTCGAATGCCCAAACTGAATTCACTATCAGTGCTGCTGAATAGAGTGAAAAGATAATTTCAAAACCCTTTATGTATGTCTCAGGATTATGTTTGCTTTTTTAGTTGCTAAAACCTGTATTGATGATTTTCCTGCCACTGAGCATGCATTTGTGACTTGTAGCTCTGGAGATGACTGCCATTGTCACTGAAGGCCACCCCACTTTAGGAAGTTAAAGCATCAATTAAATTAGCTAAACATTTATATTGCTGACATCTGGCCAGCAGAATGGATGTATCTTTGTTGGACTAGAAATCCACAGAAATCAAAGGTCATGCTCAGAATAAGATTATAGCATCATAATCTCATTACCTGAATTGGGAGGGGGATGTTCAGTTAAAAAGAGAGAGAAATGGAATGCAGTACACACCAAAACTGGTATTTGTTACAGAGCAAATGGAAATGGAAGAAATTAGAGGAGACATGCCTGATTTGAACTTCAAAACAGTGAAAATAGCATTTCATTCTGTTTTTATTTCAAACCACATCCAAGAAAAGGAATAATGTAGATGGAGACAAAAAGAGACTTCTAAGTGCTTTTCTTTTCAAAATTTTTCCTAGTGAGCAATGGATGGCAGCGGATTTTATGCCCCAAACAGCACTTAATATGCTTTTGCTTTTTTAATACCATCCTTCGACTGAGAAAGGGAGAGAAGCAGACAAGGTGCCCTGACACATCACTTCTAAGTGATTTCTTTCCCAAAAGTATTCAAAAGATTGATAGAAGATTTTTTTTTTCTGTTGAATGTTTGTTTTGTTCTGTGACTTGGCAGAAATGAAGTGGGAAGATGAAGGGAGAGAGCTCTTGCTTGTGGAGCAGTATTAAATACCTGACTGTAGCTTTAGTTGTGAGGCTGATTGGAAGGATAACCATCTCTATTTGGCATGGCATGCTACAGAATTTTATTGTTATGTATTTCTTGTTGTGGGTCTCTTGTTCCAAAGTAATGTAGCTAAGCCTAGTCAGGGAGAAAATCCCAAGTCAAATTGTCTCATGCATAAAGAAAGATAGTTTGGAAGGCAGGAATCATTAGAGGGAAAGGATTTTTCATTTTAGTTATGAAACTTAATTTGTTTTCACTGTCTTCCCTTCTTTGCATCTCTAAAATATTGATAGAGGTTCTATTTCCTGACAGTGATGTTGATTGTGGTATGTAAGTAGGATCCAACAGCTGAAACCCATAGTGTAATATCACATAGAGACAAGATTGGAAGGTGCAGCTGAAAGAGTGTGTAATTGGTATAAACGAGAATCTTGAGTCTTAACAGGCCTGAAATTAGAGAAAGTTCATATCTGCATGCAAGTTTCACAGCTCTCAGCCAAGTTCTGAATTTTAGCAATGGTGTTTCAAGTGAGAGGGCTGAGCAGTGCTGTGTGATCATAGGGATATGGATAAGAAGTAAAGCCTTCCTCAGCAATATAGCAGCAAGCACATGGATTTTAATTCTGCCAGAAGATGGTTCTGTCTCCTGTTGCTTCATGGCAGATCCTGCCTTTCCTATTTTGGAGTGTTTTCCATCTCTGGCATTAGTGATGACTCCCATCAGACACCTGTGGTCTCTCTTCTGATGGCTGACTGATCATACATGCAAGGCAGAGAAACAGCCTTACAAACCTTTGATCAGTGTCCTTAAGTAGAGTATGTTTTATGTATTAAATTTGACTCAAGGATTTTAGAACCATGGGCTGCTTTTTCTTTAACGAAAGTTTCAGAGTATCTGAAAACTGAGGAAATTTTTTTGTGCATGTCTATACTTTGTCAGTTTGGGGTTTTTCCCCACAAACCTTTTTTCAAAAACAGTTATTCTGGCTTTTTCTTGAAGTTTTTCCAGCTGCTAATAATGTTCAAAATAGCTCTGTGCTATGTGGAATCAAAACAGTTTTGGCATTAAAATAAAGCACAGCATTAACTGTTTTGTTTCAACAATAAAATGGAAAATAAATGAATAATTGGGATTGGCAGTACTCTGGAAATAATTTGTGAGGTGTATTGGTTATCTCCACAGTTAATTACATTTTGATTTGAAATGCGTGGATGTGGAAGTAAACAGCAATGTGTTTAATAGTCACTGTATTTTTTTCACCCCAAATAGCATTTAATCCTCCCACATCAAATGGTTTGTGGGTAGAAGGGTGTCCTGGGAACATCAAGGCAAGATAGCAGCCATTTCTTCACATTTCACTTGTTAATCAACAGGTAAGAAGAAGAAAAGTCTGGTGTCTGACCAGCTGTCCATGAGCAGCAGCCGGCCGCTTTGCCCTTTCCAAAGGTGCTCTGAAGAGGAATGAAGCCGTGCTCCTTGTTTTGCCCATTAGACAGCATTATCTCTGTGGAATGCCAGTTCATATCTCCTTGTGCCGTGTGTGGTTCTCACATATGGGATTTTAATAACCTTCATGCTGTGCTATGAATTCATAAACAGGGCTTATAGAGGAAAAGCACCACAGGACTTTATTTTTTAATTATTGCTCTTTTGAAAAACAGGGTCTGCAGGATTTTTGCAAGGGTCTTGTGACAGAGTCAGCAATTGTTTTGCTGCTGCAGTGAGGTTATTCCTAGAGAAAGGGATAAATACAGTATTTACGAATGACATCTTTTTTCAGAATTGATTTTTGTAGCCTCTATAAGTCTGCTGTTTTATAGTTGGGATTTTGAAGGTCTTATTGTATAGGAGTTTTCCCCCTTTTTCTGGAATGTAATGTGCATTTGATTTCTTAGAACATGCCTCTCCTTCTTGTCCTTTCCCTCTGTCTCAGCCTGTGCAGCCACAGTTTGCTGCTCAGTGGACACTAGCACATGGCAGCACTTCAGATTTCTGTTCTGAAAAAGACCTATTAATTCCATATCAGTGGGGTTTTTTCTTTCTTTTTACCCCTCTTCTTCCCAGAGTCCCTTTGAGCCACCACTTCTGTATCTCAGCCATATTCCAATACTGGTGAAAAAGGCTCCACTGTTAATAGATATAAAAGGAGTAACAAAAACTCCCAGCACTGGTCTCCAGGTATGGCGTGCTATTTATCACCTTGTATTCACTGCCAACAGCCTTAGAAAGAAGACCTATGAGGAGGACTCAATAAACTTTGCTTTCTCTACAAATACCTACTAAGTAATGAGCCTAAACTGTTGGGTACAGCCAGTTTAGCAGTCCTGGTGCTGGTTCACACATGCCAGGAGGGAAATTGCAGTGTTTTGGCTGCCCATACCCTGTGCACAACCAGCTGGAATGAACCTGTGGTCATTCTGGATTCCAGTCTTGTAACTATGCCTAATAATATTATATCTGGAATAAGATTTATTAGGTGTAGGTTCTGTGTGGGATTCGCACAGGACATGCAGATCAAATCTTTAGCCCATTTTCATTTTAGGAATGTTGTTCTCTCCTGCTGTATTTCATATGATTATGTGTGTGACAGGCAGTAAAAAGAACCAAGAGCAGACAAAAAAAAAAAAAAAAAGAAAATTTTTCACTAATTATTCGATTTCCAATATTTTGTTGTTGTTTTGAGTACTTTTATTTTTGAGGGGGTTTCCCTACCATGTTGAATAGTCCTCGCTATTAAAAATGTGTGCTGTCTTTTTCATTAAAATTCATTGGACTTTCCCTTGGTTCTCAAAGTGATAGAACTACAGAATTAATGAAAACAATATGTTGGAAATAACCTCTGGAGACTAACTGTCCAATGTCACCTATAAATAGGACTGACATTAAGGCTAGGTCAGGTCTGTGCCTCTTCAAGCTTTGAAAATCTCTAGGAGCAGAAACTCTAGAATCCTTTGGGCACCTATTCCAAAGCTTAATTGCTCTCTGTCACAAAAGTGCGTTCCTTGAAAAAAGGATTCTTTTTAAATGAGATATATGTATAGCCCATCAGTTTTCTTTCCTCAACTCATCTGCCTTGGTCTATTTTAGCCACGAGAACAGTGTGAATGTCTGACACCATGTATGATGGGGTAGCTGAACACAGACATGCACAAACTTCTTTGTGCTGCATCTATAATTCTTCAGTTGTATGACTCAGAGAGAGGGGATGCCAAAACTTGCACATTTGCTTTGTAAATATTTTCTTAGAATTAAATTAATACTAATCTAAACCCTCCATCTCTCTTGCTCCTTTTAATGGTGTTAATGCGTATGTATGTGTATGTGCTTTTTTTAAAGTCACTAAGCAAATAGAGTTAATGTGGGTATGGAAACGTTTTCCATTGTATACTGCTCATAGAAATGAAGAAATGTTATTTCTATGTTTTTTCTCAGGATATGCTACAACCTGGACACCTGTTCATTTCCTTTAGATGATTATTTTATAATTATTTTACTTCAGTTGATTTTTTTTTTTGACTCAGCTGTGTCCCCAAGTCCCTCAGACCAGCTATGTGGCAGTGAGGTGGAACTTACCCTCTCAGTTCTCAGTGTGTAGTTATGAGCTGTTGATAGCCTGAGGTGCAACAAGAGGCTGTAGCATGGAGCAGCATTGCTCCAGAAGGAGGACAAAAGGAGAGGCACAACTTGTTTGCTTAGAAGGCAGTTATCAGTATTCCATTATTTCTTCCCTTTCTAGACCCTCAGCTGAGATGTATTTTGCCATATTCATAGTGCCAGCAAGCCATAGCAGGCAGGTGCTCTCAGAGGGCACTGATTTTTCTTTCTCATGTTGCTGTCCCCAAGAACCTGTTTTGTCAGAACCGTGGTAGTCATTGCTTTATCAGTGTGAGTTACAGAGCCACTGATGAGCTTAGGTGTTGACCTTTAAGATGGCTTTTCAAGTTTCAAAGATCCTGCTGTCATTACAGTCCTTGGATATGTTAGGAATCACAAGCTACATTAAAGCCAGCAGTCTGAAAAAAACAAAACAAAAAACCTACACAAACTCTGTGCACTCACAAGCAGAGTGGAAATGTAGAATCTGATGCCAGTGTGGAAGATAACATGGCCTCGAAGGCCTCCATCCCAGAGATAGACTTGGGGCAGGAGATAATTTCAGTAGTGGCCAGGGAAGTCCATCCAGCCCAGAACAGCAGGATGTGTGCTCACACACCAAGAAGGAACACTGTATTATGGCTTTGTGAGTAGACAACTTCTATCAAGAAAAAACTCTGCATCCTTTTCCTGTGTTGAAGCAGAATCACAGCTGAAAGGCCTCTGCTGCTGCCCAGGCAAACGAGCAACACCATGACCTTGGAATCTTGCCCCTCTGTGAACTGCAAATCCAAGTTTCTCTTCCCAAAATCACTGTGTTAGGTGAAGTCTCCGTGAAGTCTTCAGTGATGTCAGTGGGAGTTTTGCTTTGAAGTGTAATGGAGGCAATGAATATGCCATAGATTTACCCAGAAAGCCAGCGTGTAGGTACATTGCAATGGTATTTTTCTTTTGAAGATGTATGAAGGACTAAAAATTAATTTATCTCTTAAAAATCTAAATTATAGCTAGAAGAACTATATGATTATAAATACTCATTTTGGAAGTAGTGTTGTTTCTATCTTGCAACTATGTCACTGTCAGGCCAGACTATATAGTGGAGAAAAGATTGATAGGGTTTATTATTTTCATCTTTTAATAAGATTTTGTTTTGCAATTGCTTTGAGCATGTTTCACCTCATAACTTACCAGCTCATTTGTGTGTGTGTTATTCAGCACCTTGGTCTCACTGTCAGCTCTGTGCTGAGGATGCACAGACCTGCACAAGGCCTGCAGTAAGATTTGACAGAGGCCACTGTGCTCAGGGGCTTTTCTCCAGTAGAGGCTTTTAAGTGAGGGGTAAATGGGGCTGGTTTGGGATGTGGCAGGAGCAGAAGCTCCTCTGTTGAGCTCCATGAATAAGGAGAACTGACAAAGAAGGATCTTTGAACTATTTACAAGCCATTTAACCCTGGTAGTTTCCACTTGAGTTTCTGCTTACCGAGTTACTGCAGGTATTGTTAGTCCATGATACAAACTGTTGTCTGCATGAAATCTGCACTGATTAAAAGGTGGACATACCCACCAAGGCAGTGATATAGAAGCAATTGGAAGAGAGTATATGTACAGCGATTTTTTCTTTTGAAACAGACCTTTAACTTCAATATTTTAAAATATGCAGCTATGCTTCAATAGCTTTCATTAATGACATAAAAAAATGTAAAACACATCTACCTAATTATTTAAGCAAAACTTTCAAATTCAGTTTAAATTTTTCTCCTAGTGCCCATTGCCATAGTGTTTGAAATTTCAGGTGTCTGACAAAAATGATGATTTAAGCTTTTATCTTTCTGCAACTGAAATAATTTTATGACCTTAAAAGATATTTATGACAATTAAACTTCTGGACTAGCACTTTCTAAGTGAAATATTAACTTGAAATTACATTTTTAGAGAAAAATTTAAACATTTTTACAGATGACAGTCATGCGGTGGTTTTGCAAATATCTCCAATGTACCAGTGAGAGGAAAGTAAATGAATGTGGCCAGAAGCAACTGTGTATTCTCTTTTAGATAAGGCATCCTGCAATTAAAAACACTGGACTTAGAAAGCTTCTTAAGGCTTATTTTGTCAAATGAAAAATGCCACTGGTTTTAATGCTATTGTAATAAACCTTATTCTTATTCCTGGCATAGATATTATGGGTTTTTTTTAATTTCAGAAAAATGGATAATTAGCATTTTAGCTTATCACTTTCCTTCCATGCATACAAATAATTTGGCAGATAGACCACCAAGAGAGACAAAATTAAATAATAGGTCTAGACAGCATGGAACCAAAACAAACTAGAGGTTAGGCTTCCAGCCTTTTAGGTGGGTTTTCATGGAAAAGAAGAGGAGGGAGGGTTAATACAATGTTGTTTTTCTGACAGTTTTTGCTGCTTACCTTGATACTGTTTCCCCATGTCAAATCCCAAGTAAATTGACCTGAAATAAGACGTGAACTTCATATTAGAAGTCCCCTAGTTTATTTGTGAGTCTAATTTTTTCAAATGTATTTAGATTAGAGGCCTAATAGGCATTACTGCATCTGTGATTCAGCCAACTAAGTTCCTAGGTAATGGTCCATGATTAATGGTGAGTGCTGATAATAGGAGGTTATTAAAGAAAGCAAACTTGGAACAAATCTCCTGTATACATTATATACTTTACTGCCATCTGTGGGTATTTATAATAAATACAAATTAAAGTCAGCGGTTAGAGAAACCTATGTTTTCCATATGTGACAGAATTCCTAAGAAGAGGTCTTCTAGTAGGCATCTTCGTAGTAGGAATTCCCATTAATTTTTTTGCAGAGATACTTACTTGCAAAGAAAAAGCAGTTTTTGTGCATAGAGTTCTTTTGGCCTTAGTTGCTGTCAGGGATGTCTGTCAAAAGTCCACTCTGTAAGGAAGGATTATGTGTTACATGTTACCTCTGCTCTGCTGCCACACAGAAAAATTGGGTGTGAAAAATTGTTTTTGTCTTTTGGTACTGAGATTCATTCATTATTCAGCCCATGTGCTAACAGGACATTCCTCCCTTTTATGTCTCCTTGAGTTGTGACATTTTACCTCCTTGTGGTTTGTATTGTTTGCTGAGCAAATATGTCTGTATAGAGGAGAAACAATTGTTACCTTCCTTATTAGTAAATGTAAAAAGCAGAAAAGAAATGTGATACAGACAGAGAATTGCAGAAGATGAATTAGAGCTAAATATTATACCAATAACCTGCTGAATCAAGTGACATGTTTTGCTGGTAGCAAATGTACTTTCATAAATACAGTTCTGCAGCAGAGTGACAAAAGAGGTGCTTTTGTTAGGATCAGCTGGTTGTGTTGTGCTCTGAGTTGTTTATGCTATTTGATGGACAGTGTCTGGTTTACATTGTGTTTTTCCAGTAACTTTTGTGCACAAAGCCCAAGAGTCATCACGTAGTACTGAGGGCAGGTGAGCAATGTGGTGGATGTTAAGATAAATGACTTACTGGATTCAGCATTCAGCAAGCAGTATTTGGTTGGAAGAATTCCCTGCTGTTGAACTATTACAAAGTCATGATATTTTAAAGCCTGTGTATTTGTAAATGGGTGATAGATGAAGTGTCACAAACATTCTGGTTATTTATGGCCATCAGCTAAACCTCTGGGATGAAGTTAGGAATACTGTAGAGCTAATGGAATTTGTTTGGTTTTCCATTTTATACAGCTGTGAAGTTAATTTTTTCATCAGCTGTTTTTCAGAGTGAATGTTATTTTCGTGCCTACCTTGTGAACTTGCCTGCGTAGGGTGTGGATGATGGAGTTTGCCTCCCTTCCATAACAATTCAATCCTCAACAGTGTTTGACAGGAACATTTCCACATATGTTCTTGGGTGTACTTGTATTTTTATGCTGATTTTATATATATATATATA
>VZTR01024932.1:235696-254418 GCA_013400775.1 Chaetops frenatus | reverse complement strand
GGCCCCCGGCGCTGCTGCCCCGCGGGCTCGGGCCCGTCCGCGTCGGCTTCTACGACATCGAGGGCACGCTGGGCAAGGGCAACTTCGCCGTGGTGAAGCTGGCGCGGCACCGCATCACCCGCAGCGAGGTGGGCACGGCGCGGGGGGCGCGCCCGGGAGGCCGCGGGGGCTGCGCGGGGCCGGGGTTCCCGTGCGCGCTCCGCGCCGCTTTTGTCCCTTCCGGCGCCTCCCGCGGGGACCGGGCTGTGCCCTGCNGGCATTGCTCCCAGGATGTCACCCCCAGGATGTCACCCCAAGGATGCTCCGGTGCTGCTGGAGCAGCACTTTCTTCTCTCAGGGAAGGGTCCAACCTTGTGCTGTGCCTGCCCTGGATATTTTGGTGTTTCCTGTCCTGCGTGATGTGTTCCAGCAGAGGAGTGAGTGTGAGTGTGAGTGTGAGTGTGAGTGTGAGTGTGCGTGTGTATTCTCCTGCAAGTTCACCAAACCCAACCATTTTTAGCCTCTTTGTTTAACCACCCCCGCGTATTACCCGGTGATTATTGTTAACACCTGGTGCTTTACCTAAAACAGGAATGATTGTCAGTCTGCCTGGGTAAAAAATGCAGTCGTGTTCACTTTAAAAAAAAAAAAAAAAAAGGTGTCTGGTAGAGAGTAATGGCTCTGAAGGATCAGCTTCCTCTTCTGTGCTGTTTTAGGTAGTTTTAGTTGCTATACCTAGAGGTGAGCTTTTTGTCAGCCTCTCTGCTGCTTGCTCTCATTGTTGACTGAAGAAGAGGTTCCTGTGCTGCTCTGTACCTGAAAAAAGTCATTAAAATCATTGCCCGGAGTGCAGCCTGCAAAGGCCTGCAATTATTCACCACCGTGTGGGAAAAGAATTCCTTACAGGAATGGGAAAATGCCCTCAAGTCTGGAGCTGAGCTCAGGAGAGCAAACCCCTGGTGCTGGCAGGGCTCTCTGGCCACGCTGTGATTGATGAGCTTTGCATCCCAGAGACTGAAAGAAAGTTCTCCTCTTGCCTTATTTCTCAAGTTCAGAATAAACTCGGTTCTTTCTGAGCCTTTTCTTGCTCTTGCTGAAGAGCCAGGCAGTGCCAGCGTTCCCTTCCCGAGTTCGGTGCCATGTGCCAGAATTGCAAATGCTTCCCTTGAAGATCCTCAGTTGGCGTTTTTTTGCTCTTCAGTCCTCGTTTCTTTGGCTTTGTGATGGAGATGAAAACTTTAATCTTCGTTTTTATTGTCGTTTTTAGAAAGCGTGTTTGCCTGGCATTGTTCAAAATAACAAAGGTTACAGAAAACACGGAGTTTAAAAGCTCCCTGACTCCTGGATGGTCCTTTCATCTGTGTCCTGAGGAATTGCTGAATTCTGTTCGTCTTGGATATTTTTTTTTTAACCAGCTTTTCTGCCCAGCCTGCAGCTTTTTTTTATCTGCTGTGGGATTTTTACAGCCGATTTGCCTGGGCTGGAGGATTTTTATCAAAGTCTTTGATTTTTTTTGAGTCAGCTCTGACTTCTGCAATGAGAGGTGCAAGAGAGTTTTTCTGGAATTGAATTGCTGAGTTGGTTGCTGGAAGTATTTACACAATCTTTGAGGAAGGGGAACCCTTCCTCAATAAGATCACTTCTGGTGATGTCAGAGGAAATTCATTCCAGCCAAAATACGCTTTGGAATAAAAGCATTTCCAGTTTGGAGCAGCTCACCTGATTTTTGGATCCTTGAGCACACAAAGTGGAAATCCTGCTTGTTAGTGACTCCAGACTGAAGGGTTTTCGCATTTCAAGCTTGTTCTAAACTGTTGCTTAAGTTCCAGTGGAAGAAAATTCAGGTTTTAGGTCCTGGCAAGGTCTGTGCTGCAGGAGGATGCTGTGATACTGCTGAGACTTGCTAAAAAAAACCTATTTTAAAAGGACTTCTTGTCCAAGTTTCTCCTGAATCTCCTGATTTGAAGCCTTTGCATTCAGAACCTGCTTCTTGTTGGGCTTTTCTAGCACTGGTACTTTATATGGTTTTAACCTTTAAAATATTTACCTTTTTTTGTTTCACACAACTCTGCCTAGCCAATCAAATTAAAAAAGATGGGCTTTTATTACCTTGAGTGTATGGTTTGTGTACAATCCATCCTTTCTATGGAAAGACTACAGATGAGAAGATAAAATTGTAGCCACAAATTGTGAGAATGAAATGAAAACAAACACAAAGCAGGAGAAGAACACAGGCTTGTGTGCAAACAAATAACCCGAATGAATGCAACCCTGAAATTCCAAAGAACCAAACAGAAGTGGGAAAGTTGGGGGAAATGGGGGGATTAATAAGGATTTGTAGGAATAGACCCTTTTTTACTGGGCTGAACCCGACCTTTGCTTGGCTTGTTTGGGTGTTTGGTGCCGTTTGAGTGGAGGCCACGTGGCTTTTTCCTGCCACGCTCCTTTCCTTTATCCTGCTGCCCAGAAATCCTGTGATCCCAGGGCAGCTCCTGCTAATGAGGCGTGGAAATGAGCAGAGATTTTCCTGGGGAGGAGGAGGAGGAGGAGAGGAGAGAACAGAAATAATTGGAAGCATGAAGTTGGAAAAGATGGAGATCTGCTTGATGGGGATGAAAGAAGGAAAATGTTTGGAACAGGTGTGAAAGAGGGAAAAGGTTTGGAATAGATGTGAAATAAGGAAAAGGTTTGGAACAGGTGTGAAAAGAGGGAAAAGGTTTGGAATAGATGTGAAATAAGGAAAAGGTTTGGAACAGGTGTGAAAGAAGGAAAAGGTTTGGAACAGGTGTGAAAGAGGGAAAAGGTTTGGAATAGATATGAAATAAGGAAAAGGTTTGGAACAGGTGTGAAAAGAGGGAAAAGGTTTGGAATAGATGTGAAATAAGGAAAAGGTTTGGAACAGGTGTGAAAGAAGGAAAAGGTTTGGAACAGGTGTGAAAGAGGGAAAAGGTTTGGAATAGATATGAAATAAGGAAAAGGTTTGGAACAGGTGTGAAAAGAGGGAAAAGGTTTGGAATAGATGTGAAATAAGGAAAAGGTTTGGAACAGGTGTGAAAGAAGGAAAAGGTTTGGAACAGGTGTGAAAAGAGGGAAAAGGTTTGGAATAGGTGAAGGTGCTGCTTGGACAAAGCAGGGAATTTGTGAACCCACCCCTAAAATTGTTAATTAATTCCCCCTAAGGATTAAATACCTGCAGGGGAACTCTGCTGGCTGCTCCCCAGGTGAAAACAAAACCTGGATGTCCCTGTGGATACCAGGTTGGAGAAAATGGAGATTTGCTTGATGGGAATGAAGTAAGGAAAATGTTTGGAACAGGTGTGAAAGAGGGAAAAGGTTTGGAATAGGTGAAGGTGCTGCTTGGACAAAGCAGGGAATTTGTGAACCCACCCCTAAAATTGTTAATTAATTCCCCCTAAGGATTAAATACCTGCAGGGGAACTCTGCTGGCTGCTCCCCAGGTGAAAATAAAACCCTATGGATCCCAGGTGTGCTTTCCTCTGGCTGCTTTTACAGGGAATTTGTATTTTTCTCTGGAAAATATTATGAAAAAATAAGCCCCCAGTCCCTGATTTGATCTGTGGCAGCAGTTCAGGTGTGCTCAGGTATTTACAGAGTGATTAACTCCAGCAGAGACAGCAGCTCCCTGTGCTGCACAACAAAATTTGGAGTTTTTCCAGACTGCAGGAAGTTGTGTTTGTTAATTTTAATGCATTTTAATCTATTTTAAGAATGTACTGGGTTAACAAATCTGAATTTCTGTAACCTGCAGGGACAAAGCTCTTTTTGAATGTGAACTCATCGGGGGAAGTTGTGTTGTGGTTTTGGTTTTTGGTTTTGTTTGTTTGTTTGTTTGGGTGTTTGCTTTTTGCCTTTGTTTTCCTATTCAAGAATTAAAGGAATAAAACAAAAACATTGAAAACTGCAAGCTGGAGCAGCTGAGGAGCAGAAGAACTTTCATCTTCTCTTGACAAGCATCTCATCCTCACTCCTTGGCAGTTTCAATTCCCAGATGTCAGGGGAGGATTGAGCAAACTCCAGTTCTCTGGGCCTTCAGTGGAAGAGGGAAGGAAATAGGAGCAGTTCCTCGTCTTTTTAAATGAGGGGAAAAAAAAAAACCCAAGAAAGCTGCAAAGACATCTTGGAATGTAACTCCTGGTGATGGGGAGATCAGGGGAGGCAGAGGATTCCCTTCTGCTTTTCCCTGTCAGATGAAGGATGTGCTGACATTATAGAGTGAAATTTGGGAATTTTTTTGTTGTTGGCAAGCTGCTTGTTCAGGAAGAAAACAAACTTTTCAGAGAGGAAACTGCTCTGTGGCTTGGAGGAGCTTCTCCACCTTTAGGAATTACATCCCTTTTCCTGTCATCAAGACACAGCTGAGCTCGTGGACAAAAAGGAGCTGCTGAATTCCCTATTCCTTCTCACATCCTTGGGAGGGCTTCGCTGGATTTTAAGTATTTTCAAGTGGTTCTTCTCTAAAATCTTCCCCTGCTCCTGGCAAGATGAAGATGCAGAGTGAAGTGAGGTATTTAATCTGCATTTGAGTGGAGGAGCAGAGGTGGCAGCTGCTGCTGTGCTGCTTCTCCTGTAGAATGTACATTTTATGGATATAAAATACATATTTAAATGGATACATGGATATAAATTACATATTTAATACACACTTGGAGTTGTACAAGTTGCAAAGAGCAAGGGTTGGGTTTGTTGGTTTTTTTTTTTTCCTTCAAGTAGGTTTTTATTTTCTGTGCTCAACAGCAACTTTTTAACAGCCCCAAGTAACCCCACATCCTAAGACAAAGCATGGTTTGATGTAATGTGGTGAGGTTTTTAAGCTGAAAATCCATTTAAACTGGAAATCCAGCTCATTCTCCATTAGTTTGTAGCTCAAGATACTCTGAATTAGTGGTGGAGCTGTGCTCAGAGCTCTTTGAGGTCCCTGTGGGTGCACAGCAGGAATGTGTTGGTAATGGTTTTCCATGGAATTTTGTGGTTTGTTGTGCTGGCTTTGTCAATTTATTGTTTCCTAGGCAAGAGATTTCTTCCTGAACTGAAAAATCCTGCAAAAAATCAACAGCAACAGGAATTATTTGATAAAGTGTGAGCTCAGATCAGGGGAGACTGAAAGGTTTTGTGTGGTGGCTTTTCCCCTAAAGCTGCCTCAATGATTATTTGCATCCTTTGTTATCAAGTTTTATACTTGATCTCAAGTATAAGTTTTATAGAGGGAACAGGAATAAAAAGAGGAGCACAGCAGGTGATCCACATTGGATTTGCATGGTTTAGAGCATGAGGTTATTGAAATAAACCCACTGAAACACAGAAACTTCTAAAGGATGACCTGGAATTTTTGAGGTTTTGTCACCTTGAGCACCACAGTTCCCTTATGTTTCTCAGCTCCCATGTTTTGAAGCAAAAAGGTTGTGGGACAACTCAGGGTTAGTGCTGAAAATTCTGTAGGATGTGAACCTCTTTTGGTTGTTTTTAATGGCTGTATATATCAGAATTATTATATATTTGAATTAGCTTTTGATAAAGCTGTTTCGCTCAAAAATTTTAGACTTAAAAAATCCCACACTTCTCTTTTGGGGGAAAAAAAAAGGGTTGGGTTTTTTTGATAACTGAACTCTGTAAAAGCACATCCTGCACCTTCAAAATAAACCCAGATTTGGCTAAATTTGCACCAATTTTACAGTTTATTCACCCACAGCAGAATCTTATTTTCCTGGGGGTTGGGCAAAGACAAGGGGACTTTGAAAGAAGGAAAAAGCAGAGTGAACTGAAGTCAATAAAGAGTTAATTATGAATTCAGGTGGGCCCATAATCAGTGTTATGCAGATAATGAGGTTCACCTCCCGTGGATTTGTGTCTCCTGTGCAGCAGCTCTCCCATGCTCAGTAATTTGTGAAATTCTGTTATAATTGGAAGCATTTGTGGGACTCACATTGTTTGCTCCTGCTTCTGCATTAATAATGTGGCATTCAGGGTGAATAAAAACCATTTATATATTCAGCATTTTTACCCTTTGCATGTGGCAGGGGTTGTATTTTCACTTCCTTCTTGCTTTTAATTTTAAATGTCTTCTCTTGGAGCTTTTTAGTCCCCTCAGCATCTGTAGTTACCTTCCTTTTGCATTTATTGGCTCAAAACAAGGTCAGCAGTGCCCAGGATGTGTTTTGTCAGCTAATTGAGATGTGTTTCCAAGGTTTGACTGATAAATTTATCTGCAGAGTTGTTGGTTTGTTTTTTTTCTCTGAAGGGATGAACAGCAGATACCCTTTTCTAACAGCACATCAATTAATTAAATGTGTCACAGCTGGAGCTACGTGGATCCACTGGGTTTGGATTGTTTGTGTGGAGCCAGTTCTTTTCTCCTAAAGTACCATTTTGTGGGACTCAGATTTGCCACCTTGACTCCAGAAATTGGCACTGTTGAGTTTTTAAAGAAGATTTTGGTCACTTCAGAGTCCTCAGTTGGTGATTTAGCAGCACCTGGAGCAGTGGCCTCCCTCACCTGTTCTGTGTCTCTCATTCCGTGGAAAATGTGTTTTTTTCTCATGGAAAACCTGCTTTTTCCTATATTCTGATGTGGCTGAAAGCCCTGCAGCCCCTCACAGAGACCCTTGACACATTTAATGTTGTCCTGCTGTATTTTTCAGTCTGGGATTTGGGTTTCAGAACCACCCCCCAGAAAGCCTCCAGTTACCTGGGGCTGCATTGTTCCCTTTTTAATGAGTTTAAACTCACGAGGAGCACCTTGGGGGAGTTTTTAAACCTCATTTTTGCTGTTGGTCTGCAGGTGGCAATAAAAATCATTGACAAATCTCAGCTGGATGCTGTGAATCTGGAGAAGATCTACAGGGAGGTGCAGATAATGAAGATGCTTGACCACCCACACATCATAAAACTCTACCAGGTAGGTTTAGAGGGGGCTTTTCCCCCTTTTTCCCCCCTTTTTTTCCCTTTTCCCCCTTCTTTTACTTCTGCTAAATAAAGATGAAGATCCCAGTTAGGACCAGTTCAGCTTTAATTTCATTTTATGCAAAAGAAACTGGCACTTGATCTTTAAAATATTGATTTACAAAGTGGAGATGGGAGCTTGAGGAGTTAAATGTTGAACTGCTTTGATAATATCTCACCCAGTTCCTTTCTGAATGAATGAACCACAAAAAAGTGGCAGAGGAGGGGCTGAAAATATTTAAATGAAGTCTGAAGATCAGCAAGATCACTTGAAGGGAGAGTGGTGGTTATGTAGTGCTCACTGCTTCAGTGACTGGTTAAAAATGCACTGGATAAATGAGTTTATTTTTAAAAGAGCCTTCAAATTGTGTCCCCAGTTTGCTTTTATTTGTGAGCAGTCCCCTTGGATTTTCAGGCCTGTTAATAAATAAAAAGCAAAATCAAATTCACAAAGGTCTTGCCCACGGGCAGGTTCAGCTCACACTGAACTGTTTCTCTGAGGTTATTGAAATAAACTCAAAATCTGCTGAAATTGTTGTCCTGAAGTCTGAAATGACTTTTTGAGGAGAAGGATTTTTCACTCTCAGTGAAGCTCTGGATTATTTTGTTTGCACACATTGGAAGGTTGTGACAGCTCCACGGGCGAGGCAGAACTTTCACAGTTTTAGCAGAGAACCATAAAAATAATGCTCCTTTTTGGTGGTTTTTTGGCTTTTTTTTGCTCTTCCCACGAGGCCTCATGTGTGATTTCTGCATCCACAGGTGATGGAGACCAAAAGCATGCTGTACCTCGTGACAGAATTTGCCAAAAATGGGGAGATTTTCGGTAAGGAAGAGAATATTTCAGTGTTCAACATCCTAATGCACCCCTGGTCTCTGTGCAGATCAGGATGTTTTGGGTCTGTTATTAGAGATTTAATATTTCTGTGCACCTCCAGAGTTAAAAAACGTTAGGTTTAAATTCAATTTCTTCTGTTTCAGTTGGCTTCTCCTGCCTTTTATCCTTTTGCTGGGAGAGCCTGGCATTGTCTTGGGATAAAAGCGCTGCTCCTTTGGGCTGTGAATCCAAAATCCCTTTTGGCTTCTATTTTATTACAGTAAAATGAAAAAAACAAAACAAAACAAACCCCAAACCCTGCTGTAGAAAGGTGTAGCCAGAGGGTGACAGGAGGCTGAGACAAATTTTGGGATTTCCCAGCAGAGGTGGCTTTGCAGGATGCTCTGGAGAAGGATGGGGGGGGGCTGGAGTTTAGTCTGCACTAAAACCCAACTGTGGATTTTTGCTCCAGAGATATCCCAGCAAATCCTGGATGTCCTCAGCAAATTCCAGCTGCCTTGGGGGAAGAGAGTGGTGCCCCCCATCCCCATCCCCATCCCTGTTTGCTCTCTGGTTAATGCACAACCCCCTGCTGCTCCAGGAGAGGGGAGTGATCCCAGAATAAATGCCCTGGCTCTGGGCAGGCTGCAAGGTTTGGAATCTTTAAATAATTAAAAAAAAAAAAAAGAAAAAGAAAAAAAAAAGAGAAGTCCTGCCAGGCCAGAGCCATAAAAAGCTTGGCTTCATTAACTTGTTTGCTGCATTGCTAACAAATGATGGATTAACAGCTTTAGAGGGCTGGCTGCTGCTCAGGGGTAATTTAGTTTGTGCCTTTGATATCTGACTTCACCTTGATATCATATGATTTGTCAGTCACTCGGTGACTGAATGATATTTAGCTTGCAAATATTATGATCTGTTCCCCCTTCCTGCCAGGCTTTTGTTTGTTCTTGTGCTTTGCCAAGTGAAACCAGCTGAGAGTGTCAGCTGGGCTGGGAGCTCTGAGTGGAGTTTTCAGAGCTGCAGCTCCCAGAGAGAGCAGCTTTGACCACAGAGAAAAGTTGCAAGGGGAATATTGCTGAGGTTATAAAGCCCCCTGAATGATGTATTTATTTAAAAGCTCCTAAAACACACACCAGCAAAGCCCCCTGAGTGATATTTTTATTTAAAAGCCCCTAAAACACAGGCTGACATAGCCCCCCCAATTATATTTGCATTAAAAGTGCCCTAAAACACAGGCTAACAAAGCCCCCCAAATGATATTTGAATTAAAAAACCCCTAAAACACAGGTTAACAGAACCCCCTAAACGATATTTCACTTAAAAATCTCTTAAAACAGAGGCTAACAAAGCCCCTAAATGGTATTTTTATTTAAAATCCCCTAAAACAGAGGCTAACAAAGCCAGGTTTGGAGTTGTTTTGGGTGAGATGCTGCTGCATCACTGGGGATCACTGATGTTCCTCAATTACTGTAGAAAATAAGATTAATCACTGGCTATAAAATCCATATTTATTTGCTGCTCCTTGGCCATTAACTGCATTTTTTGGTGGGATGTTGAAAGCAATTCCAAGAGCTGATTCTCTGATTTTTGTGCTCCTGAGAGAAGAACTAAAATTGGCTGTGGAAGCTGCTCCTGTCAAATTCTCCCCCAGCTGCTGCTCCCCTTGTTTCTGTTGCTGAGGATAAATGAAGTTTTTTGGTTTCAGGGCTGGCATTGGTTTTTACAATGTAATCAAATATGAAAACAAAATGTTCTCTCTGCCTGTGACGCAGTGAAGAGGAGAAGAGAGGTCAGGATGGGCACCTTTGGGGGGGTACTGGTTTTATTTCCAAAAATAATGAAAAAAAAACAAAACAAACCCTTTTACCCACCACCACACAGCCACTGCTGAGGCCTCAGAGGGGTGTGAAGCTTAAAGGAATTAAAGCTTGAAATGTCCAGGATGGTGAAGCAAATTATTCCAAGTATTCCCCCATGAGTTATGTTGTGAAAATATTGACCAGGTAGCCATGAAAGAAGGAAGAAAGAAGAGTTTCCTCTTTTTTTTTTTTTTTTGGAGGTTTGAGTGTCAGAACAAGTTGGAAACTGGTTTAAGTTACTTTGTGCTAATTTTTGGGGGGAAATTATTGAGTTTTAGTGTTGTTGCTTACTTCAAGCCTGATTTCAAGCAGATTTATTTGATTTCTGCTGAATTTTATTTCTCAGATTACCATGAGTCCTGTTATGGCAATATTGTGAAAGTATTGACCAGGTAGCTGTTAAAGGAGCAGAGAAAATTTTCCTTTTTTTTCAGTTTTTTTTTCAGCAGGTTGGCTGGGAGAGCAAGCTGCAAACTGCTTTAATTTTCCTTATGCTAACTATAGGGGAGAAATCACGAAATTTTGGTGTTGTTGCTTCCTTGAAGCCTGATTTCAAGCAGATTTATTTGATTCCTGCTGGTTTTATTTCCCAGATTACCACAAGTTCTGTTATGGCAATACTGTGCAAATACTGACCCAGTAATGAGAGAAAAAATTCATATTTTTCCATTTTTTCGGCAGGTTGGCTGGAAACAACAAGCTGCAAACTGCTTTAATTTTCCTTATGCTAACTATAGGGGAGAAATCACGAAATTTTGGTGTTGTTGCTTCCTTGAAGCCTGATTTCAAGCAGATTTATTTGATTTCTGCTGGTTTTTCTTTCCCAGATTACCTGGCCAGCCACGGGCGGCTGAGTGAGCCTGAGGCGCGGCGCAAATTCTGGCAGATCCTGTCAGCAGTGGAATATTGCCATGGCAGGAAAATCGTGCACAGGGACCTCAAAGCTGAGAACCTCCTGCTTGACAACAACATGAACATCAAAATAGCAGGTGACTCTGTGCAGCAGCACTTTTTTTTTTTTTTTTAATGTGTTTTTAATGTATTTTTATATTTAAAAAAACCCTCCTGTAATTTGCTGGCGTTGCCCGAGATATTCCTTTTGTGGTTTTCCAGGTGAATTGTTTTTTTTCATGGTGGGTATCAAAGTCCAGCCAAATTTCCAATGTTAACTTCCCAGAAAGAAAGAAAAAAAAAATATTAGGGTTATAGACATTTTTTGTGGTTGTCTTTAGTGCTGCCAGATGTTCAGGTTAAAACAGAGTTAATCAAATAATTTCTTTCAACGTTAAAAAAAAATTTCAAAGTGGAAGCTTATTGATTTTTTTTTTTCCCTTTTGCATGCATGATTTCACTTTAATTATAAATTTATACACAGCAGATGTTGCTAGCAATAGAAATAATTTTCATTACAATTCCGTGGATCCTTCCATGCTGACTTTTTAGTCCAGAGAGGCTGGAAATGGGAAAAATAGAGAATATCTTGATTTGGGGACTGTTGAACTTCAGTCTTCAATAGCAGAGGAGCAGGAAGGAGAAGGAATTTACCTTTCTCATGCTGAAAAAGGTGAAATGATGAAACATTTCTGATCATTGCTGGGTTGTTTTACCCTTTGATTTCCCTCCGGGTGTTTTTGGGATGGGGAAAGGGTTTTTGGTGCCTTGTGGAGCTTTCACCAGGTGGGTTCATCAGCACTGCCATTGGTGGGGTTTTCTTGCTTTTCTCATTTCTGATTTCATACTTGAGTTCACCCCCAGCAGCTCCTGGCACTCAGAGCACCTGGAGAATTATGGCTGAGAGATCATTTATTCACCAGGCCAGTTTATACTGAATAAATCCTAAATCCAGTCAGGGGGCTGCCAGTCACCCCTTTGCTCTGAGGAATTCAGCTGAAAGAAGGGAATTTCTGTGCTGCTTTTCATCTGAGCTTTCTTTCCTGCCTTCACCACCACATTTTTTTGCCCTCTGATCCCTCTCCACATCCCTGTGCAGCTCTGCAGCTGGGGATGCTCAGCCTGGCAGGGTTTTGTTCTGGTTTAGGACAAATCTGGGGTAAAAGCATCATACAGTCAAGCCTAGGACAGGTTTTCCAGAATTCCTCAGGGATCTCAGAGCTTTTCCTGCCCTGGATGTCCTGAGCACTGCAGGGATGCAAATCCCCTGGGAGGAGCTCACAATCCTCTCCCTCCAAAGCATCTCAGGAGAGCCAGGAGCTGTTCCAACACCAGGAATTCCAGTGCTGGAGCACTCCAGGGACTCCAGGAAAATGGGAGGGAGGAGATTCCATCAGCTGCTGCTGCCCCAGCTGCTCTCCTGCTCCACTTCTCCAGTGCAGAAAGTTAATTACAGGTGGGCTGGATGCAAATGAGCCCATTAATTGCTTCTTCCCTGGTTCTCTGGCAGGTTTTATCAGGTTGATAGCAGCTCCCAGTGTCCAGCCTGGCTGATAAAGGAGCTGGAGGAAAGTTCAGGCTGCTGGAAACTTTGTAGTGATTGGTGCCGAGTCAGTCGTTGGATTTTCAGTGTAAAGGAGGCAGATGAGGAACTCCACGGGGTTTATCTGGGATTTTTGGAGTTATCTGGTGCTGTGCAGATCCCTGGGAACAGCCTCTTCCAGGCATCCATCTTCTTCATGGCTCATTTGTCAGGCTGGGGAAGGACAGAGGGCAGCCAGGATCCCAGCTCTGATAGCTGGGATTTTCCTCTGATATCAGTTAATGTAGGAATTTAAAAAAGAAAAAAAGCAAAACCAACACAATAACTGATTTATTCTTTTGATAAAGCGCTTCTTAATTTCCACTGGGCCTCTTGGTTCATTCTGCTGCTTCCAAGATTTTATTGAAAGTTTTACTCTTCAAGAATACAACTGTTTTAGTCAAATACCTAAATATGCACAAATACATGTATTTCAGCCATCAGGAGAATAAACTAATATTCAAAATGTTCCTAAACCTGTTGGTTTATGAGATTGCCACCTTTGATGCTTGAGGCTGGACTGAAATTCAATAGTTTTGTGTTAATTTTGCTCTGAAAGGAAGGGGACAGGCACAATTCAAAGGATCTTTCCAGTGTCAGTAACTGGACAAGAAACAGGATGAGTAAAGAACTTGAGGTGAGAGCTTTGATGGATTTATTTTCTAGAAGACAGGAGGTGGCTGGCAGCAAAGCCCTCAAATTTTAGTCTGAGTAGCAAAACTGAAGGCATTGATGAGATTAAAATGTGCATGAGGAGGTGGCAAGTGAGGAATTCCACGGCAGGTTTAACGCGGGGTTCGTGCTGAGGCCTGGCAAGGCCAACCTTCCCGGTCCTTCCCAGAGTGCAGCAGCTGCCTTGCTCACATCCCCTTGGGATTTTCTTTTTCTTTTTGCCCTTTTGGAGGGCATTTCATCTCCCTGCACAACAGCCTCTGCTGTTGAGGGCTCCGTTTGAGGGCACTTCAGCTCCCCGAGCCGTGAGGCGAGAAGGCCTCGCGGTGAAACCCCAAACCCAGCCAGCCCCGGGTTTGGGTGCCTGCAGGGAAGCCCTGATGTTTGCAGCAGCCCAGGTAGGCAGAGATTGTTATTTTGAAGGAGGCTGGAGCTGCTGCAGGACGGGGAGAAATGTGCATTGACGTCAGGAGAGGCTGCTCAGCCTTCAGCCCCCCGAAGTGGGTCAGGTTTGTTGCTGGTACCTGGCCTTTATCAGCACCTCTTGTGCCCATTATCTCCCAGGCTCACATTTCTCCTCCAACAAAAAGCTCCCTGTGGCTCTCTGCAAATCAGGCAGGTTGAGTTCTGCTGGTTAATTTTAGGAGGATGGATTAATTAGAGCTCCGGAGCTCTTTTTTTTTTTTTTTTTTTTTTTTTTTTTTTTTTGGGAGGTCCAAGTGAGAGAGAGGGGCTGTGCCATCCTGCTGGATGCTCTCAGCAGAAGTTGCAGCAGCACTGGCAGGGAGCTCCCATTTCTCAGATTGCAAACGGGGCTGAAATCTCAGCCTTAAAAATTTCCATTTTTAAGGGGAAAACAGATTCCAGTGCTGTGATGAGAGCTCAAAAAAAAAAAAAAATCATACCTTCGAAATTCAAGATTGTTCCAAAGGGGGTCATGAGATTGAGAAACTGAATACCACAACTGGGGAGAGCCAATATTTGCAGATTGCACAAACACTGAGTTTATTCAACTGAACACAATGCTGCAAATGATGGCTTTTTTTGGTTTTTTTTTTAACGTGCAGATTCAGGCAAATGTTAAGAAGATCACTCCATTATATAATCTCAGTCCTCTGGTAATGAGCCCAATTTCAGTCCTTTTAGAATTCTTTTTTTTTATATGTTTGGTGGGGGGTTTTTTTTTGGTTTTTTTTTTTTTTAGAGGGCTGGCACATTTTTCCCTTGAACATCCCTGATGTTTCCTCTGCAACGAGACATTTTTGGGTTAGAAATGACCACTTTGGGATCCAGAATGGCTGTGGCAGAGCAGCAATGGCAAAACAGGGACAAGGTGGGAAAGGGAAGAGAGAGAATGAGAAATTCAGGGTTGTTTTTGTGCTGAACTGAATCCTGGCCACTCCAGAAAGTGGGACAGCTCAACTGACAGTGCAGTAATTAAAAATTGAGGCAGCCCCATGGACCAAGCATCCAAGATCCTGTCTAAATCCTGAATTTTTTTTTTCTTTGAAAGGGTTTTTGGGGATGCTTTCAGTGCTGGAGTGCTTAAAAATTGTTTCCCAGCCATTTGTGTGGGAAGAATAATGGAGATAAAAAGGGGTGACCACGATAAGTTGTGTACCCCAACAAATAATGCTGATCTCCCCCACCCAGGGAATTATTTTGTCCAGCAACAGGACAGAATTTGATTTTTTCTTTAAAGCTAAGAGCCAGTTGCTGACATACAGAGCATTGCTTTTAATTCCTATATTACATGAAAAAACCCAGTGGCAGTCAGTGGCAGTGTTTGGTGTTGTCAGTGCATGCTGAAATTCAGAGCTGAAGGGTTCTGCTGTTCACTGGTCATTGAAAAAAAAATGGAAGTTTCAGACTGTCTAAGGCAGGATAGGGAAATAATTTTCCAGGTGTATGAGACAACAGTCCCAGGCCAGGCACAGGGAGTGGTGAGGAATTCCCATTTGCTGTGGCTGAGCCTCCTTGGCTGCTCCTTCTGGTAGCAATTCACAGCCCTCTCATTCATGAATTTGCCAAATAAAGCTCAATGGTCTGTGCTGTCACAAGACCATCAGAGCCAGCCAAGAGCTGCTCTTCCACCCAGCTGAGCACTGCAAATTCTGCACTTCTCTTGCTCAAAAAGGGAGCAGAACCCAGGAGCAGCTCCAGGATGTCCTTGCTCCTGAGATCCTTTTGGTGACCATAAATGAAATCATTATTTTTATGAAATTCATCATCCAGAGGTAACAGACCTGAGGCTTCTCTTATATTGACTCTTTTTGCTGCTCGGATTTCTTCATGTTTCTCTTTGGTGATTTCTTCAAAGAGGTAACTTTAAATCCCAGTCTGGACAGGCAAAGAATTCCACTTTTTTTAGGTTTTTTTAAAAAAATCCTTGTGTTCCCAAGCAGGTCATGCTTTCTTTAGCTGTGCTTACAAATAAATGTTCTTGTACTTGTGAATCTGATAGGAAGATTTATGAGGGTGGCACCCAGGTGAGAGCTGCAGTTCAGAGATAAAAACCTGATGTTTATCTGCAGCACTGTGAGGATGCTGAAAACCTGACAAATCCAGGATAAGTGAGGGGAGAGATCAGATTTAAGGACACCTACATGGAGTGGCAGAAAATGCTTCTGTGGAGAGGAGAGATGGCTCCTGAGGCACTGTGACCGTTGCCAAGCCTTTTCTGTGTGAAGAAAAGTCTTCTCAAAAAATTTAAAAAAAAATTCACAGTGGCAGTCTGGCTGTGATGGGGGAAAAAGGAAGAGGGGGAGAAGGAAAAAAGGGGGGAAAGGGAGAAAAGAAAAAGGGGGAAAGGACAAATGGGGGATAAGGGGGAAAAACAGAAAAGGGGAAAAAGGAGGAAAATGAAAAAGGGAAAAAAGGAAAAGGAGTAGAAGGAAACACAGAGTGATGGGGGGATTTGGGGTAGATCCTGCTGTCTCCCCCTGTGGCATTGCAGCTGAAGGTGTTGCAGAAGTGCAGGAGGGTGAGAGGAAGGGCAGCAGGGATGTTCCATCCCGTGGTTCCTGCAGAAGTTTGGAATCTGAGCTGGCCTTGGCCCTGGGCTCGGTGACGTCCCCGGGCTGTGATGGTGAAACTGTCCCTGCCCATCAGGGCTCTGCTGGGACCTGACCTTCACAGCAGCCCTGGCCCCCAGCCTGGCTCAGCAGGGGCTCCCTTTG
The DNA here is from genome assembly GCA_013400775.1 of Chaetops frenatus. Taxonomy (NCBI): domain Eukaryota; kingdom Metazoa; phylum Chordata; class Aves; order Passeriformes; family Picathartidae; genus Chaetops; species Chaetops frenatus. Next base: position 238,479 of record VZTR01024932.1, on the reverse strand, counting down.
ATGGTGCCCAGGTCCCAGAATTTCCCCCTGCAGGGTATGGGCTGTGCTGACCCTGATCCCACACAGGGATTTTGGGGTTCTGCACCTTCCAGGGCTTCAGGGCGGTGTAGGGTGTTTGTTCTCCTCTCTCTGCTCCACTGGTGGTCCCTAAACTGCTTCATTTCAGAGTGGTCTTGCAGGTAGAAATTCCATGAAAGGGCTGCTTTTCCAGCAGCCCCCATTCCCTCCCCACTGAGCTCAGTGTCAGCAGGGGCAGCTTCAGCTCCAGGCTGCTGCTCCAAACCAACCCCAGGGTGACTTTCTGTCGAGTCTTTGTTAAATCTCCCTCCATTTCTCTGATTCTGAGGGTTCTCTCGTGGTTTTCTGGCTCCTCTGAGCAGCACAGGTGACACAGATGGGGTGAGTGGGGTGGTTCAGCAGAGGCTCTGATAACCACGGTGTTTATCAGCTCTGCTGGTCAGTATCCCTGGGAGCCTGAGTCCTGTTTGTCACCTCCAGCATCCCTGGGAACATTCAGAGCTGGATCCACCCCCTGAGTCCTGTTTGTCACCTCACCACGTTGCTTTTGCTTTTCACCCCTGGCTTATTAAAAATTCTGATTGATATTGCACCATAATATCCTGTATTGAGCCATAAAAAGCAACGTTTGACAGAATTTTTCATCTGTGGGCTGGCAATTCCAAGGGCTGCAGGCAGTCCCAGTAGCTGTGGCCTTCCCAGCAGAAATTCCCTGTAGTTTCCCATTCCTGTTGCTCTTGGCACAGCTCCTCGCTCCCAGCTCCAGAGCTTGTCAGAATTTGTTGTGTGCTCAAAGAAAAGAAAACCCAGGAAATCTCAGATTATCTCTTGGCAAGTCAATAATCTCATTTCTCTGCCATGACAGGCAGTTTGTTGAATTTTAATGCTGCCTCTTGACAAGTTAACTCCAAGCTCCTCCAGATTGGGAAAGTTTTGCTGTTTTGATATTTGCTTAATTTCAATATTGGTTTTTAATAATCCCACCAGATGAAAACAACAACAGAGGACATCCAGCATCCCAATGTTCCTCCCACGAAAGGATTTGGGATGGAACCAGAGTGGGGCATGCTTGTGATTATTCTTCGTGGTGCAGTGGAAGCTTGGAGTGACTTTTCCATTCATTTTTCCCCCCAGATTTTGGCTTTGGGAATTTCTATAAGAGCGGGGAGCCTCTGACAACGTGGTGTGGGAGCCCCCCCTATGCAGCCCCCGAAGTCTTTGAAGGGCAGCAGTACGAGGGACCCCAGCTGGACATTTGGGTACCATTATCTTTCCTTTTAACTGCATTCCAGGGGATTTGGGGGAAGCTGGAATGAATATTTGACTTTTCTTAAGCTGCAGGTTTGGAGTATTTGATTTTTTTCCTAACCTGCAGGTTTGGAATCTTGGATTTTTCTTAACATGCAGATCTGGAATATTTGATTTTCTTTTAAGCTACAGGTCTGGAATCTGATTTTTCTGAAGCTGCAGATCTGGACTATTTTATTTTTCCTAACCTGCAGATTTAGAATATTTTCTTCTTCTGAAGCTGCAGATCTGGAATATCTGATCTTCCTTTAAATGCAGATTTGGAATCTGATTTTTCTTAACCTGCAGATTTGGAATATTTGATTTTCTTTTAAGCTGCAGACAAGTTGTTCCTCAGGTTTATTTCTTGAGTGCCATAATTGGTAAACACAGAGCAAACATCAGAAGGGAATCCCTGAACTTTGGTAAATACTCTTTAAATATAAAAGCTCCTAAATCATTAACAGGATCTGCCTGCCCACACAGAAGGTGTTTGATATTTAAAATCAAATCCTCTTCACTTCTGAGTTCAGAATTCTGTGAAGGTGCTGAGCTTGCAGCAATCCCCAGCTCCATTTTTGGCAGAGATTTCATTAAAAAAAATCTATATTTAATTGTAAAATCGCTGTGTTTTTACAAAGTTTTGAGGTCAACACCTGTTTGGGGGTTTTTTTGGGTTTTTTTTTCCCTGAGAGACCCAGTGCTGTGCCAGGCTGCTGTGGTTCCCTCCTGGAGTGTGTGGCACTGTTAATTTTTTTTTTTGGCCAGAACATTCCCACTGGCAGTGCCAATTCACTGGAATCCTGCCAGGAATGAGCAATTGGAGCAGAGCCCTTGCCCACATTGTCCCCTTTTGCTCACATTAAATAATCCCCTAAACTGGCTGTTCATAAAAACTCTTCCCCACAGGCTTCAGCAGACTTTAAATGTAAAATATGAGGGTTTTTTTACTGTAATAAAAATGCTGTCTGAGGGTTGCTTTTTTTGGGGCAACGCTGAGACCAATAAAAATATGCTGAGATTAATAAAAATATCCTGAATTTTCAGCTGAAGTCAGGATTCACTTCTCACTCACCTGTGTGCAGCTCCCTCTTTTTCATCTAAATTCCCTTTTCCTGCAGAAAATAATAATTCCTGTGGCTTGCCACCCTCAGAGACACTGCTGGCAGCTGGGAAGTGAGCTGAAAATTCCCTTTTTTTTTTTTCCCCCCACAGAGCATGGGGGTGGTGCTCTATGTGCTGGTGTGTGGAGCACTGCCCTTTGATGGACCCACCCTGCCCATCCTGAGGCAGAGAGTCCTGGAGGGGAGGTTCAGGATCCCTTATTTCATGTCAGAAGGTAACACTGCTGTGCTTTTACTCATTTGGTGTGGTTTGGATAAATTCTGGGATAATCAGGAGCTGGGCAGGGGGAAGTGGCACTGTTGGCCATGGAGAATTTGAGGTTTTCTCCACTTCAATGTGATTTTTTTTTTTTT
>VZTR01024932.1:200400-235614 GCA_013400775.1 Chaetops frenatus | reverse complement strand
AAAGTATTAATTTTTTTTTTTTTTTTTTTTTTCCCCCTCTCTGCACCAGAGTGTGAGCACCTGATCAGGAGAATGTTGGTCCTGGACCCATCCAAACGTTTGACCATTGCTCAGATCAAGGAGCACAAGTGGATGCTGGTGGAAGTTCCTGCCCAGAGGCCAATTCTGTACCCACCAGGAGAGGAAAATGAGCCCTCCTTGGGGGAGTACAACGAGCAGGTCCTGAGGCTGATGCACAGCCTGGGCATAGACCAGCAGAAAACTGTGGAGGTAAAACTTAAATGGAGGTAAAACACATTTAATGGGGGTAAAACACATTTATTGGGGGTAAAACACACCCAGATGGGCATAAAACACACCCAAATGGGGGTAAAACACATTTATTGGGGGTAAAACACACCCAGATGGGCATAAAACACACCCAAATGGGGGTAAAACACACACAAATGGGGGTAAAACAGACCCAAGTGAGGGTAAAACATTTAATAGAGGTAAACACACTCAAATGGGGGTAAAATATGTTTAAGGGGGGTAAAACACACTCAGAGGGGAGTAAAACCCTCATTGGGGTAAAGCACACTCAAATGGGGGTAAAACACCTCAAAATGGGGGTAAAACACTCAGATGGGGATAAAACACCTCAAAATGGGGACACAAAAAACCCGAACCTGTCGTGGCAGAAATTAGCTTGGATCAGAGAAAAATCTCAGCTCAAGCCTTGAAGCAAAGTTGTCTGTGTGGAACACTCAGCTCTCACCCACTGAAACAAAAGAACCCCCTGTTCTCAGGGCCAGTTGGGTGCCAACATAAGAATGTGGACAACGTTGCATTAAACAACACTGTGGAATTGGTTGGGATGGTTGTTTACAACACTGTGTTCTCTCCCATAATTGCTTGGGAGCGTTGTTTAGACTTTTTTAGCCCGTGGTGGGGTGGGAGTTTTATCCAAGGGAGATTGGTTTATGAGGAGGTTCATTCCAAAAGCCTGTTCAGTTGAATACAATTATTGCTCATCTTGCACCTGAAAAACCAACACCACAGCCCCGCGTGTGTCGTGACTCGACAGCGGGAACAACAACAGCAACAACAACAACCCACCCACCTGGCTGCTGCCACTGGAGGGGGTTTTTTTTTTATTTTTTTGGGTTGGTTTTTTTTTGCCTGTCTCTGTGTCACAGTCCCTGCAGAACAAGAGCTACAACCACTTTGCTGCCATCTATTACCTGCTGGTGGAGAGGCTCAAGTCGCACCGGAGCAGCTTCCCCGTGGAGCAGCGCGTGGACGCGCGCCAGCGCCGGCCCAGCGCCGTCGCCGAGCAGACCATGGCCAAGGTCAGCCCCCCACCCTGGGCTGCTCGGCCTCAAGCCCCTGCCAGAAGCCCTTCCTTCCACCCACAGTGCCTTCCTTGCTTGGTGGGGTTTCGTCCCGAAGCACGAAATTGGGAGCAATGGGGGTTTGGCTTTGGGGGGAAGGGGGGTTTTTGTTTGTAAGCTCAGCTCCCAGCTTGTCTCCCATTGAGAATGCTGTGTTTGCTGTCTTAACTGGGAGAATTTGGGTTTGGATTTAGTGGGGATCTTGTTTTTAATCTCAATTCCCAGCTCATCTCCCGTTGAAAGTCCTGTGTTTGTGTTCCTAACTGGCAGAATTTGGGTTTGGATTTAGTGGGCATCTCGTTTTTAATCTCAGTTCCCAGCTCATCTCCCATTAGAAGTCCCGTGCTTGCCCTCCTGTCTGGAAGAATTTGGGTTTGGCTTTAGTGGGGATCTCGTTTTTAAGCTCAGCTCCCAGCTCATCTCCCATTGAAAATGGCTTTAGTGGGGTTCTCGTTTTTAACCTCATCTCCTGTTGAAAGTCCTGTGTTTGTGTTCCTAACTGGCAGAATTTGGGTTTGGATTTAGTGGGGATCTTGTTTTTAATCTCAATTTCCAGCTCATCTCCCATTGAAAGTCCTGTGCTTGCCCTCCTAACTGGAAGAATTTGGGTTTGGAGTTAGTGGGGATCTCATTTTTAACATCTCCCATTGAAAGTCCTGTGTTTGTGTTCCTGTCTGGAAGAATTTGGGTTTGGCTTTAGTGGGGATCTCGTTTTTAACCTCATCTTCCCTTGAAAGTCCTGTGCTTGCTCTCCTAACTGGAAAACTCTCATTTTTGAGAGTTTCAAGCCTTTTGTTGGGTGAAAAAGTTAAAGAAACACCAGTTCTGGGGCCTGAGCAGCACTGGGAGTGTCTTTAATGGGATCAGCCAAGGAGCTGCTGAGTTTATGGAGGCTGAAATCTTCAGGCTCCTCTGCTTGGTGGTGGAAACCTGGTACTCTGTAGAAAATAAAGTAGCTTTATCCCCTGCTGTTCCCTGTGAAATAGCAAAAAATAGGAAAGAGGTGCCCAGAAAAACCAATTTATAATCAATTTACCAGGTCAAGATGCCAATTCCTTGCAGTATCTGAAATAGCTGATAAAAATGTCATTGTTGAGCCAATTAATGGCTGAAAACTCAGAGCTTTGTTCCTAAATAATGTCATTTCTTTTAAGATTTGCACCCTTTTTTCCCCTCCCATGCCCCAGTTTCCTGCAGAACCTCTGTGTGCACAGAGCCAATGTGGTGATTAATTGATCTGAGTCCTAAGGTTGTCAGGATTATTTTATCAAGAGCAGTTCTGGGTGCTTTTTCCATTCTTTCCATGGCACTCAAGATCCTCCTAATTACCCTGATTGATCCAGCACAGGCTCTGAGGCTGCTCAGCCTCTTTTTCTCTGCTCATTTTCTTCACAAGGAAAGGCCAGCAGCAGTTTGTCCTGCCTTATTCCAATAATTCTGAGATTTTTATTAATTTTTTTTCCCACATTTTCTTTTGTTTCATCAAGACACCCAACCATTGTGCAGCTTTTTGATCCCTGTTAATGCATCACTGGAAGCATGAGAGGTTTGGCTTGAGATAAGTCAGATTTCTGCTGGTCTCAAGTAAATATTCCCTCAAATTTCAGCCTCTTGGGTGCTGCTCTCTGCCCAAATCCCACCTCCACTTCCAAGGGAAATCACAACCAAGCTGCTCCTTTTTAGTTGTTTGGTTTTTGGGGTTGGTTTGGTTTTTTTTTCTTTGCTTCAAGCAGCAAAACACTCTTTGGGATATTTGGATTTTTTTGAGGTGGGACTCAGCTTCAGTGATGAAATCACAGGTCCAGGAACAGCCTGGCAAAGATTAAACCCAGTTTTCATCCTGGTTCTAGTGATAGAAAATTGCAGTATTGCAGAAAAAAATTATGAATTTTAAGTTGTATTAAAAGCAGGTGGAGCCAGATGAATGAGGAGGAAGAAAACACCCCAGGGAGGGAGTTCCTTGTACTGAATTCTTGCATTTTAGAGCCACATTCCCAATTTTTTTCCTCAGTTACAACCTCACAGTTGTCCCAAGGATAATTTGTGGTGGCACATGGTGGCACCACAGCTCCTGGCTGAGGCTGATTGTTTCCTTTTGCCCAGTGGTTACTGCACTCCAGGAAATAAAGGTTAAAAACCAGGGGAAAATATCCCTGTTTTCCTCATTTTTAGGAAATTAGGAAGTTCCCCAATTTCCTAAAAAAGTAATTGAAACCATTCCTGAGCCTCCTGGTAACGTTCAGGGGGGTTGTACTGAATACAAAATGGAATTTTGGAGCACCAAAAAAGCCCCAAACTCTGTCTGTGCTGCTGGGGATAAATCAGCTTCAATAAATACTGAGCTTAACAACATTTGGGGTTGGCCTGGGTATTCTGGGGCTGGAAATGTTATTTTTTTTAATACTTTAAAGGCTAAGAATGTTCTTCATCCTGACCCAAGAGATAAATCTTGCATTTCTGCTTTGGCACTGGGCTTCACATTGTTGAATCTGTGACTTTGGGTTGCTCCCTTACCTAAAACCATTTGAGTTTTGAGTTTTTAAATTCTGTTTTTTAGGCACAAGCCGTGGTCCCCTCGGTGAACCTGCATTCCCAAAATCCAAGGCTGCTGCAGTCCCCAGGGCTCCCCTCAACCTCAGGAGCAGAAAGCTTTTCCTTCCCTCCCTCCAGCTGCCAGGGAGAGGCAGCTTTTATGGAGGAGGAAAGGGTTGAGACACCAAAGGTACAGCTTGAAATCACCCTCTTTTTTATTATTATTATTTTTTTATTATTTTTTTTTTCCCCCAGAAATCAATCCAGCTAAAAAATAGATTGTTGCCCTTTAAAAGCACAGCAGTGCTTCCTGAAATTCAGGTTTTTAAGCATCAGGAGTTGTAGGTATTCCACATTTTCCTTTTTTCCCTGGTGGGACTCTCCACAGCTGTGTCTTTTTTTATTCATTTCTGCCTCCTGTTCTTTGCTTGTGTTCCATTCCCACCACACTGCTTTTGGAAAGGGAAAAGAAAAATCCCAAAAAAGTGGGTTTATTTCCCTTTTTCTCCTCAAATGTATTTTCAAGAGCTCTGAACATTCCTCCTTCTTACAAAAGAGTCGTGGATGCAGCTGAAATGTCCAAAATGAGCTCCAGCCTGATCTGGAGTCAGCAATTAGAGGGGGAAATAGCTGAAAATAATTACATTTATGAAGTATGTGACTCTCATAAAACTCCTGTTGTTCTTCCTCTCATGTTGCACCACGTTGTAACTTGAATTTCAGCCTATTTATGCTGCCTGGGGTTTGATTTCCTGCCTGCCCAGTTTGAAGGGTTTATTGCTCCCTGGTTTGTTCCCAACACCAGGAGTGTGGCCCTGGTTCTCAGCACCCCCTCCTTGGGTGGTCCCTGGCAGCTGCAAAGCAAAAACCAGCTCAAAGGCACTTCAAAAATCACATTTCAACCTTTATTTTGCTTTATAGCTGCACTTTGGCCAGGGTAGGTGACAGCAGTGAGGTGTCAAGGCTGAACTCACTTGGGAATATTCTTAATCTTTGTAGGATGTGTCCACTAAAGATTTCCAGGCTCTGATCCCTGGAAAAACTGCAGGGAGCCAATGTGAGATTGGTTCTGCTCTTCCTTTCTGCCAGATCAGTGTGAGGCATTTCAGTGGGAAAGTCACAAATGGGAAGGAAAGTGTGCAAGAAATTGAATTTAGGGGTAAAATGCACTAAATCAAAGCAGAAGCAGCAGAGCCAGAGTTTCTCTGTGCAGGAATCATAATTTCCCTGCTTTTTAAACTATTTATAGCTGTTTCTTTAAATATTTTCCTACCATATAGTTCTGCCTCAAGACCATTTGTTAAGAGCTGCTGTCAATGCAGTGAAACCTCTTTTCCAAACACTCTTTCTTTCCAAAACACCAGAGAACTCGGAGGAAAATTCAGGAATGGCTGACATAAAATGGCTTTACATAAAATCAGCTGCAGCAGTGCCAGGTTTTGTGGTTTTTCATCCATATTTTACCCAGTATGATCCTATTTGTGCAGAACAGACCCTCCAAAAACTGCAGGACACGGAAATATTTGGGGTTTTTTGCCTAAAACCCAAATAATTTCACATGGCAAAGAATTATTTAAGGTGCAGGAGCTTCCCTGGCAAAGTGGCTTGGAGAATAAAACCAGAATTAAAATCTTAGGAGCAGTTTAGGCTGGGGAGGTGCCTCTAAGGGTCTGATCCAAAGCTGTGGGAGGGATTTATCAAGCTGGGTAAATCCAAAGAGGGAGATTCCACAGCTTCTCCAGGCAACCTGTGTTTGCAGGGGAGCAACATTAATCAAGTGCAGTTCTTCTGGAAAAAAGGTGCATTTATGGAGTTATTCCTGAACACAGCCCTGCAAGGATGAAATACAAGGCTGGGTTGTTTTTTTTTTTTTAAACGGGTATTTAGTTGAGCATGATAAATGAGCACAGTAGGTATAGGAAAGGGGGAACAGCAGCATTGCACATTCCATAAATATTTAATACTTGTGACTAAGCTGGCAGAGTTTTTAATAACTGGGAAAAAAAAAAAAAAAAAAAAGCCCAAAACAATAAAAAACCCAGCTCTGGAGAATACAGAACTATGGGAATAATAAGAGTATTTAGATTTAGGGAACTGAGTGTTAGGGGGATGTAAAATATAAAATTAAGATTTGTACATGACAAGCCTTACTTAACTCAGCAGCCAAAGATCCCAAGTGCCTTCAGGCCGGGGGTTTCCTGCTTTTGGGGGCGACCCTTTGAGGACAGAAGGAAACTGGGCAGAGAACAAAGCTGAGCACAAAACAAATCTGTCCCTGTGCCCCCCTCCCCTCCCCAGGTGAATGGCTGCCTGCTGGACCCCGTGCCTCCCGTGGTGATGAGGAAAGGATGCCAATCCCTGCCCTCCAGCATGATGGAAACCTCGATTGATGAAGGAATAGAGGCAGAAGGAGAGGCAGAGGAGGACCCAGCCCAGGCCTTTGCTGCCCTGCAGGCAGCCCGAGGGGGGAAGAGGCGTCACACCCTGGCCGAGGTCACCAACCAGCTGGTGATGGTGCCAGGCACAGGTACAGAGCTCAGCAGGGGCAGCTCCCAGCTGCTTTTCTCCCTCAGCACTCCATCTGATCAGCTGGTGGTGGTGGGAAATGTGAGGTTTTATTTACGGTGACGAGTTGGTTTGTATTTGCTAGAAAGGATTAAGGGGGGGAAAAAAACCCCACAGAATACCCCAAGATCTGCTGTAGGGACAGTGTAAAATCAGAGCAGCAAATTTGCAGCTGATTAAACTCATGTACAACCCCAGCAGCAGCTGGGAAATCTGGCAAATTGGTGCTGTTTCAATTAAATGTCCCCAAGTCATTCATCCCCTAAAGATGAGCTGGTGGAGAACACTGGGGAAATAAAACCCTCTGGACTCCAAAACCAGTGAGGTGCCCAAGCCTTTCAGGCTGCAGTTTTGTCAGGATTATCTGTGGGCAAAAAAAACCAAAAACAAACCCCTCAACACTTTCCAGACAATCCAGTGATTGTCACTGGATTGACATCTGCATCACATCTGCAAAGTGTCTGATTGCTGCAAAAACCAGCAGCAAATCCCCATTATTGTACTGCAGCTTTTACTTGATGATTCCTTTAAGAAGCTTGATTTTTTTTTTTTTTTTGGCTCTTCACTCTAAGATCAGCCACTGTTGGCAGGAGTAGCTCGAGTCAGTGGCACTGATTCCCACTTAAATCCTGATTTTTGGTCTTTTATCCCAGGGAAAGTCTATTCTTTGGATGAGAACTCCTCCCTGGGCAGCATCGACTCCGAGTACGACATGGGCTCCATCCAGAGGGACCTCAAATTCCTGGGAGAGACCCCTTCCTTGAAGGAGATGGTGCTGAGCAGCCAGCAGGCTCCACGGGTGACCCCTCCTTTCCTGGGGCTCAGGCCTGCCAACCCAGCCATGCAGGCCCTGAGCTCCCAAAAAAGGGAGATCCACAACCGCTCCCCCGTCAGCTTCCGCGAGGGCCGCAGGGCCTCCGACACCTCCCTCACCCAAGGTAACCCCTCACAGCAAGAGCTGCTCTTCCCATCACCTGCTCTGCTCGTGGGAGGCAAAGGGATCCACAAACACCACAGGTTTCTGCCCAAAAAGGAGGCACAGGAGTCCTGTAACTTTATTCCAATAAAGGGAGAGCCCATGGGCCATTTCCCCTGGGGTTTCTCATATTTTTGGAGGGCGCAGCCTCCTTTTTATCCCAATTTCCCTCTCTCTTTCCCCCATGGGCTGAGGTATTTGAGAGGCACAGACTGCCCAGAACACCTGATACCCAACATTCCCTGCTAATGGATAACCCCCTCCTTTTAATTCCTGGAATTCATGGTTCTTCCCAGTGTTTCTTTCACCTCTCAATATACAATTTCATTTATCAGCAGACTCACAGTTTATTTGTACAGACAGATCTCTTTCATTCCATCCATCAATCAGTGGAGTCCTTCCCCTGGTTCCTTTATATCCCTCAGTGTCAGTCTTACCCACAGCTCGTTTGTGAAGACAAACCCTCATTCTTTTCAATAATAATGACACCCAGACACGGCAGGGAGTGCCCTCCATGCTCAGCAGCCACACCATGGCCTGGTTGTCACCCAGTTTTTCCTCACATTTCTTGTGCTTAACCAAAAAATTGATTTGTTTTCCCTGACATTTTTTTCTGTTCCACTCCTCCCCAGGAATTGTAGCATTTAGGCAGCACCTCCAGAACCTGGCACGAACCAAAGGAATCCTGGAACTGAACAAAGTCCAGCTGCTGTACGAACAGATGGGATCAGAGGAAGAACCTTCTCTGACATCAGCTGCCACCCAGCTGCAGGACCTCATCAACAGCCCTGCACAGGTACTTAAAGCAGAAATGGAGCTCCTTTTGGGACAGCTCAGCAGAGGATGAGGTGGTGGGGAGATCTGGGAGGAGCTCATTGACAGATTAAATTCTCTGTTCTCCTTTCTCTTCCCCGGCCTGGAGAATTTGCAGCCTTTGCCCATCCTGGTGGTGGCAGCGAGTGGCTCTGTCAGCTCTCCAAAGCCAGCTTTTATTAATTACTGCTTTTAGACTCATTGCTTTCAACCTGAAGGATGTTTTGGATTTAGCAGAGGCCAGTAACACCTTTCCTGAGTGGAGGTGGCCTGGTACAATTGCAAGAAGTGCTGACAGCCTGAATTGTAGAGCAAAATGTTAAATAGTGAGTTGTTCAGAGCGGGACAGGAACACAGCAAAAACATAAACTCTGGCAGGGAAAATCCTTCCAGAAAGGGTTAAGAAAGCCTGTCCTGGACATGCAGCTTGTTCCTCTTTCCCTGCAGGAGGAAGGCTCTCAGCAGCAGCAGCAGGAGGCTCCATCTGCTTTCCCCAGTGGTGCCCACCCCCCAGTGTTACCCCGCAGGCAGAGCTTGGAGCCCCAGTACCTGAAACACCGACTGCAGGTAGCCCTGCCCTGCCCTGCCCTGCCCTGCCCTGCCCTGCCAGGGCTGGGACAGCCCAGCAAAGCAGCTCTGGGCTCCTGGAAAAGCACTCAGAGGAGAACTGAGCAGAGAGCAGCTGAACTGGGAATTGCACCGTGGTTTTCAGGTGTCAGGCACTGACCCTAATGATGCAAAAAGTGCATTCTTGCTGTTTTCCTCCTCAGGCTTGGCAGTGTTTAATAACTGCTGCTAAACTCAGATTTTGCTGTAACACCCCTAAAGTTTCTGCACCAGCACCTGAGGAGCCACTTCTTAACCCCTGGGCCTCCCTCTTCCACACCCCTTTTATTTCAAAACCATTTTCATACACCTTTAGTTTATAAAAAACATTTTTTCCCTCAGTTTTCCAGCTTGCAGCTTCTTCCACTTGGGAAGAAAGCTTTCCATGGATTTTTATGACATGATCTCTCGTGCAAAAGTGTTTTCTGAAGGTTAGAAGCCAATGAGCAGCAGTTTTTATGAGTTCAGAGAGTGGCTCTATGGACAGCAGGGCAGTTACAGGGGTAGAAAACCTTTCTCTTGCTTTCTGGATTAATTTCATTAAATCATAAGCCATTTATAGCAGCTCTGCTCTCCTTGCAGAAGCCCACTCTGCTCTCCAAAGCTCAGAACACTTGCCAGCTCTACTGCAAAGAGCTGCCCCGGAGTCTGGAACAGCAGCTCCAGGAGCACAGGTGAGAATCTCCCAAATTATGCAGAAAAATTCCTCTTAAGAGCAATGAAAGAACTGGAAAGTCTCTTTGTCCATTTAGAAATTATTTGAAAAAGGAAAGCTTCATTTCAAAACTTCTTTTAGAAGCAAGAACAGATCCTGCCACCTGTTTACAAATTTCTCTGCCTGATCTTCAGCTCCCAAATTCCCCAGAGCAGTGAAGAGCAGGCTTTAAAATACAACCACAAACTGAATTAAACAGTGCATGGGCTTAGCTTAAAAAATTTATAGAAAAAGTTATTAAAGGAGATCTGTGAAAACATTAAAAGGTGACAGCTTTGATGTGCTGCAGATTGAACGAGCAGGATTGGCCGGGGATTTTCCAGCGTGCTCAGAGCTGTGTGAGTGGTCCAAATGGCCAAAAAAAGAAAAAACCAAACCCAAAAAACCCCCTGTTTTTCTGTCCTGGCTGCAGGCTGCACCAGAAGAGGCTGTTCCTGCAGAAGCAGTCCCAGCTGCAGGCCTACTTTAACCAGATGCAGATAGCTGAGAGCTCCTACCCCAGGGCCAGCCCTCTGCCCTTGCCCTGCCCAGAGGCCCTGCAGCAGCCCCAGCAGCAACAGCAACAGCAACAACAACAACAGCAGCAGCAGCAGCAGCCAGCCCAGTTCAGCCTGCAGCAATCCCTGAGCCCCGTGCTGGAGCCCTCCTCGGGGCAGGTGCACTTTGAGCCTTTCCTCAGGCAGTACCAGAAGGTGCAGCTGCCCCCCAGCCCGTCCCGGCTGTCAGCGCCGGGGCAGCCCCAGCCAGCTCAGCCCCTGCAGTTCCCCTTCCAGACTCGTGAGCTGCCCGGTGTCCCCTCAGCCGAGCAGTGCCACCTCCCCCAGGGCAGTGGAGCATTGCCCGAGAGCCAGAGCAGCTCTGCAGAGGCCCAGCCCAGCTACGACTCCCTGCCCCTGTCGGAACTGCCCGGACTCTTTGATTGTGAGATGATGGAGGCTGTGGATCCCCAGCACGGTGGTTATGTCCTGGTGAATTAGCACGCAGGGCAGAGTGGAAGGACAAATGGAGAAGCATGTGAATTTTTGGTTAGGTTTTTTTTTGGGGGGGGGTGATTTTTTTTTTGTTTTGGTTTTGGTTTTTGGGGGGTTTTTTTGTTTGTTCGGTTTTTTTTTTCCGTTCCTACCCCTCCTCCCACCCTGGAATTCATGGTAGTTTTTCGAGCCTTGAATTGACAGGGGAATTAAAAATCCACCTGGCTGGAAGAAAAATAAAAAAAAGCAGGAGGTATTTGGCCCCACTGGTAGGGGCTGGAGAACAGAGAGTGCAGCTTCATCCCACAAAGTCTGCACAGAAGGAGGCAAAAAAAAGTGAATTTCAGAGGAAGAAAAGAGCCCCTTCTAAAAAAAACGTGCAAGTTTGTCAGCATTCATTCAACATCCACTTGGAGAGATGAGAGTGAGTGCACACTTATCATACTTCTTGGCAATAAAAGCAATAGTTTTCACTGAAATTCAGGGTAGGTTTGGGTCTGTGCTGATGGCAGCTGGAATCCTCTGGAGAGCAGGAGCACGAGGTGGAATTCCAAGGAAGTTGCACTTTGGTTGAGCTCCTGGTCTGGAATTACTCCATGGCCAGCCCTGAGCATCTCAGGCAGCCTCCGGTTCCTCCTGCTGGCACCCAAGAGGATTTCCCAAGCCTGCCAAGGAGCTCTCCACTGTCTGCTGAAGGAACCTGGAGCAAGGGACACCTCGACTTGGTCAAAAGAAACCTGGGACTGTTTGGAGAGACCTCTGGGTGGGGATTGGAATTCTGGAGGATCAAGGATGAGCCAACAGAGACAGAAGGTAAGAGAACCATGAGGGAGAGTAAGAACTGCAAAAAATGGCATTAAAAAAAAAAAAATCCACCTGGGTGGCTTTTAAAATCACCCCCTTTTGCAGGAGGGCTCTGTCCTGGAGAAGTTCTGCTCACTGGAAAGGATCCACCTGTCCCTGGGTTGCATTAAAAAAAAAAATACAACAAACAAGCAAACGAAACTGTGTTTTGAATTTGCAGTATGTGTTGCTGGTGGTTTATTAAGCTTTGTATATTTGGACAATTATTTAGGGTTTTAGAACTTTAAGGATAAAAAAAACCAATGAGCTTATAAAAAGGAAAAAAAACACCCCTGTGAAGTGATAGTGCTGTGCCTTTTTCAGTTCTTTATCAGCCTATATGCTTTTTTCTGAAGAAAGTAGACAATACCCCATTTATATCCTTGCAGTGGCCAAAGTCCCTTCAGAGCACACGTCCCACCATGTGGGACATGTTTAACTTTTTCTTAAGTGTTTGAGTGGCTCGTGTATATAGGACACTGAAAAGTATCACAGCAATATTTCAGCATCAAACTGTTGATGTATCAACCATTTCCAGGGATGCCCCAGCTCCACCTGGAGCTGTGTCTCCAGAACTTCCCAGTTGTGAAATCCAAGCTGTAGGAGGCTCAGGGAGCTGCAGGGAAGCTGAGATCTCCAGTTTGGGGTTTGTCTCTGACCCTGAAGTGTCGTGACTTAGGCCAGGCCAGTGGCCAGCTGGCCAGGCCAGCCCTTTCTTTCCTGAGCAAACATTAAGCACAATTGCAGCTTCATTAAAGCACAAAGAGCAAGAGGAACTGTGCTGATCACACCAGAGTTTGCTGGAAGGTTTGGTCTTTGGTACTGCAGATCCCCAGGGGGCAGGGAGGTGGATAAATCAGCATTTACAGCAATAAGACCACATTAAAACATGGAATAGGAGGAGTTTAGCCACGGTGTGTGCAGGGAGGAAGGGGTTACCAGGTGTCAGGAGGCCCCTGGTCCCTGTGTGCTCAGGTAGAGACAGCTCCTGTTCTCTGGAGCCTGCCCTGACACCGGCCCAGTCCAAAAGTGCTCAGCTTTTACCTCTGCCACCACAGGGATTCTCCAGGCAGCAGCAGCAGCAGCAAAGGAGGGTTTAGGGAACAGGGATCACGAGATAAAAATGGCCAGAGAGCTCTGCTTTCCACAGCTGAGAGAAAAGGTTTTTGTTGTGTGGTTTCCCTTCAGAAGGAAACGTGCCACAAACGCAGTGGCACCTGAGGGGAACCAGCCCAGCAAAAACTGCAGCAGAACAGAGCCCTGTCCTTCCACTCCTCCTTCCCCAGCCCACAGCACACCCCACACCTTCTGCAATGTGAGATCTGGCCAAACACCCACAACTGGGCAGGGGAAGCTGCTTCCAGGCTGCTCCAGGGGCTGGCTGGCTGCCAGAACCAGAACCACTTCCTTCCCCATCCAGCTCCAGGATCCTGCACCTTTCAGGACTCCAAAGATAAAAATAATTCCATTCTGGAGTTCTTCAATTCATTTATCAGGATGTGCCAACCAGTCTTGGGCTCCTCTGAGCTTTGCAGTGCTGGGCAAGGGGAAGCTGCAGGATTTTTTTAATGTAGTTTAGACTGACTCCTTCCCCTCAGCCAAAAGCATATTTAACATTTCATGTAATTTGCTTTAAGCCAATTAGGACTAAAAGGCTTCTGAAGCCTTCTCATACAGAGAGGATCCACTGGGCACCACTTCCCACTCCTTTGAAGTGGCTTTTTTGTTCCAGTCTGTTCTGTTCTAACATTAGAGAACTGTGTACACTACTGCTAGAGTAATTATTAGCTTTATTATCTTGTACTACAGCCTCCTTTGAAGAGACTTTGGTGTGATGTATATGGGGTACAAATTTCATACGGAGAAAAGTGCAATATGTGTGTGTGTGTGTGTGTGGTATGTTCTTTAATGTATTTTTTTAAGGATTTAGAGGGTTTAGTCTCTGCTTTGGGATAAATGCACTAGTTTTGTGAGCTCCAGTTTGGCAAGTTCATCTGTAGTATTTACATGCAACTGATCTGCTGGACTCTGTAAAGCAGTTACAGTGTATTAATACAAAATAAAGAATATGTGCATTTCATTTTTTAAATTTCTAGTGAGCTAAAGCGGCGCCTGCCACTCCTGTCTTCATTAAAGTCAGGTTATTTTCTCTCTGAGGCACCAAAACAATCCCTGTCTGTTGCAAACACTGGATTTTCTAGACTGAGGTTTGCTTCCTGTGGTTCTGACACACTTGGGGTTGTTGGTGCCACTGATTTCTCAGCAAACTGTGAGACAGAGGCCGGGGAGCCCAGCTGAGAGGGAGCAATCAATCATGAGTTTTCCACAGAGATATGGATTATCTGTCAATAAGTACCAGCTCTCTGGAGAAAATGAGATCTGTGAATAATCCCAATTAGGGAGGGAAGTGCTTTGTCCATCACAGCAGTGGAGACTCGCCCAGGGACTGCCACAAAACCACCTGAAACACCTCAAACTGCCCCCACCCAGTGCTGTGACAGCAGCAGGGACGGCTCAGTGTGGCCGTGGGGAGGGACAAAAGCATCACCTCCTCCAGGGCAGCACAGAGGCTGCAACTTCCATCCTGAAATCCCAAATTTTACCTGCAGCAAAAGCCCCGATTCCCCACCCCAGCCCAGGGATTTCCACCCCTCAAGCCCCGGCTGTTCCCGGTTCTCCTGGAGCCCTGGGAAGAGCTGGAGCAGCATTTCCCTGCCTGGATTGGGGTTAAACCCATCCAGGTCCTCTCCAAAGACCCTTGAGGCTGAGAAGGAGGAGAAAAGGATTCCAAGTGCTGCCACAGCCCACAGATGGATCACAAAACCAGCTGGGATTTGCCACCCTGCTGACACTGGGGTGATGGCTCAGCCCCACAGCTGGAATTTGGGGGGCTGCAGGGATGAGCTCAGGTGGGGAGATGCTCCAACAGCAGGAGGTGGACAAGCAGAGATTCCTGTTCCTTGCCAGCTTTGGAGAGCCACAGAGAAAATTCTGGATATTTATAAGCAAACCTGTCTCTACGGCAGCAGTTTCCAGAGTCTAATAATAGGGTTTGGGCTTGGTTATGGTGTGATTCAGCCAGAACTGCACAGAGCTGCTGGAAATCTCCTGTCCCAAGAGCAGATTCCCAGGAAGCTGCGAAGGGAAGGAGCCTGGGAATTGCTCTGACCCTTTGGATTCTGCACCTGCAGCACCAGGAGGAGCCCCTGGCACAGCGCTCTGGGAGAGCCTGGGAAGGGCAGGAGAGGATGCCACGGATGTGGAAAAGCCACCTGTCCCCAAAATCGAGGTGAAACCACAACTCTGCCATGCCTTGACCACTGAGAGGGTCCCAAACCAGACCTGGCAGTGTGAATTCACCACCAACTGCACATTCAGAGGCCCTGGAGCTGTTTTTTGCTGACTCAAAGCGTTGGAGCTTCCCCAGGCAGCTCCGAGGGGAGGGTGAAAAACAGGAAAGGTCAAAACAGCCTGGTCTTTGTGCAAGGGAGAGAACAGGGCTGGGCTGGGCAGCACCTGGACAGGCTGTTCTGGGGCTGGGTAATTCCAACCATCAGCTCCCCACCCTGCTCCTCACTGAGAGCCTTTCCAACCAGCTCATTTCAACACAGAATTAATTCCTCTGTGCTCACTCCAGGCTGGACAAGGGTTACACCAAGGACTGTGAGACACCAGAGCAGCCCAGAGGGACACAGAGAAGCTTCACCCTTCCTGTGAAAAGGTGTTTGCAGCCTGTTTTACCTGCCACATTTAACACTCACCCAGTAATTCACATCCCCAGGAGCTGCAGGACAGTGAGGGACAGCACTGCACCTGTGTTTACTCTGGAAAACGTTGATAACACCGAATTATTGGGAACTTATCAGTCCCCAAGCAGCACTCCAGAACAGGAATCCAAGTGGAAAGAAAGGTGGAGCAGCCACAGTGGTTTGCAAGGGGTGTTTACTGCAGAGTGTTCACACCAAACACGAGGGGATGGGCTGGGACAGGGGACAGTCACACCAGAGCTGCTGCAATTAATCAATCACTGCTGCAATTAATCAATCACTGCTGCAATCAATCACTGCTGCAATCACTGCTGCAGCTGCACCTGGGGCTTTATTTGATTTCAGGTCAGGGTGGGCAGCAAGGGAGAGGCAACAAGCAGGGCAGGAGTTTTGGTTTGGCTTGACTGGCCCTGTGTAAACTGCAATGAGGGCAGAGCTGCAGGGAGGGAGATGATGAACAGGCACAGAACTCTGATAAAACCCTGATGGCAGCTCTGCCCTCCCAGCCACCATTCCCTGAAAACCTCAGAGCTCCCCAGCTCTGGGAAAGTGAGACTTGCACGGGGTGGAATCTACTCCTCTAAGGATGGCACGACTTAGACACCACCCTAAATGTGAATTTAGAGCCTCAGCTTGCAGCTGCTGCTGCAGGGAGTGGGGAGCAATGGCATTCTCTACAGTCAGGCTCCAGGCAGGGCACAAACACTAAAACCTCCTGGTTGTAGCACAAACGTTAAAAACCTCCTTAATGCAATGCAGGAATTCAGAACCTCCTCCTGTGTTTCTGGAGTTGGTCCTGTGGCACAGCCCAGCCTTGCAGCTCATCCAGCTCCTCCTGCTCTGTCCCAGCAGGATCGGGTTGGATCACAGCCTGCCCCACCCTGCTGAGACCTGGACCAACACATCCAGAGCTTTTCTGGATCCCAAACATCCAAATCTGCTCCCTGATCCCCCTGCTCACACCAAGCCAACCATGGACCTTGGGCAGAACTTCCCCTCTGTTCCACCCCACCCCAGCCCCACAGAATTCCAGGGATGTGAGTGAAAACAGCTCCCTCCATCCAGCTGGTGATGCTGCATGTTTAAAAATGGAAATATTATAATAAGTACAGAACTGCTCTGAGGCACGTTGGACCCACGTAACACATCCTGGCTATTCTGGGAAACAGAACTGCAAAAAAACCCAAAAAAAAAAATAGATTCATCCTTCTCCTCTCTGGATGATTCCAGAATTTTTAAGATGCTGAAGTCTAGAATTCAAAGGATCTTGAAAAAATCATTATAAATAGCAAACAAACACTTAGCTTCACAGATAACACAAACACCTTGACCCCATTAAACACCTAATTGTCTAAGTTTGGTTTTTTGTTCCCAAAAGCACAGGTTTACCCCTGGAAATGTCTCCTGGACAGTGCAGCTTTAGGCTGTTCCTCTGTGGTGCACGATGCTTCATTCCTTGAGATTCCAGTTCATTCCAGTTCATTGTCAGGCAGGTGTTTTTCCTCCTTTTCCCCTTGGAAAAGGAAAATTCCTAAGCTTTATTACCTGAAAAAAAAAAATCCCCTGGGTGAAAGAAAGCACTGCTTGAGCAGGTGAGGACAGTGGAGGGGTGGGTGGGGGGAGAGACAGAGAGAATCTGAGCTGCATTTTCCCAGATTTGCAGGCTGGAGCAGAACCTCGTGGTGCCAGCCCTTTTGATTGCCCATTTTTTCTCTTCTCTGGTGTAAGAGAGAACAGCACAGGGGAGCAGCAGGGGTAACAACACATCCAGAGGTGGCTGCTGGATTTTCCAATGGCTTGAGGCAGAGCAGAGGCTGCCAGGGGAGCAGGGGCTCATCAGGGGAGTCCTCCCAAGCACCATCCTTCCCCCAGGGAGCTGAACGTGGCTCGGGGCAGCTGTCCAAGAGTGCCAGCAGATGTTTGGTGGGGGGTGGTTGGTTCATTTTGGGTTTTTTGCTGGCCCAGGTGTGTTCCTAGCCTCCCATTTTTTTCCTGGCTTGCTTCCTGCGGGGTTTCAGGATGCTGTAGTTGGCATAGCTGGTGTGCTGCTCCGACAGCAGCGGGATGTAGAACGCCCGCAGCAGCCGGGAGGACCTGGCAAAGAAGAAAGGAAAAGCAAATGGCCCTTAAGTGCCCAATTCTCTCCTCGACGGTGCCACCAGAGCTGCCTGGTGACATCGGCACCGGTTCAAGCGCCC
This sequence comes from Chaetops frenatus, assembly GCA_013400775.1. Taxonomy (NCBI): domain Eukaryota; kingdom Metazoa; phylum Chordata; class Aves; order Passeriformes; family Picathartidae; genus Chaetops; species Chaetops frenatus. Next base: position 218,255 of record VZTR01024932.1, on the reverse strand, counting down.
ACAGTCCATTCCCAGCAGCACTGAGAGGGCAGGGAGGTGCTGTAATCAGTGAGAAAAACTGAAATCCCGGGTATCAGCAACCAGGGGACCTTGGGGCTCTCACAGCCCCGTCCTTCAGCGCACTGTGAAGGTGAAAGGCTGCATTTCCCTCCTGGAATCTCCTTTCTATCCCATCTTTCTGGCTGCCTTTTCCCCCATGCCTCTCTGAGAAGCAAAAAGCAGCTTTGAGGGTCGCTGGCATTTTGAAGTTTTGGCTCTTGAGCTGATCTTCTGTGGAAATATTGAATTACAGAGGGCTGGGCAGCTCTAAAAGCCACATTCACTCCGTGTCCTGCCAGTGCTGGGAGCTGGCATTTCACTGCCTTTCAAAAACTGGACCAGTGGAGCACGGAGGGCTTAATGATGGCTGGGTGAAATTAGCACCTTTGATTGGGTTGCTAATTGCCAGAGCTGTGCTGGCTGAGAGCGTTCTGAATGGATGTATTCTCTCTCTAATAATAAAGTCCAGGTTTCAATGTGAAGTGGACAAATAAAACGTCCTACAGCAGCAGCTCCGAGCTTTGTGAAGCTTCAAAAACTTGAGCAACTCACTGAAATCGGGGCTGAGGCAGAGTTCTGCTTCCTCAGCACTGCAGCTTCTCTTTTTTCTGTCTTTAAGATCAACTGGATGGGAAAATACCAACCCTTGCCAGCCCCGAGTGGAACCCCAGCCACAGAAAGCTTGGAAAAGCAGCAGCAGCAGCACTCAAATTTGGATTGTTGAGTGCTTGGGGATGCCACACACTTGCTGGCCACTTCAACTCCCAGCTCTGGAATTCTGGACATTGGATGTTCTGGACATCTAATTCAAGCAAATTTTTTTTTTGCAGCAGCAGCAGCAGCAGAAAGACTAATTCTGTTTTGTTTGCTTGAACTGGAGATCTTTCAAAAACGCAGCTGAAAAACAATGGCAGGAACTGCCAGTGGGAGCTGCATCTCCCCAGGGGCTCCTGCACAGCCTGGCTGGGCTCAGGCAGCTCCTGCACCCTCCCAGTCCCCTCCCAGCTCAGAGAGAGGGAACTTCACCTCCTGTCACCTCCCTCTGCCAGCTCAGCCACCCCAGACAGCAGATGGCACATGGAAGGGGCCGGGTGACAGATGACAGGGAATATATTTAATGTTCTATTTGCATTTGCTGCTAAATTTGTCCCCTGGAGACGGGGTGGGGGGGTGTGGAGCTGTAATCAGCACTCAGCTCCCAGCAGCAGCAGCAGGGCCATGATCACCCCAAGCTGGGTGAGCAGGGATCTGTTTGTCCAGGTTTTTTTGGGTTCTGAAGGAGGCACAAGAGCAGCTCCCAGTTACCAGAGCTGGAACCACAGTGATCCTCGGAGCTACGCCTGTTTCTGCCTGTTTTTCAGGAAAAACAACTCAAAAACGGTTCCAGCAGTGCCAGAGGAAGCTGCTGTGGGATGGAAGGAAATGCCAAGTGAAGATGTTCCAGTCCCCTCTTCCTAAATTCCCAGACTGACATGGAATGGCAGCACTTGGATACCTGCAGTGGTGAGAGATCCCTCCTGAACTGCATTTTGTGACAGCAGAGGTCAGAGAGAGGCAGGAGAAGGGAGAAGAGCAGGGGGAAGCTGAGCTCTGCCCCAGGGGCAGGTCCCAGAGCCTCCCAGCCACGAGAAGCTCATGATCAAAGCTCTCTGAAAACTCTTTAACCCTCTGGGGGTCAAATTCTGTTACCAACACACACAGTCCAGAACTAATCCAGCTACTTTAAAAGCAAAAATATGGAAAACAACCTGAGGAAAACACCACTGAAGGGAACGAGCTTCTTATCAAACCAGGGTAATGCTATGCTCCAACAAGGTGCCCCAATCATTAATTTTGCACTGAGATAATTTTTTTTTTTTTTTTTTTGATGCAAAAGTGTTTGGAGCAAGCAGACAGCTCAGCCTAAAGAGCTGGGAAATATGTTCTCCTCAGAGGGGAGCTGTGATATATTTCCCCTTTTCTGTGCCAGATTCGGAGCATTCAACCAATATAGAATTAAATGGACCTTGGCAAAGCAGCTTCCTGAGGAGCATAATTAGCTGGTGGCTTGGAGTGCTCTCTAATTCAATTAGCAGCACCATTTATCAGAGCCAGCTGAGATTTACATTTGCACTTGCTGACGTCAATGGGAGACTTGCAGTGAGCCCCAGAAGCCTCCAGTGCAGCAGGACTGAGCTGAGCTGCTAAGGTCATTTATTTCCTTTATTTCATTTATTTTCACACAACGAGAGCTGCACTTTGAGCTGAGCTGAGGAGGTGCTTGTTGGGTTTGGGTTTGGTTTTTTTTTTTCACCCCATGCTCTGCAAACCTGAAACTTCCACTCAGATCCAAAGATAAAGCAAGCAAACAAGATAAAGCAGCTCCAAGAACACACAAATGTGGCTTTAAAGCAAAAAAAGCACATTTAAGGGCAAACCCTCTGCATGAGGAGTGCCTTTGATGCCTTAATTACCTCACTAATAAAACTCAATGGCCACCTCCTTCTCCCTTCCTAAAATTCTGCCCAAATGGAGAAGCAGGTTCTCTTGGAAAATACAGTTCATGGAAGACCTTGCCAAGGAAAGTTGTTTGTGCTCCCCTGGGAGCTGCTCAAACATTATCACTCCTTCCCCCTGCTCTTCCAAGCCCCACTCACCAGGAAATAATCAGGTCTCTCATGGAAAACAGGAGGGCACTGAACTCTGGGTTAGTTTTTTACAGAGGTTTTTTCACTTTTCCTGTGTCCTGGGGTGACACCTTCATTGCCAGAGCTCTGAAGGACTAAATCAGATCCTTGCACAGCTGAGCATTCCTGTATTTGCAGGGATGTAGGAACAACATTCCCAGTTTGACAACCCTGATCCCACTCCCTGTCAGACTGGAGGGGAACAAATCCCACCTCTGCTTCTCACAGAGATTCCTGCCCAGACAAACCACAAGGTGTTCAGTGAGCAGCACAACCACTGCACAACAGATTCCAGCTGGGATCTCTTCCATGGATTTTTTTTTTTTTTTTGCCTAATAAAGGTGTGGCCCTGCTGACTGCCTCCTCTCTCTGCCAGCTTTCATAAATTTTTTCAGAGCTCATCCCCTCTGAGATTGATTTATACCTGTCTTGAATTTGGCTGGGACAAGACAGAGTGAAAAGTCTCCTGGGAGGAGGTGACACCCACCTCATTTCTTTTGAAAACACCCAAAAAACATTGCTTCAGCAGGAAGCTTTATAAAGAAATTGTTTATTTCTTTATAAAAAAACTTCTCACCACCCTCCTCACAGAGTTTCACCCTCTAAAACAACTTAGCTCATAAATTTTGCAAGCAGGAGTTTGACAAAGGCTCCATTTTGCTGGAAATTGGATTTCAAGCTGGCATTTGCCCATGGATCCCTCCTCCCTGTTCACTTTTGCAAACAAATCACAGACTGCCAGCCCCCAGTTCTCCCTCTCCAAAGTGCAAACCCTACCTGGAAGCATCAAGGAATGGCTTGTAGGCAATGGTCACCCACTCTTCTCTGTTGGAGGAGTACCTTGGCTCCCTCGGGGTCTCCCTTGCTGTGTCCAAGTCCACCAGGTAGTGGCACTTGGAGATGTCAATCTGCAGGAACAATGACATTCCTGGGGTTTATTCCCTGCGGGTTTGGCCCCTGTGTTCACTCACAGCAATGAAAAGAGGGTTTCCTTTCTAGCAGCAGGTGAAATGCTTCGTGCAGGGCACAGGGAACTTAATGGGAATGTTTGCAAGCAAAACCTTTGTGGGGGAATCCAACAGGAGACCACGTTATGAAAACCTCCTCCTTCCTGCCCTACTCCCTCAAACTCTTCCTTTAAGGATTTCAGTTTATTCTCCCATAAAATCTTACTGCCAACTTCCTTGGCCAGGTTTGAGATCCCCTTTTCTGAAGCACCTTTGGGGTTTGATGTAACAATTCAGGCTGGAAACAATTTAATTAGGTGGATGGCAGATGGCTCTGTGGCATCACAAATGAAATCACACCACAGGAAGCTCAGCTGAGGATGCTGAATCCACTTCTTGCTCTGTGTGAGAGGAACATTCCAGGCCCTGGGAGAGGTTCTGCCTCATTAGCAGAAGGACTCCCAAACCACTAACCAAGTTTTTCTGGGAGTGATGTAGAATCATTCAGAGAAAGACAAGTTGCTGCCTCAAGGATCTTGCTTGTCTCACCCTAAATGCTGCCCTAAAAGGGCTGGGACTTCAAATTCAGGTGCAAGCCAGGTTTCCCTTGTGTTTTCACAAGTTACAGTGAAGCCAAGGTTAATATTCCTCCTGCTCAGAGGGCCAGCACAGCACCTCTGCACTGATTTGGGGATTGACACAAGACTTGGGTGATGCACAGACCTTGAAATGAAAGAAAGCAACAAGTCTCAGTGAATAAAGGTGCGAGGGATTTCTAAATTATATCCTCTCCTCTTCTGCTCCCCTTTCCTTTTCCTCCTCCCACTCTTTCTTTATTTGATGCCACTGCTCTGCCAAGAGGAGAGCTAAACTGGATCCCATCCTGACTGACAGGAGTGGGAACAGCACAGAGCTGGAGCTGAGGGCACATCTGCTGCTGCCATGGGGTCTGGATGGTGTTAAAAGTGAACAAAAAGTGCTTAACACCCCCCTTTCTCTGAAGGCAGCTGTTAACAACTTTCAAGCCTAATCTGCTGGTCCTGCTTGGATGTATCTTGGTAAGAAATAATATTCCCTATCTCATTCTTAGCAGCTTCAGAGACAAATGCACCTCCCCAGCCAGGCAAGTGCAAGGTAAGTGCTGCTCAATGTGATTAAGGAAGGAGAGATTGCAAAACGAGATCCAATCACTTTTTCCCCAGCGTCTCATAGCAACAGGAACACTGAGGTTCACTCTTCAGAGCAGTAATAGATACTTACACCTGAAACAGTGAGATCTGGGGCCATGAATTGGTTTTATCCATGGCTCAGATAATCCTCCTGAACCATTGCTTTTCTCCCCTTTAAATAAGCAACAGCCTCGTGCTATTTGGATTTATTCACTCTCATAGTCCTGTCTAGTTCTTGCTAATTATTGTTCTAATTTTTTTTAAAATCTGAATTATGCTTGTACTCACTGTATTTGGGGAAAGATCTTGATCTCTTGGTCAAAGCAAAAAGTCAGGTCAAAAAGTAAGACTTTTAACCCCCTGTTTAATTTCTGGTTTCTGAAGTCTTAGGCCCTGGGGCTTGCATGAGAAATAACAAAGTTGTAGGGTGACATTAAGGAACAAGCATGAAACAAAAGTGTGTTTTGCTCCATTAGTCACAGGCTGTGCAGCAGCCAGCTGTCTGTGCTAAAAATAAGCCCCAGTTAAAGATTTCATAAATTAAATGCACTGCAGCAGACAGCTCCTCTCAGGTGGGAACACGCCTCCTTCCCATTTCCAGTAACTGCATAATGAGCCTCAAAATAGAGAGTTTTAACCCAGAAGACTGCCAAGATTTAACCTGTTAGTAACTTTAAACATGTTAGCTAGCAATGATTCTAAAATATTCCTATTTGTGCACTGGTTTTGTTTAGTCCAACCAGGAAATAAATCAATAATACCAATATACATTATCTTAGCAGATTCCCACTAATGCAATTAAGTTCCAAATAAAGTTCCTCCTCCTCAGTTGTAAATATGACAAATAGTTTCATATTTAAAAAGAAATAAAAGGAAAATTTCAATTCCTGCTCAGTGACAAATATTTTCTGTGGGGGACTTCAAACTACTCATTCCTGTGATCACATGAACACACTACACTAAACCCAAAACTGCAATAATTAGGAGTTCTTACTTCTGCTGCTTCTTTTATTATCAGTATGTCTTAAAACTGGCAGATGAAAGGCAAACAGAAACCACTCACAAGAACAGGGAGATTTCCAAGTGCTCCAGAGGGACCATTTTTGACTTGGAACTCCCCAGGAAACAGAAATGGGGAGATGCACTCAGAGGCATTGCATTAATTTAAATTATCCAGTGGGGGTAAGGGGAAGAAACCAGGAATAAATGCTCACATATCGAGATGGCTCCTCCTTGTTCTGGTCATTCATGTCCACAGGAATGACCCTGGTGGCCATGGGCCCCTTGGCAAAGGGTTTGGGCAGCTGGCCCTGGAATTCTGACAGGATGAACTGGAGCTGCCAGCTGCAGAGAACAGGGAGAACATTTCATGTGGAGAGCACCAAAAACCAGAACCAAGGCCATCATTCCCAAAGGTGGGCAGCTAAAGGGGCAGGCACAGCACAGATTCCCAGCAGTTTGTGGCCAATGTGGCAAAAAAACCCCTCAGAATCCTTTGGTTTGTGACACTTTACCACCGTTTATGACACTGCTGGTGACAACAGAGACCCAAGGTCCTGAGGGGTCCCCACATCCATTCTTATGCCCCTCATTATTACACCCAGCTCACCAAATTACACCTTTTTTCCCACGAAGGCACTCACTTGTCAGGCAGGAGGAAGCTGCTGGGGAACCTGTGCCACTCCTTTCCCACACAGACATTGACTGGTCTCCCCTCTGGCACTGTGTGGATGCTGGGATCAGTGGCAATCCTGTGGAATTCAGGGTACAGGTCCAGGGGCCCGTGGTAGCCTGTGGAAGGCAGAAAATGGTCATTAAAGTAAGAGGGGTATTTAATGAAAGCCTACAAGTAATTGTTTCGTGTATAAAATTTTAGCTGGTAATTCATTGAATAAATGAACTGGTCTATGCTAAAAAGTGGCTGGATTTGAAGTTTCCCCTCTTATCCTTGGTGCCCCTACCAATTTTATTCACATTTCCCTGTCCTGGTGTCAATGGCCACCAAAACCCCCAAAAATACTGATGGGGTGGGAAGGCTCTGATTGCAGCAATGTCCAATCCATCTCCCTTAAGGACTCAGGCACCTAATTCAAGTTTTACACAGGAAAATGCTTTTCCAAGTGGAATTATCTATTTGCAAGCTGAAGTATCTGATTTAATACCAGTGGAGTTGTACTGGTGGAAGATGAAGAGGATTTCTTTAAGTGATGTAATTCTGATGATCCAATGGATGAATGTATAATTAATAATTAACTCCTGACGACCACCAGAACTCATCCCTTCCCCTGCAGCAACGACACCCAAACTTCTCAGGATTCCCGATTTCTACAGGCAAAGCAACACAACTTTTGCAGGTCTGGAGCCCAAGAGCCAGGAGAGCAGAGAGCAAATGTGAAATACCAACCTTTGAATAAGGCAACAGAGCGTGACAGTGACAAAAGGCCAAAGAGGAGGACAGTCCCCAGGGCCAGCCAGCTGGAGGACACTGTGTAGTGCTCCAGGCGGTAGCGCTGGAAGATGAAGTGGTAACATTTCTCAGGGAAAAGTAAAAAAAAAAAAAAAAAGAGACAATATGAATTATTCCAACTCTGATCTCCTCAGCAAAATTCTTGTTTTTCATCAAGTTCTTACAACGGCACACCTCCCACCAGATCTCTGGGGTTTTTTTTAAATTCAGAGCCAGAAAAATGCACAGGAACTCATAGGGTTTAGTCATGTTTAAGTGATCATTTTGGGGTATTTCATGAAGTTTTCAGCTCTTTTCCCTAGGAAAGACTCTGGACCTAAAGTGCTTTCTCAAGGGCTCCAGCTTGGTGGTTCCCAGGTGAACCAGGGGCAAATGTCCCTTTGTGACAGCTCTGCAGAAGTTCCCTGCACAGATCCACCTGATTTTCCATGCTGGACTCAATTCCTGCCTAACACAAGCTCCATGACCCAGATTTCCAGAGTGACCTCTGGTTGTTTACCCTGCCTGCACAAAACCACAGCTTTGAAGTGCATAAAAGGACACAGAGCCCATTCTGCATCCAGCTTTAAACACGAGTCACTCTGAAACTGATGAAAGAAAAACTGATAAAAGAAAAATTGATAAAAGAAAAGCCCTTTAGGTGGTTTTTTTTTCAATTTAAAAGCCTTTCTGGGAATAGCCAGGAGGAAATACATCCAGTCCTTGGCTTGGTCCCTCCCTCCTGCTCTGCAGGAGTGGTTATGCACTTCCTACCTTCAGCTGCTTTCTGTTTCTCTTGTCCTGTTTGCATTTTTCTCCTAACAACAAAATCCACGTGGTTTGGAGGGGGAGAGTGACAAACTTGTCCTGCTGGTGGGCAATCAGTTCCAGATTCTCAGCTGGATGCTCCATACTGAGCAAAATGTCATCAAACAGTAGTAAAATATGCAGGAAATGTACACAAAATTTTCCTAAAGCCATATTTAAAATAAAAATAAATTCACATTGCTCTGTGATGTTCTGAGAGCACAGAGGAATTCTCATAAAACTGGGGACGTTACAGAGCTGATCCTGTGTGGAGGCAAGGACTGGAACTCATCTGGGGAGTGATGGGAGATCCAGAGTGAGAAGAGCATCTGAGCAAGGGGAGGAGGAGTGACTGAGGGGTGGGCAGGAATTCCAGCAGTGCTGCACAGCAGGACAGAGGAGGAGGAGCAGGATGAGGCCAAACAGCTGGAACAGGTTCCAGCAGGGACTCCTGGCTGCATTTCTGAGCCTTTTTAACAGCAGGAGATGAATAATTCTGAGTTTTGGGAAGGTTTATATCAGTCTGGATTAGTGCTTTGCTCTGTGAAGTGGTTCAAGTGATGTTTACTAAATATCCAGTTTTTGGCTCTTCCAAATGTTCAACACAATTTCCCAATATTTGAACAAGATCCCTTTGCCTTTTTCCAACACAGTGAGGGATTCCTTCTAGAACACAATAAAATGCATTTCCTACACACCCACATTCCTGCCCTTAAAGCTGAGCAGCCCAAGGAGGCAGAATTCCATCAGCAGGGTCCTGAACCCTCGAGGAATCTCTTGGATTTTGTGTGGTATTGGCACTGCAGCATCACAGCTCCAGAAATTCCCACTTGGGAAATTAAGTAATGGCTGGGAAATATTCTCAGCTATTGATTAAAAAACCACTAGAACTTACCTGAAGAGCAGAGAGAGCCACAGCACCAGAGAGGCAGATGAGGGGATAGATGGGGAAGAGAAATCTCTCTTCTTTGTGGGGCTGGCTGAAGAAAATCAGCATCCAGATGTACATGGGAGCCAGGGTCAGCCAGTAGGGACGGCCCAGATTCTGAACTGGAAGAAACAAAACCTCAGCAAAGGAGAAATGCAGGAATTCCTTTTCTTGCACAACCCTCTGTCACACCCCAAACCCACTCCTGAGACCCAAACATGCCCTGTTCTGAGCACTCCTGTTCCTAAAATCCATGTAACACACCCAAACTGCCAGCAGGACATTTTCCACAGAGGATTTTTGCAGATTCCTACAATACTGACAATTCCAACAGCCAATTTCTGGAAAATCCAGCCAATTTAGCAAGCCCAAAAGCAGAAATTAAGTGTTACTGGATCCAACAAGCCACAAAACCCATCAAGAAGTGCCAGTTCTGAGCAGGCAGACAGGAGCGTGGGGTTCCTGCTGGGCATTGTGCACACAAATATCAGAAAGGGCCTCCTCAGGATCTCCCCTTCCCCTTCCAAATGGTTGTTCAGAGCCTGAAGTCCCCCCAACCTTCACTGCCTCTACAAAAATAACACCGGGAGAGGTCTCTCAGGCAGCTCCTGCTTAACAGAGGAAATAACTGAGTCAAAAATAACAACAATTACCCTGAATTTCAGTCACGCTGAGGAGGGTTCTACACTGCCTGACAATTTGCAGTCCCTTTCCTACCCCCTTGCTACTCCCAGCAGCAGAGTTAGGCAATTAAGGCAACGGCATTTCACAGACAATAAGAACAAAGCACTTGGCAGAATCGCTCCTGCTGTTAAGTACAAGAACACCAAGCCAACAGCAGGAAATCTTGCATTTACAGGAGTTCCTACTGAGCTTTTACTGCTTGCTGAGAGTTTGTCACTCACAGCCAAGGAACAGACAGAAGCAAACACCCCCAACATGCATTTTCATCGAGGATTGTGTTACTGTTTGTTGTATTCAGTAAAAAAAACAGAGAGAGAGAGAGCAAAGCACTGACTGGACCGATGACTCTGGAGGCTGCTGCTGACACTTGATGAATTTTCCTTAGGAAAACAGCAGAGAAGAATTTACACTTCCCCTCTGGAGTCACTTACCAAGTGTCATGTGTTTAAACTGATGTCATTTTACTCAAGAAAATGCCCAGTGTGAAGAAGGGAATATTGTGGTTCCTCCTTTTTTTAACTCTCAGTACATCCACACCCGAGGGGACATTTCCCAGAGTATGGGGAGCCTTGGCAGGGCTCAGTCCTGGCAGCTGCAAAATCCACAGTGCACAGAACAGTCCAGCTTCAACCCCTAAAAGGTGCCTACTCATTTCCAGCTGCAGACAAGATGGGAACAACACCAGGTACAGTTTCTTTCCCCTTTAGAATTATTGACTGGGCTGTTCCTGCTGCATTAAATGTCAGAATGAAGCCTAGGAACCACACACCTTGTCAGGCTTGGTTTTTTTTAAACATGTTTTTCTTCCTGAGGTGGAAGCAAGGAACAATCCTGAATTCTGATGAGCTCCAGGAACTTTCCTGGTGCTCCAAAGGCTTTCACTGCTCCCAGCTTCACTTCCAGGACAGAAAAGCTGCTCTTTGGCAGGCAAAGCCTGCACTCACCACGGAATTTCTGCAGCAGACACTCCATCAGGCAGGTCAGAGGCAGCACGAGTAGGGCCAGCACAAAAACCACATTGAAATTCAGAAAGCCATTGATGAAATAGAAGTACCAGGGTTCTGTACCTAAGGGGTGAGAAAAAAAGGAAAAAAAGAGGTTTGAAACACAAGCATGAATGGATGGAACAGCAGCTTTAGTCCTTTGGCTGACACAGCTCATCAGAGTATCTCACACTCACACCTGCCCGAGAAACTTCATTGTCTTCCTGCTCAGAAATTATTTTTCTCCTTGTTTTTTTCACTGGGAGTGAAAAATAGCCAGTATTACATCTGCTGCTCATGAATCCAGACCACTCCAACAGCCAGCAGAATTCTGACACACAGCTCACGCTTGTATTCAGAAAGCACAGAGCTGGAAACTTGTAAAAATGGAAAACTTGACCCCAAATTCATTCTTTCTTTCTAATTGCAGAGGAGTAACACAAAACCACACAATGTCAAATAATTCTGCAGTGAGGATGTTCACTCTGGGTTGGCAGGAACAGAAAATGTACCAAAAAGGATTAAGAAAGAAGGGAGTTTTGCATTCCCACTTCACTCCAACAAAGATTCTGCCACTAAATGCTGGTTTTGGTCCCTCCTTAGCCTCAGCACTATTTAAAAGTCCCAAATTCAACCTCTTCTGACACAAACAGGAGTGAGGCAGCTCTGCCTCCACACTTGGGGACAGGCTGTAAGCTCCGGAGGATGTAAACTGAAAGAAACTCCAGTCCAACTGTCATTTATTTAGACTGTTAATTCAGGATGCTTTAAAGGCCTTAACAATGAGAAATGCCAGTTCCTCTCCACACATTTCCCACTCTCTCAGTGTGATTAGCTCAATCAGCCAGTAAATGACACGCGGGGGCTTTAATCACTGCACTGTTGTGACATGTGTCACATGCCACAGCAATTTCCTGCAATCAGAGCCACTTAAATTGGGTCCGTGTTGAAATTAATCAGACAACTGAAAAGCAGCAAGGAAAACCCGAAACCTCTGCAGTTCCTACAGCTNAAAAAAAAAAAAAAAAAAAAAAAAAAAAGGGGGAGAAGCTGCACTGGGAATGTCACAAACAGGGCACTGGAGTCACTGGTTGGCCAAGCAAGTCGGGTTTATAGAGGTAACCCCGAGTTACAAGCACTGAAAGCAAACAGCAATTATACAGATAAGTTCTAATTCTTTAAAGGATAATTCCAGATACCACCCTGTCAGCCTTCTGGCTGCTATGGAAAGCAAAGGAAATTCATCCTGAATTCACCTCTCTCTGCTCTGGGCTCTGATTTGGCAGCCTGGGGGTCAGGAGTGAAAGACACTTGAGGAAACAACTCCTCCATAACCCAAATACAGCCCAGATAATGCTGCTAATACACAGATCAGCTGCTCTGAAGCACAGCTCTCACCAAAAAAAGGCTGCTCACTCACATTTTTTTGCAGTGTGACTGAATTGCCCGTAAAAAACAAGCACTGGAGCCTCCCCTCCTTCTCCAATGAGGGATTTTACTCTCTGTGAGAGGATAAAAAAATAAAAAGGGGGAAATAAAAAAAGATAAGAGAACAGTGCACAGCAGGCAAAAAGCACCAGGCTGGGTCACTGGTGATGCACCCATTCAGAGGCACTCAGGCTCAAAGCCTCTCAGGGAAAAAGGGTTTTTATTCCTGGTATCCACATGGCTCAAGGTGAACCGAGACAGAACTGCAGCCTCAGAAAGGAATTACCCCACTGCATACAAGGAGTCCTGGCCCAGAACATCATCTCTGAGGCAGGGAGGGACTGGAGAACTCCCCATGCTCAGGGTTAATGGGACTTCCAGAGCAGGAGAGAGGACGGAGCTTCCTGCAAGGATCCACATCCCAGAGCTGGGCAGGTGTGGGATGCAGGAAGAGAGTGATGAAAGCAGTGGGAAAAGAACAGCCAGGCAGCTCCTGGCACGGTGGTTCCATGGGGAAGAGCAGCTGGAAGCAGTGCCAGACCCTGAGCAAGAACACACCTTGAACTCTTGAGGTCTGGGAATGGCCCTGGGAGCAATTCTGGAACTCAAACTCAGGAGTGAATCAAACTCACCCACGCTGCACCTTGAGCACAGGAATGGTGAGGGCAGCTCAGGCCAGAGCAGGGGAGTTGTAGAAGAGGCTTAAGATAAAAAGCCCCACCCTGGGCTGAAGGCTGAGTGCAGGAACAGCAGCTGGCAAACAGTAACTAAGCTGCAATCATTTGGTCATGAGTCACAGCCCTCACTCTGATTCAGTGCTGCTCCAGTGAACAGCCTGCTTGCTGCATTTCATTTATTCTCACTCTGTTCAAGAGCCAGGACTCCACAGAGAAAGGTGGCACATGAACAGCTCCAGCACTTTCCACTCAAGCTGAACAAAGCTTCCCAAAGTGGGATAGAACTTTGGTCACAAATTGTGGCTTCTTTAAGAATATAAGTACACAAAAACACCCCACAGCCTCAGAATCAGGGATATAAACTTGGCAGTTATCTTCCCTTGGCTGCAGGAACCTAATCACTCCAGGGAAATATTAATTGCACAGACAATATTTATGTAGAGGGAGTGTATTGCTAAAGACAGAAGAAAGAAAATTAATTGAACCTTGTCTCCAAAATACTGTGGTGCTTACACTGGAGATGATCTGGGTTGGTGACTCTGCTCCCATCATGTGAACGTTGGGAAATCCCAGCTTCCACAGCCAAGAGGGATTGGCCAGCCTTTCATCTCCCCTGGTAGTGTTATTTTTCCCCAGTGTTCTGAAGCTCTCTAAACACACAGCATTGTCCTGGCCACACTGCATTCAAGAGCAGTTCCAGGCAGGCTCTTTTACCAGCCCGAGGATGTTGTGTGAATGTCACTGTGAATAAAACTCTTCAGGACAGATTGGTCCCTGGAGGCTTCTGGAAACAACTCATGCACCAGTGTGGAAAAGGTCAGGCACAAGCCCCTGCCAAAACCTATCAGAGGCTGGAGTTTACTTACAGCAAACTCCCAGCTCCACACTTCAGAGCCTTCCTGCAGAGACAAAGAGCCGTGGCTGAGCAGCTGCTGTCCTGCTGTGCCACAGCACGAGTGACAAATCACCACTCAGCACCACCCAAAACAGCCCCTCAGCTGAAGCAGCACTGCCAGCTGCCAGAGAAAGCCTTGCTGCTGCTCCCCAGTGCTGAATCCCTGCTGGAACAGCTCCTCTGGCCTCAAACAGAGCACAGAGATGGTGCAGGGATCCTGTGGTCTCCCAAATCCCTGCTGGAACAGCTCCTCTGGCCTCAAACAGGGCACAGAGATGGTGCAGGGATCCTGTGGTCTCCCAAAACCCTGCTGGAACAGCTCCTCTGGCTTCAAACAGAGCACAGAGATGGTGCAGGGATCCTGTGGTCTCCCAAACCCCTGCTGAAACCCATTCTCTGACNTGTGCAGGGATCCTGTGGTCTCACAAAACCCTGCTGGAACAGCTCTTCTGGCTTCAAACAGAGCATAGAGATGTGCAGGGATCCTGTGGTCTCACAAAACCCTGCTAGACATTAATTTCCTGCTGTTCAACTCTACAAGTGCAGGATATGGACAGAGAGAAGTATGGATTCTGCACCATTCCTCCACTTCCCCAAAGTTCTGCAGCCTGACTGTGAGGAACAGCAGCCAGGAACAAGATTCAAGCTGACAAATACACACGGGCCACTTGTGCACAGACACTGAGACATCTCCTGGCAGTTTTACAGAAGTGGAAAGTGAACAAAAGCAGCACAACTCCCAGCGTGGAGAAAGCGGGCAGTGCATTCCCAGCTCGACAGAGACATCCCGTGTCCAGGAGCAGCAGCTGCAGCCTTTGGAGCTGCCAGGCTGCTCTTGCTTTAGGGCACCTCAGAAAAAGCACTGCCCATCGAGGGCCACGGCAGCCAGAAAAGCTCGGGCTCCCTCCCTGCCCTGTTCTCCCAAACTCACCGTAGAGATCGGGGCCGTGGGGAGTGAAGACGTTGTACAAAACGATGTTGAGAGGAGCCACCACCAGCTTCCCATAGTAATAGCTGTCCACCACCACCAAGGGCACCTGGAAAAAAGCAGATTTTAGTTAAATGCCAGCAGCTCCCGCTGATTTTCCTAATGGAACTCATCCCTTCTATTGCCCTCTTTGTGGTGTTGCAGGCACTCACCAAAAACAGGATCAAGGACACCACACACCAGTTCAGGAAACTTTTCCACCTCTTCTTCATGATCAACAAGTCAAAGGCAATAGGAAGGCTGAAAGAGAGACCTGATGTCAACTGGAGAACCTTACTGCAGGTTCTGCTGCCCCTTCAAAGCAAGAGAAAGAACCAGCACTCCACTGGCCTCTGCTCCTACCCCAGATTCATCATCCAGCTCAGGTTTTACTCATATTAATGCCAGGAAATCTTCCCAACCTAAGTTCTTCAAGAGCCAAGCAGCCTGTAGCAATGATCCTGGACTAAGCTGGCAGCTCAGACCCTGCTGAGGGACCCCTAAATTTTCACCCAGCCAGCTGAAAACCACCTGACAAAGGGCAGGAAACTCCTCCTTACCCCAAAGCTGCACTGAAGGGCCAGCCCAGCAGGGCTCCAGCAGCCACCCCCAGCACTGCCACCGAGGTCTTGTCCATGTACCAGCCTGTCATGGCAACCACCGTGGTGTACATGCAGAAACTGCTGGGGAGGAAAGCTGCAATGAAAGGGGATGAAAGGTCAGCACAGCTTCCCCACATTTCACCCAACACCTGCAGCAATTGTTTTACAGGAGTCTTGCAGGGCTGGGCAAACAGGTACAACCAGCCAGAGGGGACAGCACACAAAGGAAAACTGCCAAAATATCAGCCTATTTCCTTAGAACAAAAGATGTCCAAGAGCCTGTTTAAAAGGCACAGCAATATTAAAAAACAGGAGGCAGCAACAGAAACAGGCCTGGAAATTGTAACACAGAGAACAAAACTTGAATCAATTCTTATTCTGTCATGAAAAACACCTCCAGCTGAATACAACAAAATACAACCACAGAGATGTGGTTTTCTTCTCTCTGGACCTGCCTCTGGTCACTGCTGGCACCAGTGCCAGTGCCAAGCCAACTCACCTGCAGAAGCACAGAACATCCCCGTGCTGAGCACTAGGAAGGCCAACATCAGCCTGCTCACGTGCAGCCCAAACTTCTTGCACACAGCCCTGGGGAAGCAGCAGAGAAACAGGTACCACAAAACAGCCTCAGGACAAAAATCAGCAGCACCCAAGGCATGCAGAAGCACAAATAATCCACGGAGCAGCCTGAGATCTGAGGTGGGGAATTCCCAACACTCAGCTGCTGCCTCTGGCCGGGGATTTCAGACCCTGAGTGACACCAGTGCAAAACTCAGGATGGGGCCTGGCTTCTACCAGTTGTGCTTGTGCAAATCTCAGGAGCTTGTGGCTGCACTGCTGCACACATCAATCCATCTGTGATCCTCACCCCTCACAAAACCCCATCATGCAAAAAAAGCCACTGCTCACCTCCTTAAACCCAGACTACTGACAAACAGAAAAGTCATGCGAGGCAGTGGTTTGAAAACCAGGAATCAAGAGGCAGCAGGGAAAAATAAAAATCCGGTTTAGACAAGGTAATTGCATGTTAGGGCTACTGCTTTTAGTGGATGTAAACAGCATTGGCAGAGAGATTACAGACAGCAGCAATCAATGTGTTCCAGTCAAATTCACTGTGAAAAGCAAGCACAGCACCAGACTCTCCTCAGCCTGCAGCACTCCCACCCTGCTTGCTGCCAGCAGTGAGAAAATGAGTGGAGTCAACAAAACGCTGGAGTAGAGGTGTGGGTGGCAGATGTGGGAGTACAATTTTGTCCTAATTGTGGCATTCTGACCAACATCTCATTGAGTTATCACGAGAACACATATTTTCTCATCCACTCAGGAGCTGCAAAGCTTATCTCCTGTGGCAGTAACTGCACATTTCAACTCACAGTTCTCCCAAACATCCCCTGCAGACAGACTCTGACACTCACTTGTAGAAGTAGAGTTCACAAACGCAGCTCAGGAAGGCCAGGAAGCATCGCAGGAAATAGAAGATGAGAACCTAGCAGACACAGCCAGAGTCTGAATGAGGCACAGGACACAAAATGGGCTTGTAAAGCATCAGGGGAAACCCCCCATGCTCTTGGAAATCCTTACATGGAGGTCAGTGTTAGTCAACAAACAAGTGTTTTATAAACATGAAGTCAATTCCAACACCAAACAGAACGGCTGTTTCACAGGCATTAAAGGCACATTTCTTCCTCACAAAAGCAGCTTCCACACACAAGATTTACCTTGTTGGTTTGCAGAACCCTGGCATGGAACCAGGCTGGCAAGGCATGGAGCCACAGGTAAGCATAGGAGCGGATGGCGTAGGCTGGAGAGTACTCCCATGTCTGAAACCCCTTCCCATAAATGAGGTAGTGTGTCTACAACAGAGAGCAAATAAATCAATTAACATGCAGCACACAGAGCAGCCAGTTTTCCACTCCCCACATCTGAATCCCAGAGCAGAAAATTTCTCATTGAAACAGAGCGATCAGCACAAGGTTCCAAATCAACCTGCACTTGCAGAGCCAACTACAAATTGAAACAGAGGGCACAAGGTCCTAAAATAAATGGGTATTTGCACAGGCGAAGCACAAATTCCCAGTCCCAAGGGCAGGAAGGGACTCACCGGTTCCCAGTAGTTAAAGGTTTCATCACAATCCGAGATGTTGCTCAGCAGAGCCGCACAGAACCTGGCCGAGATGAGACATTTGAAAGCTGTCGATCCTTCCGGGGCCCAAACGTGCCCTGCTTTGCTCCCGGATGATCTAATCCAAAAAAAANNNAAAAAAAAAAAAAAATAGAAAAACCCCACAAATATGCAGCAGGAAGACTCAACAACGAGATCACGGCTAGCAAGGTGACAGGGCTGAGTGCGGCTCTGGGGGGATGCCAGCCCCCCACAAAGAAGCACCATCACCCCCGCTCAGGGCTGGACCCCCCGCCCCAAACCAGCCCTTCAGAGCCCCCCCAGAGCAGCGGCGGGCCGGGGAATGCTCAGGACCATCCCCACAGCACGGAGCACCCGCTAAACCCCGGCTCGGCAGCCCCGGCCCCGCCGCAGCCCCCGCTCGGTCCCCGGCGGCACCCACTCGTTCCGTGCCTCCTCGCTGCCCGAGGGCTCGGGCCGCCGCCCCGCCGCGTC
>VZTR01024932.1:186983-200351 GCA_013400775.1 Chaetops frenatus | reverse complement strand
GACAGGGACAGGGAC
Organism: Chaetops frenatus; assembly: GCA_013400775.1. Lineage (NCBI taxonomy): Eukaryota > Metazoa > Chordata > Aves > Passeriformes > Picathartidae > Chaetops > Chaetops frenatus. Next base: position 200,336 of record VZTR01024932.1, on the reverse strand, counting down.
AGGGACAGGGACAGGGATCCACACAGGGACAGGGACAGGGACAGGGATCCACACAAGGACAGCCACAGCGACAGCGACAGGGACAGGGACAGGGACAGGGACAGGGATCCACACAGGGACAGGGACAGGGATCCACTCAGGGACAGCCACAGCGACAGAGACAGGGACAGGGATCCTCACTGGGACAGCCACAGCCACAGCGACAGGGGCAGGGAAAGGGATCAACGCAGGGACAGACACAGGGAGAGCCCTGCTCCGCATACTCGAGTCCATCACCCACCCGTGTCCATCGCCCACCTAGGCCCATCATCACCCACCCGGTCCCTGCCCCGCACGCCCATGTCCGAGCCAGGGTCCATCCCCTGCCGCTGCCCCTGCCCCTGGCCCTGCCCTGGCAGTGTTGGGCAGGCAAGTGAGGGAATGGGGAATGCGCCGATTAGAAATGTTCTTTATTTGGTGCTCGGTAGATGGGAAAGGGCAGCACGGGAAGGACATGGAGCGGCTGGGGCATTGTGCAGGGAAAAGAAGGGAGCTGGGGAACGGGCTGCAGCCCCAGGAGAGGCTGAGGGAGCTGGGAAAGGGGCTCAGCCTGGGGAAAAGGGGATCGGGAGGGACCTTCTGGCTCTGCACAACTCCCTGATAGGAGGGGCAGTGAGAGGGGCTTGGATCTGCTCCCAGGAGACAGGGACAGGAGGAGAGGGAACAGGTCAGGGGAGGCCCAGTTTGGACATTAATAAAGAGATCAAGTCCACTCTCACAGGACTCTAGAAAAGAAAGGCTCCACTTTATAAAATGAGATTTCATTACACACACACACACACACACAGAGAAAAGGAAAGCACTTGGTCCTCATTAACAGGAACTCCCACATTTAAACGTGTGCAGGTGCTCAAAGTCCACCCCACCTTTGTGACAGGCACTGCAATGTCAAAGTGTTAGTTCCAGTGAGATGCAGGTGACATTTTCCAAGTCAGGAACTGGCACAGGAGCTGCTGGAGCCCCTGCAAACCACAGAAGATGTTCTACCTCAGGGTCACACCAAGTTGTTGTTGTATTTCCTCCCGAAAGCGCAGCTGCATCTCCGCTGCCTCCCGGCAGCCCAGGGCCCTGTCACAGGCCTGGAAAGTCACCCTGTAGCAGAGGCTCCTCCGTCCTGTCCCTGGCTGCTGGAAACCATCCCTTAACTGGATGGAGACAACCATTTCACCTGACACCCTCCTGGCAAGGGTGTGAAAAGCCACTTCATCAAACTCCTCCCCGTCAGGAAGCCAGAAGCTGACATCGTGCACGTAGGAAGGTGGATAGAGGGAAAAACTCTTGAAAAGCCTCAATTCTCCCTCAGGAAACTGCTGCAGGAAACGCCTGTCTGACGTCCAGAGCATTCTCCAGTCAGATATTCCACACAGCAGCATGGCCAGCAGGTCCAGGTTCAGTGAGGCTGAGACAACAACCAGCTCACTGCTTTTTAATCCATAAGGAGCTATCCTGATAACCCCCACACAGGAGCCTGAGGGGTCTGGCTCTGTCCTCAAGGAGAGGAAATGCTGAATTTCACCAAGCTGACATTCAAAAGCAGCAAAATCACTTAGCTCAGTCCCAAAACTTGCTGCTTCCTGCAGGTCGATGCTGGGTTTAATGCCCTGGTGAAGAGAACTCGTGGTGGTTTTAATGTTCTCCACCAACATCTGGATACAGCTGTTCTCTGTGCCCCTGCTGACTGCAAGCACAACGAGCATCTCATGGAAAACAGGCATGGAGTGGGCACTGATCAGACATTTCCTAAACACTGGCCCACAAAGAACATGCAGTGTCCCTGGGGGAAAGGCTCCTTTTTCTGCTACTGCCTGAGCATGAGGCAGGAGGGAAGGCCTAAGGTAAAACTGCTTTGGAATTGGGCATCCTTCTTGTACATTCTTATCCATGTCCTGGCCAAAATGGGAAAACAAAACCGGGTTTTCCAGCCCCTGAGACATTTCCTCAGTGCTTGGAGCCTGCCCTGGGCTCAGAGTGATCCAGAAGATGTTGGAGTGGCAAACACCATCGGGGTGACCCTGGAGGAGCAGAGGAAGGCAGGAGCTGATGTTCTGCAGTGGAAAATCCTGGCTGAGCCCTGCACTGAGCTTCTCCTTTATTGTCCTTACTGGATGACTTGAATTCACCTCGAGGAAACCCCTGTGAAAAAATAAAAGTGCAAATTACAGATGCCACGACACGGATTTCCTTGCTGTGGCCAGAATTTGAATGCAGCAATTCACCCAAAGTATTCTTAAGCCAGGAACTACCTGACCAAGCCAAGTCTTACAGTAAAGGTGCTGCACATTTTCAGGGCAGTGGTGTTTGTCTGCAGGTTAAAATCAAGAATTAACTGCAATTTGCCAGTAAAAGAGGATTTCCCTATCACCATATCCATTTATCTGACCCCTCTGCTGGTCATTCCCACTGAGAGCAGGACAGTTTTAATTATAAAACTCACCTATTAATTTTATCCACGAGGACTTGTGGCACTTGGAAAGAAACTTTTTGGCTTCCCAGTTGTGTCTTGCAGCTCATGGATGTCAAACACAGGGGTGCTGTGCTCCATGTGAAAATGTGGTTCAAAGCACCCTCTACACAGAAGGATTTATCCTGACTCCTGAAAATACACAAAACCAGAGCAAAGTCACTGATAATTTCTGATATTTAACGTGCTCCAAGCAGGCAGGACCAGAAGATGGCCAGAGGTCCCTGCTAGCACCAACCTCCAGTCCTCCTGTCTTTGGGCTGAGATTGATATTTGTTCTGAAACGGATGCTTTTGACCTTTAAAATCCTCAGATAGTCTTATTTTTAGAGGGTGCTTTGGCAGGAAGCTTGCATTTTAATCTTGGCTACTCTGCTTAGAGATGAACAAGAACAGCAGCTATTTTAAGGAAGACTTTAAGGAAAACTTCAAGGAAAATTTCAGGGAACGTTTCAAGAAAAATTAAAGGGAAAATTTCAAGGTAAATTTCAAGGAAAATTGAAAGGAGATTTTCAAGGAAAATTAAAAGGAAAACTAAAAGGAAAATTAAAAGGAGTTCCTCTCCAGCCAACAAGATACTAAAAGACTATTCCAGTGCTGGGCATTTTAAGAGCACAAACATCAGAATTTCAGCTTTGCCATGTCATGGTTACCTGTAACCTGTGCATTTGTATCCGTGGATAGTCTCTGCTTTAAAGGGATGAAGGTGGCTCAGGATAAAGCCAGCTCCTGCCGCCACAGCCACGATTTGCCAGCTGTTGTGCCACTCCCTCCTGGGCTGATCCGCAGGAGTCCCTCCCTGGCCATTGCAAAGGGCCACGTGAATTTCTCCCTCCTGTGCCAGCACCTCTGCGCAGCTGGAAGGGAAGGCAGGCAACCAGAAAATTCCTGTTAGCACATCCACGGCTCCCCCGGTGCTGGAAAAACAGCTGGAAAGCTGTGTCACGGCGGTTAATTAATACAGAATTATTTCTGGTTTACTCGCCTGTGGAAAAAGCCGGCAAGGAGCTGCCTGTTCTTCGCCACCCCAGCCTTCCTCCCGCAGTGAGGGAAGTTGAAATAAACGCGATCAAATTCCCGATTTCCCGGTGAAAAGTACTCCTTCAGCTTGGTGCAGTCCACGGAAAACACAACCTCGGCTCCTGCAACAGCAGACGCAAAACGAGGCTCTGATGGTTATCAGGGAGGAAAATGTTAAAGAAAGGTGGGAATGCAAGTTTTCCAGGGCATTTTTAAGTGGGTGAGAGCTCGAGCGCTGGGAACACCAGGAAACCCTGTGGGGTTCTCTTTGCCCTTTGCCCTCTTTCAAGGCAGCAGAAACTTCTGAGAACAGTTGGAAAGAGCCGTTTCAGTACTATTTCAGCCAGATCAGATTTTAAAGCATTTCATTTCGCCAGCTGGGCCGTTCCAGTCCCTCCCCTGAGACGCCTGGAGCAGCCGGGGGGGATCCCAAGGGACACGGCAGCGGGGGTCCCACGGGGCAGCGATGCCGCTCTGGGCGACAACAGGGTGCCAGCGATGCCGCTCTGGGTGCCAGCAGGGTGCCAGCGAAGGGCTCAGCACCCGGGCCACCCCTCCGTGCGCATCCCCAGCCCGTCCCCGGAGCGCACCCACCGCTGTCCCGCAGCCGGCGGATGCTCCGCGCCGCTCCCCCGCGCCCGACCGCCTCCTCCTCGCTCTCGTAGCAAGTGGCCACGATGTGCGTGCCCGGGACCCCGCACAGGCCCGCGGCGAAGGAGAAGTTGCCCTCTCCGAGCAGCAGGACGCGGCGGAGCGGCGGCCCCATGTCCGCCGCCGGGACCGGCGCTCGCAGCCCCGGGCGCTCGCAGCCACCGGCGCTCGCTCATGACGTGGGGCCCCGGTCAGCGGCCACTGCTGGTGGCGTCGGGTCCCCTCGGGCATCCCCGGGGACTCCGCCGCAGCCGCTGCTCCGCCCCCGGGCGCGGAGGGGTGTCCCGGTGAAGGATGCGCTGCGGCATCCCCAGGAGTGGGAGCGATGCGGGCGCGGGGACTCGGGGAGCTCTCCCGTGCAACAGGAAATGGGTGTTGCGTTCAAAAGGGAAAGGGGAAAAAAAAAAAAAAAAAAAAAAAAAGGCTGTTGAAAAGCTGAGGAATCGTGGACTCGCTGAATCACCGAATGGTTTGGATTAGAAGGGAGCTTAAATTTTATCTCCTTTCACTACCCCAGGTTGCTCCAAGCCCCGTCCTCAAAGCCTTCCAGCCACTTCTCAGGTTCTCTGGGCAGCCTGTGCCCGAGCCTCACCACCCTCACAGGGTAAAATTTCTTATTAATATCCAATCTAACCCTGCTCTCTGTCGGGTTTGAGCCTTTCCTCCTTGGCCTGTCACTCCAGGCCTTTGTAAATTCTCCCTCTCCACCTTTCCTGGGGGCTCCCATCAGGTACTGCAATTGGGTCACCCTGAAATCTTCTGTTTTCCAGGCTCAACAATCCCAGTTCTCTCAGCCTTTCCTCATAGCAGACGAGTTCCAGCCCTATAATGAACTTAGTGGCCTCCTCTGAGCTCATCTTTACCTGTACCTGCCTTTACCTGTGCTGCAATTCTTACACTGTGACAAGATTTGTGCTCTTTAATTCCCAAAGGGGAGAAGCAGAGACAAGAAAGACAATAAAAAAAGAACAGAAGCAGTGGAAAGGTGGTGGAAGAATCATTTGGTGTCAGATAATAACAGACATAAGGTGTAATAAGAATGTCCCTAATTCCTCAGCAGGGCTATACAAGGTAAATTAATTACCCTGCCTCACATATGTGTATGGTGCCTTTGAGAAGGAAGGAAATTATGGTCTATAATATCTACAACAGCCAGGCTTGGGTGTCACCTGCTCTATTTTCGTGCCCACAGCTGCCCCACAGGGCAGGGACAGTGTGCCAGGACAGGGTTTCACACAGATAATGACAGAGGAGGGTTAGAAATGGGCAAAGCTGAGCTCCAGCACAGACCCACCACCACAGTTTGGGAGCTCTGGGTCCCTGTGGCCTTGGGTGAATCATTTGTCTATTTTAAAGGGTGGGTAAGTGGCCTGGAGAGGTGTTGGGTACTGAGAAAATAGTTACCACACAACCTCCCCATCCCAATAATTACAAAAAAACCCCACCAAACTTATATTTAGCCATGCTAAATGTGAGTTTTCCTTTCAGCACACTCCCTGCTTTGGACACAACCTGCTCCAGACTACAAGGGAGACATCAGAGAGGGAATTTTATGTGAACTGGGATGATCTGTTGGATATGAGGAGCTTCTCAGTGATGTTTGTGCCTGCAGATGATGGAGATGTTTTCTGCCGCTCTCCCCTGCTGGGCTGTGCTCCTGTGTCACCCCAGAACAGGTATTTCAGGTCACTCAGGGAGTGCCTTTGCATTTCAAGTATTCCTGTCTGGCTGACCTCATCCAGTTTATCCCCAGAGAGCAGCCTCCACCTTTCACAAAAACTGGAATGGGGAGAAACCCGGGCTGGATTTTTCTAAACACTGAAGCACGGGAAAACCCAGATTGGATTTTGGGTCTGGGAGAAATCTTGCTCTATCTAGAATTTTAGGAGCTGGCACTCCCCATTCTTGGACAGGCAGCCCACTCTCAGACACAGGATTTTAGACATGAACGCTGGCCCTTTTCCCTGTCAAAGAAAACTCATCCCCCCCCCAGTTTCTTGGTGTCAGTTTGTAGGGGACATTTTACACTTCAAATTTAGCCAGAGTAACTTCTGCTGTCAGTTATGGGCTGGGAGAAATTTTCCTCTGTCTCCAAATTTTGGAGCGGGCTAAATTCTTAAAATTTTATCTTTACTTCCTTTCAGTGTTGATTATTTTAGGCTTTTAACAAATACCTCGTTGATTTCCAGGCTGCCACCCTGAGCCTGAACCTCTTTTTGCAGCCCAGCTGCTCAGTCCTGCTTCACTCCAGGCCTCCAGGTGCTTAATGAAAAGGAAGGATGCTGGAAAAGCAACAGAAACCCTCAGAAACCAGTGGTGCAGTGATTTCCTTCCAGCACCAAGACCAGAAAGCCACGTTGAAAATGTTCTTTCTGCTTTTTAATCTGTTTGTAACCTCTGTGACTGTCTGGGGTTTGTTCTTGTATGCAGATGTGGTTTTGCAGTCTAATTAACACCTTAGCTTGGAGAGCTAATTATAACCATCTCACAGGAAACAGCAGACCTTGTAAATGGGGGAGGATTTGGGGTGTTTGACAGTGACCTCACATCACAGAGTGCTCATTTTATTTTCCTCACCTAAATCCACAGAAGGAGGAAGTAGAAAAGTCCTCCCTGCTCAGCTGAGGTGCAATGTGATCCCTGCTAATGGAACTTTTGTCTTAGCAGGTTCAAGGAACACAGCAAATAGGTCAGGTCATGACTGAGTCTGGTGATCTGTGTGACAGATCTGTCCTTTTTGAAGATAAATTTCAGAAATTCAGTTCCAGTCATCCAAACTTCCCTTTCTACCCCTTTGAAGAGAGGTGCTAAGCAGGTGAAGCTGCCTGAAAAGGCCTTTAGTAGTGGTTTGTATCACTCAGCAGTGCTGGCATAAATGAGATTATTGCTGTAGACATCAGATCCTGCTCACCTTTTGACGGGCACTAACAGCAGAATTTCAAAGGGATGTGATTTGCATCATCAGATGTTTTTCCCCTCTTTGGGTAGATCTGTGTTTACTGCAGCCCTGTGGTTTCCACCTGCAGCTGCTCTGAGCTGCCTGCAGCCCCTGGATCTTTCTCCATTACATGAATCATTCTAGAGATTTGAGATACAGTTGTCTTGCAGCCAGCTGTTATCAAATACCCACACTTCAGATGGGTTTCAATGGAATGGGTCATGGAGCTGTTTTACCAGTTTAATCTCCACGGGAGAAACTTTCCTGTTGCCTGTGAAAGCCCCTGAAATCCTCTGGCAGCGTTGAAGGGAGAGAGAACCCAAGGTGTGATGAGCAAAGTGCTTCTAAACACCCAGATAAGCAGTCCTGGGCACGCCTGCTACCCAAAAACGATGTGGCCCTGCAGCTTTTACCCACCTTTCCCAACCCCGACCCCAAAACGAATCAATCCAAACTGCTTCTCCATGGGTTTATTCGTTAGTAAACTTACTCAGCATAAATAACGCGAGCAGCCATTCAGCACCTGGCGGAGGAAAGAGCTGTGGAATGGCCCTCCAGGGGAGGGGGAGGGTGGCTTTGGGGGGGCAGCAGGGCAGCCCCTACTTCCTCTGGGCGCCTGCGATGGCCGGTTTGTCCTCGCGGGTGATGGGGATGCTGCGCTCGGGGACGTCGCTCTGCTTGCGGGGAGCGCTGACGGTCAGCACCCCGTCCAGAGACAGCGACGACGTGATGGTCAGCGGGTCCACGTCGTCCGGGATCCGGTATTTCCTGCTGAACTCCCTGGCGATGAAGCCGTGCTCGTCCTGCACAAAGCGGGGCGGGTAAGGGGGATCGGGGAGAAGCGAAAGGAAGAAAATTCCTTTTAATCAGGAGAGTTCGCCCGGTTCCGCCTTCACCGAGGGGGATTTTTTTGCTCGAAGGTTGAGGGTGGGGAGCTGGGGGTTTCAAAGGGAGGAGTTAAAAGGGTTTTGGAGATGGGGTGACCTCTTTAAAGAGTCTGAGTGGGACAGGTGCCTGCAGGAACACGGGGTATTTACAGGTGGCTTTGTGGCCACCCTCTGTTCCCTGCACTCTGTGAGGTGCCATTCCCACCACACCTGTCCTGGAGACCCTCGGTGCTTGATCTCACTGCTTGGTTATGTTCTTAGCTGAAAAGAATTGCAGAAATTGTTTTAGGATTACAGCCCCCACCAGCTACAGGAGCGCTGGATTTCCTGGCTGACACATCTGTGCTCCCAGGCATGGCAATTCCAGGGACACAGCTCCTTTGGGGACAGGGGATGGGGACTGGAAAATGCTGTTACATCCAGCTCTGGCCATGGCTTTTCATTTCTGGCTGCCCAGTTGGCACACAGGTCTCCAGAGGCAGCAAGGAGGGGGATGAATGACAGCAGAACACAACTTTTAAAGGATTAGAAATGGATAGCTGGGCCTAGGAAAGGTGACACACAGGGCAATGCACTGATTTATTGCGTGGCTTAATTATTACAGTTCATTTTTAGCTCGTTGGACGCCTCCCTGCATTCCTGGCCTCTTCCCAGAAGGAAGGGAAGCCCAAAAATGCCCATTTCACAGATGATTTTCCAGTTCAGCTCACAGTTCATGCAACATCAGCAATAAACCTCCACCCTCTTGCTGCCCCCCCCGGGATCAGCTTGGGGGGGTGTTGCACGGAGCATCTTGATAAAAAAAACAAAAAACAATTACAAATATTTGAGATGAGCACAGGGTTGTTTTGCAGTCAGCAGAAGTGAGGGAGCTCTCAGTGGCTCCCTGAGTGGTGAGGTTGAAGCAGAGGTTACCTGGCGCTCCTCGTGCTTCCCGTGGATCTCAATCATGTCCCCAAGCACCTTCACCTTCAGCTCCTCGGGGGAGAAATGTTTCACATCCAGGTTCACATAGAATTTGTCCTTATCCAGCCGCATCTGCAAAACAGAGAGGTGATTTCAGAAAAAAAAACAAAATCGGGAGGTCATTTCAGAAAAGAGCAAAGGCAAGGAGGTCACTTCAGAAAAAAAGCAAAAACTAGGAGGTGATTTCAGAAAAGAGCAGGTGAGGGTTTCAGCTTAAAAAAGAATGCAGAAAGTCAAGATTCAAGCTGGGTCTGATCTGAGTGGCTCTGTCCCTTGCTGGCCTTGCATTAATGCCCATCACTACAGGAGCTGAGATTCTCCACCTGAATTGGTTAAAACTGATTCTTTACATAAAACTGGCTCTTTATTTAATACTGACTCTTTATTATGGCCAGCCAGACCTGGGTCACTAAATCAAGGGGAATATTATGCAAGGATTAAAATAATACTTTCACTCCTTCTGCTTGGAATAGCTCCTCAAGCTCCTTGTAAATGAGACAGTTGATTTGATTTGCAGGACAGACAAAAGCCTCTTGGCTCAGCCCCTGGAGCAAGGAGGCGCCTGCTCCATGATCCTTTGGGTTCTGGATCTTATTAAAATCCTGCTTTTCTGGGCAGTGATTGTTTAAAATAGGCCCCTTTTCCCTCAGCAGCCACAGGCTCCTGCACTGCCTGGTGTGAGGATCCCACTGCTCCTGTGCTCTTTGCTTCTCAGGTGGGAGTGGGGTTGAAAGTTTGCCACGGCAGACTGGGAAATTAGGGAAATCAGGGGAAATTAGGGAAATTAGGCTTCCTCCTTTCCTCTGCCAGCTCCTAGGGTCATTTGCCACGCACACTGAGCTGGGTTTGCCTCTCTTCCCATCACTAAGGCCAGACTCGCTCCATCCCAAACAATGCGGAGGCACAAACAAAGCCCCCTTTTCCCTCTCAAAACAAAACAAAACAAAAAAACCCCAAAAAAACCACCTGCGGGCATCTTGCAAGCTCTCAGCTCTCCTGGGCCTCCAGAGGCAGCAGGCTGTGCCCCCAGCAGTCCCAAAGAGCCCCAGGAAGCAAAGATTACCTCGGAGAGTCCTGTCTCTAGCCAACTGGGCATCCGAAGGATGGGAGACCTCATCAGGAAGGGGCTGAAGCTGGGGGACACAGGGAGCAGCTCCGACTCCGGCAGGTGCTCCCCGAAAATCTGGTCAAAGATACGACTCGGTGCCAACCAGGAGAAGAAGGGTCTGCGGATCAGGGGGTTGTGGATGGTGATATCCATTGGAGAGCGCTGGAGGAGCCTGGCAAACAACTGTGCTGCAGTGCCGTGCTGGGGCAGCGGGGCCAGCTTTATACCCGTGCAGCTGGCCTGGCCTTCCCCCCCCCCCCCCGAGGCCTCTTGAACAGTGGTGTCAGGGATTTTATTGTCCCACTCCTGGGCTGGGCCCTTCGGCGGTGCCCAGTAGCTGTCTGAGGGATTTGAGCGCTCTGCTGAGGAGGAGGGGGGAAGGGGAGAGGAGGAGAAGGAGCCCAATGGGGCAGCAAGAAGGGCAGAGTGCCCTGGTGCCCGCCCTGCCCTGCTGCCCACGTGCTGTTTATCCCCAGCCCCGGGCGGGCTCGGCTCTGGATGCCAGCAGGATCAATGCAGCTCCTATCTTTGGCTCACTGGGACCAGGACAAGGGGACGTTGTTCCTGCTGCTGGCACGGGGGCCTGGGCTCCTACAGCTCCCACCAGGGCTGTGCCTGTCCCCAGGCAAAGGGAGCCCCTGAATCAGGGGCAGGGAAGGTGCCAGGGATGGCCCTGGCACTGCAGCCCAGGGAGCCTGTGGAGTGTGTGAATTAAATATGGATTTCTCCACCAACACTTCTCGTCTTTTGCCCCATGCAGAATCCATTTTTGTGGAGGGAAGACCCCACATTGTGACCCCAGAGAGAACCTGGGCATGGTCAGGGCCTCCACGGTGCTGTGCTGCACCCAGGGGTGCACAACACCTCTGTCTGCCCCTGCCCCTGCCCCTGCCCCTGCCCCTGTCCCTGCTGCTTTCCTGCAGATCTCCTCTAATAATTCACATGTTTATTTTAATTCCTGCCTCCCCCATGAACCCAAATCACAGGAATGGGTTCAGCCTAGCGAGTGTTGAAGGGCAAGAGCTTCTCTGTCTGTGAGAGCTCACAGTTTAAACACAATTTCTGGCTCAGAGGCACCGCCAGCTCTGCCAGCCCTTTGCAAAAGGCTCTGAGCCTCTTCCTCTTGGCTCGCCTGCAAGAATAGGGAGCAGGATTTGCTCTGTGCAGCAGCCCAGGCCATAAATACCCTCTGCAAGTCCCCATTACATCAACAGCACTGCACCTGCTCTCCCTCACTGCAGGGCTCAAGGAAATCTCTGGTTTCAGGGTGGGCAGAGCTCAGCTGCCCCTGCTGCAGCACCAGCAGCCCACCAGCCCTGCTCAGCAAAACTGGATTTATGCCAGGTTCAGAGCCTGGCTTAACTGGTGATGTCTGGCACCAACATTTCTCCATGACACTGTGCCAAAGGCCTGGCCAAAGGAAGAGCCTGGGCAGCCAGCATGGTTCAGGATGGGGAGGTGACAGCAGTGGGATCTGGATCCCTGCTGAACTCCCTGCAGCCCTTCAGCACTAAAGGAACAGAAGACTTGAGCTCAGCTTTTGGGAAAATCAAGCTCCTTACAGGAAACAGGAGGAGTTTGAGCCCCAAGCTCTCAATGGGACAATGGATGCAGGCAGGGGCTTCATTCCATGACCTGAACAAGCACCAGGGGGGCTCAGGGCCACCAATTCCAGGGTCAGGGACTCCCTCCAAGGAGCCTCTTGCTTTGGAGCAGCAGAGCCAGGGCTCTGTCCTGCCTCCCTCAGCTCCTGAAACCTGGCTGTGCTCTGCTGCCCATACTCTTCCTGCACTCCCTGCTCCAGAAGGGACCCTCAGAGGCCCTGGGGATGTGCAGGGTGTCCCCAAGGTGTCCCTGGGCTCGGGCAGTGCCTGCCCTCCCTGCAGGAATGCAGCCAGAAGCTTCCCCTCACCTCCCTGGCCCTCCATCCCAGGGCCTGCTCCAGGGGCTATTTTGGTCCCTCTTTTTTATCACACACACTCCTCCCTTTGGAACCCACCCAGCTGAAGCCTTGCAGCCTGCAGCCTTCCCTCGGAGAGGCAGAGAGGGCTGGGAGGGAGGGAGGGAAGGAAGGAGGGAAGGTGCCCGTCCTGGACTCCCCATGGCTGCCCGCACCGTGCCCCACGCCTACCCCATGAGCTCTGAGTACGAGTTTGCCAACCCCAGCAAGATCTACGACCAGAATTTTGGAGAAGGTAAGGAAGGAGGTGGGATTTCCCCCCCCCCACCACCCCTTTCTTTGCACCTTCCTCCCCTCTGCTGAAGCAGGGCCGGTGGGGTTCGCTCTGGGGAGCTCGAGCTGCAGAGGAGGAAGATGGAGATGAGGAATTTTGAGTGGAGGAACTCAGGTTAAATCAGGGGGGGAATAGCCAGGAAGTAGCCAGGGAATAAACAGGGAATGTTCAGGGAATAGCCAGGGAATGTTCAGGGAATATTCAGGGAATAGCCAAGGAATAGCCAGGGAATAACCAGGGAATTACCAGGGAATAAACAAAATAGCCAGGGAATAACCAGGGAATATTCAGGGAATAGCCAAGGAATAACCAGGGAATAACTAGGGACTAACCAAAGAATAGCTAGGGAATATCTAGAGAATAACCAAAGAATAAACAGGGAATATCCAGGGAATAGCTAGGGAATAACCAGAGAATAAACAAGAATAACCAAGGAACAGCCAGGGCCTCTCTCTTCATGTCCACTTCTGCATCCATGCCCATCCCAGTCCCTCCCTCATGCCACCCATGCTCTGGCATTCATGCATATGCTGTGAAAACATGGAGCAAAAACGCTCAGGGGAGAGGGAAGGGGAGGGGGGGAGAGCTTTTCCAGCCGGGGCCATGTGGAGAAAAGCTGAGCTGGGGCATTCAGCACAAAGCTGGGCAGTGGCTGGCCGAGGGGAAGGAATGTGGGCAGCAGCAGAACCATTCAGCACCAGCACAACAGCGTGAAAAGGCAAAAAGCTCCAAGGAAAGCCCCCTGGACAATGGCACACAAAAGGCCTTTAGTTCCTCAGGGCGTTTTCTTCACCATCAGCATTTTCCATGCCCATCCCTGGCCCTGGGCTCTGAGCTGCAGAGCTCCCAGTGCACCCACCAGGCCCTCCCCAGTGCTCCCAACATGTAAAGCTGGAGGCCAGCCCTGGGCTCGCTGGCAGCACTGGTGGCACTCAGTGGCTGCCAGGGATGTGGCTCTGGGTGTGTTTTAGGGGCACAGAGGTGGGAAGTGCAGCTGTGGCTGGCAGGGATGTGGCTCTGGGTGTGTTTTAGGGGCACAGAGGTGGGAAG
>VZTR01024932.1:132060-172178 GCA_013400775.1 Chaetops frenatus | reverse complement strand
CCCCCCCCCCCCCCCCCACGGAGGACTGAAATTCAACTTGGTCGGGAGAGTGTAATTTTCAAAGTGTCCTTGATTTGTTTATTCTGGTAGGAGAGTAATGAATCGTAAAATAAGGACGTGCACCAAGAAACTCCACGGGAGATAGGAATCCCGTGGCTGTGTGGGGAGGAGTGCAGTGGGACTTCCCTCTGTAAGGGGCACAAAAAATGAGTTTTGTTGGATGTTTATGGCCTCAGTAATGCCAGGGCAGCCCATGCTGGAGCACGGTCTGTAAGCTGAAAAGGGAAAAAACAAACAAACTGGGAGGATTTGCCCAAACCACAGAGTGGCTGTGAGATCGGAGGTATCTTTTATTCTTTTTTAGAGCTCAGAACTTAATTTTGCTTAGTGTTTGGCGGTTCCTCAGCCGTGCAGAGCTTGAGTGCCGAGCCCCCCCCGCCTTCAACCACCCCGGTACCCACAGAAAATGAACCCTGGATATCCCTGCTGGGCTTCCCAGCTCCGGTCCCACCGGGAAAAACAAATCGGAGGTGAAACCTGAGCCTTGTCCGGGCCCCAGGGCTGCTTGGATTGCTGAGCGGAGCTGCAGTCGCTCCATCCCCTCCCTTCCTCCGCAGTGTCAGGCTCAGTTTTTTTTTTTAGCCAGCCGAGGTCTGGGTTCATTTAGACCGAGCTCACTCTTCCTTGTGCTCGGGGGCAGCGCATCCTCCTCGGGCACAAATAGTAACTGGTTTGTTAATGATGGAATTAATGATGGGAGCAAACCCCCACTCCCCCCCCCAAAAGTGGCGTTCAGTGCCTCGCCCTGGCTGGTTTTACCCACAAAACTTCCCCCAGTCCCACCTTAAGAAACAGATTCGGGGGATGTCTCTGCCTGCTCGCACAGTCCAGCTCGCTACAAAAGTAAAACTAAAGTCAGTTCAGCAAGGGGAGGACCCGTGACTTGCCAAGGACACATCACACCCCAGGCACTGAAAATGAGAGGGTTTCCCTGGCATTGCCTTGCTGCTGTTGTTCTCACCCGCTGTGCGTCCCGCCCTTGGCTTTTTTTGCCTATTTGGATGTTTATTTACACAAAAATTGAGGTGGGGTGGTGTCCCGGTGTGTGATCCCAGCGCAGTGCAGGGTGGGGGCCAAAGCCAGCACGGCTGAGAGGCTGCGGGGAAGTTCCTTTTGTTCCTTTGCCTTCTTTTCCCTCTGTCTCTCCATCCCTTCTGACCGAGGGCCACCTCGCCAGCCCAATTATCCCCTAATTAGCGCTGGAGCATCATTGTCCTTCCTCCACTCGGGCCCGTTCTGCCCCGCAGCTCTCGCTGCTTTCTCCGCTACCTGAGGAATCCCCTCCTGCTAAAAGCGCCCCTCAATTGCCAAATTCTCACTTCAGGCCGCTTCATTTCCCTTTTTCCAGTTCCCTTTCAGAGTCAGAGCCCTCGTGGACGCTGTCACCTGCAGACATCTGAAGGCAGGGGGGTTTTATTTGATGTTGAGGTGCAGCAAAGTCGTCCCCTCCCTGTGGGCATTAAAGCCCCTCATTAATGGCCTGCCCTGCCTTGAAGGTGTTTCCCTGCTGTTTGTGGGGATTTCTCCTGCTCCCAGGTAGATAAATAATTCAATCCCACAGCTGGATGGTGCCCTGGGGATGCGTGGCTGCTAAAAGCAGGAGTTTATAATGAAAGGGAAGCACAGGCAGGGGTCTCCTCTCTGTCCATGTGGCCCCAGCCTGTTCCCCCTCCTCGGGGAAATGCAGTTTATTTATGTGCTGACACTTCTGCCAGGTCTTTAAAACAGATGGGGCGCAGAGAGATGTGTCAGAAATGGGCCTGGCAGCTCCCAGCTGCATTTTAACAACAAAACACCTTCTCTTTTTGGAGCTGGAGGATCATTTCCTCTGGCAAACTTCATTATGTGGCTGCTTGTGTGTACTGAGTCATTTAAAATAACTATTTTTTTCCCCTCCCTCCTGAGATTATGTTGAACAATTCATTCCAGAGGGGACAGGGAGATCTTAAGGGCCCAAGCAGAGGTTGTTTGGAAAGCAGGGTCTCCCAAAAAAAGTGAAATGTAGGGTTATCTGCCCACGAGGGGAAACCAGTCCACATTTTTGAGGTGAGAGCTGCTCCTGCCCAGCCCTGTGCAGGCAGGAAATGCTGCAGGGCTGTGTTCTGTCCCTCACTGAGTTTTTCCATGGGATATTTCCCCTGGTTCTCAGCTGAGTGGACAATCCCTGGATTTCCCACATGTTCACCCTTCTTTGCCACATCCCTTGGTGGGATTGAGGTGCCATCCTGCCCGTGAGGTGGGAATCCTCACCCTGGGCAGGGTCCTGGGACTGGTTTGGGGTTTATTTCTCTATTTGGGGTTATTTCCTGGCAGCCTGATCTGTGACAAAAAGGTCTCAGCTGGGTGATGTCAGCAGAAGGAGCTGGCACTCACCCTCTCCCTGCTGCCAGGGCTATTTATAGGGTTAATAGGATTCACCATGGAGAGCTGTTTTGACTTCTGGCTCCCTCATCCAGCTCAGCCCCGGTGCTCCCTGGAGCTCTGAGTCCCTGAACACACCAAGCTCCAGGGGTGCTGCTGATTTTTTTCACCCCAGCTTTGTTTTGGGGTGAGGCTGGCAGCATTTCACACCTTCCCCACCCTGTTAAAGCCACGGGGACCTGGCTGGGTCTGAGGAACACTTTGAGATTTTTTTTTTTTAATTAATTTATTTTTTTGAGGTTGTCTGACCTGACTGGCCTGCCCTGAAATCCCTTGCAAGCCTCCAGCACAGACAGAAAACACAGCTGGGGGGCTCCCCACACCTGGATTTACCCCCAGATGTGCTTTGGGAGACGATTTCCTGGCTTTATTATCAAATTTTCCCCAAATTCAGGTGCCTGGCCAGCACTGGGACTTCTCAGCAAGGGAAGGATGGGTTTGCTGCTCTATAGGATTAGGGCTGGAGCAGTTGGGATTCAATCCCTGCCTTGATGGCTAAGCCAGGCTGGCCCTTGGCACAGTGTCCTTACAGAGCATTTGCACAGGAACACTCAAAGGTTTCTGGTTTTCAGACCGTTTTTACCAGAAATATGAAGGTTATTGATTGCAGCTGATTTATGGGTAGAAAGAGGTAAAGGGGATGCCACACTCCCAGCAAGTCATGGGCAGAGGGGAATTGAAAATTCAGTGTCCTAAATGTGCCTTTAGGGCCAGGGAGCCTCCCTGGGTGTCCCTGCCTGGGGATGGGGACCCTGCTGAAGGAGGAACAATTCTGCTTTTCTTCCTCAGACCCTCAGGGGATGTGTCAGTGCAGGCAGATGTGTCTGCTTGGGCTTTGTTTGGGTGTAGTGGAACCATTTGATAACCCAGGGGTGCTCCAAAATCCTGGCACTTTGCACTCAAAACTCAATTTTTTTGCCAGTTTTTGCCTTTATTTTTTTTACCTGTAGCTGGCACAGAAACTCTGCCTGGGTGGGAAAAGGGCTTCAAACACCTGCTGAGCATAGTGGGAGTGGTGCTGCTGTTTTAGGATCTTTAATTTGCATTATTAAGCTCTTTCACAGCACAATTAAGAATACCAGTGTGTTTAGGCACAGGTGGGAATTACTTCATCCTGCACTGGAAGTTGGGTGACTCTGGAATTGGCCATGGCAGTTTTTGGCTTTACAAGAACTGAAAATCAAAGTGACAGAAATAATTTAGGGAGTTTGGATGGAATTGGGCCTTGCTGTTTACACTCCAGCTCTTCCTGTTAATGGGTAAAGAAAGGACTGAGAAAAAGGTGGAAAACTTTGCAGTCAAAAATTCCATGTCCTGCTGGAGAGCTGGGCACTCTGGAAATCAACACCTTCTGCTGTAAATGAAGAGTTCTATGGAGGAGAACTCCTCTGGGTGCTGTTGGTCATTCTGGCACCACCATGGTCATAACTGGGTGATTTTCACTCTTGGATGCATCTCAATACATTGAGAAACCTGAATCACATCCAAGCATCAATTTTGAGAGAGGGGAAAAAAAAAAATAAAAAAATTTTTGCTGCCTTTGAGAGCAGAGAGAAAACAATTTTCTTTCCTTGGGAATTTGTGTTTTCTGCTTCTACAAAGGCCTTTTTGAACAACAACAAAAATAAATCTGGAGGAAGGCTGGGTGGAAAATTACAGTTCCCATCTAATTAAGGTAATGTCAGAAAGCTTAGGAATCGTGCAGGGCCTCAACCAGCACATCCTGATGCAATTAGGCTGCTGCAGACCTTTGGTTCAGGGCTCTGGGAGGGAGGAACAGTGGATTCCTTTCATCCTGGGGAGCACCAGGGCTCTTCTTGCTGACCCTGGGCCTTGGGCAGTGGCCATGACTGTGCAACAAAGGGAAATCGGTGTCAAGAGCCTCAAAAACTTCATTTTAGCAGGGTGATTGCCTGAATTCAGCAATAAGGGTGGATTCCAAAGCGTGAAAGCAGAGCACAAAGGAAGATCGGTATAAAGAAGGCCAACAACTTAATTTTAGCAGGATGATTCTCTAGATTATAATTCCCTAAATTCAACAGAAGTGATGGATTCCAACTGATAGAACAGTGCACAGAGGGAAATTGGTATAAAGAACCTCAAGAACACCATTTTAGCAGGATGATTCCCTAAATTCAATAGTAAGGATGGATTCCAGCTCATCAAAGCAGTGCACAAAGAGAAATCAGTGTAAAGAGCCTCAAAAACATCACTTTAGTAGGATGATTCTCTAAATCCAGTGAAAAGGGTGGATTCAAACTCATCAGATTAATGTGGGGAAGGATCTGTTCTTAGAAGCAAAGAGTGTCACAGGATCTACTGAAAGATGAGAATGAGCAGGGCAGGCCCTCCTCGCTGAAAAAAAAATGATTTTATCCATTTTTTCAACACAAAAATGTGCAACATTTTAACCTCAGAGAGGTGAAAATTAACCTCGTGTATCCTAACCTGTAATCTTCCCGTGGAATTCTGTTGAGATGTCCTGCAGTTCCCAACACCTTGCTTTAAAAATCTTCTCCTGCCCTGCAAAGTCTTCCAGAGTGAGATTAAAAAAAAAAAAAAAACCCCAAAGCTCTGCCAGGAGCAAGCTGGGCTCCAGCTCCCTTCAGGTGAAGTTGCTGCTCTTTCCCATGGCAAGGTACAGGTAAAAGGGGCTTTTTTTGGAACACAAAGCTGTGTTAATGTAAACAGGATTAAGCTTAGCTCCACCATAATCCTAAATAATGGGTGTTGTGTATGGTAAACCCCACAGCAGGCTGGTTTTCCTCTGAAAAATTCTGAGTTTGGAGGAGATGTTGGTGAGGAGCTGAGCAGTTTGAGCCCTGGAAATTCTAAAGTTGGGCTGGGCAGGAGCTCAAATAGAAGTGCAGGGGAAGCAGGAACACTTGAGATGTGTCATGTTTATTCCCAGACCTTTTTATTTATTTATTTTTAAATTTTGTTGGCTAAAAGGAGCCGAGACCTGTTGGGAGAGTGGGGGTTGTGATGCCTGCAGCCCTGAAATGGGGATGGAACCTGTGAGTTTGGGGCATTTCTGTGGGCAAATGCAGACTCAGGAGGGTTTTGGTGTGGTGGGATGGGCTGGGAAGAGCTGCTGTTCCCAGGGCAGGACACATCCCAGGAAATCTCTGTCCTCCCTGTGCTGGAAGTTGATACCTGGGGGTATTTTCCAGGATAGATGGCAGGAATTATGCCCATCCAAGCAGAAAAATCACGTTTCTGTGGTAATATTTAGGGCTATCTCGAGGTAGCTGCTTTGAGGCTTGAAACAAATGGGATTCTGACGGGGGGGGAGTGAAACAAATATTTTTAAACTTTTTTTAAGGGTTTGAATGTGTGGCTGAGCAGGCCTTGTGTTGAAGGTGAAGGGCTGAAGGTGTGGCCCCACAATGTCCCTGATATTCCCCAGCTGATGGGGAAGTGAAGCATTTTTGACTCTTCCAGCCTCAGAAGTTGCCCTTGGGGTTTCTGCTGAGCAGCTCGGGGGCTTTGTCCCTTTGTGCATTTCACAGCACTTTGCCGTTTTTAGGTCACTAAACTTTTATTCCTGATGTGTTTCCTTGCTGAGTTGAGTCACATGCTGCCCTCAGCTGCCAGCAGTGACAGATCCCTGCCTGGGTTTTTGGGCTCTGCAGCAATCCAAGGCTCTTGCTGAAGTCACTCAGTCTGCCAGGTTTTTTGGGAACAGAGTTAGGAAATGCTCTTCAGCCCAACTGTCTGAAAGTCTGCAGGAAAATCTTCTGTTTAATGGAAAAAACCCAAACCCAAGTCTGTTAATGAAGTGTAAGTCTGCAGAATTACAGCAGCCACTGGAATGGAACCACTTTGTCCTGGTGCCTTCCCAATTCCATGGCCTCAGAAACCCCTTTTTAATACTCATTGTTTAAAATGTCACTGCTCTGGTATTTAGGAATGACTGTTTTTTGTTTTTTTTTTTTTTTTAAACTAATAATAACAGTGTCAACCTCCTCGTGCTTTTAAGAGATAGAGACTAAAAGCTTGCCAAAAATTCTTTTTTTGTGAATGCACGAGGAATGTTCTGGGAGAAGGAACAGAAAACAAACTGCCTGGTGAAAGGGTTTTTCCTTTCAATGAGACACAAGTGGAAGAGCCACAGAGACTCCTCCAAAAAACGCAGATTTTCTGTAGGCTGGGAGGGGCTGTGTCCTTGGGGAATTAGTGCCAGCTCCTAAAATGATTAGAAAAAGCAGAAAATAAAGACTTCAGGGGCTGCCAGCACAGCAGAAGAAGCTGCAGAGCCCCTCCCCAGAGCAGAGCAGCTCTGCTCCAGCAAAGATGGATCAAATCTGCCACTTCTCCTCCCTTTTTTCCCCAAAGGCACCAGGCAGCCCCTCAGCCCCCATCCCCTCCCAGCTCCCCAGCCCGTGCTGAGTGAGCAGAGCTGCCTCCACACAGGTCCAGGCACCTTTCTGAACCAGCAGACCGAGTGATTAAAGTTGGATTTCCTATGTCAGGATAATTAAGAGTGAGGCTGTGACCAGATTGTGACTTTGATGGGCTGTAAAAGCATCAACTCTGCCTGACACTGCTGAGATCATATGGAATGGGGGCTTAAAACCTGCTGCACGGGCACAATAATGGGAAGCTTAGTGAAAAGGGAGGTAATCCCATCAATGGATCAGTTTGTTTACCCTCCTTGTCCCACAGCAGCCCTGCCCCAAAGGGATTGCAGCCTCTCCAGCAGCCCTGCAAGGGTTACAGGGAGGGGGTGGAAAGGGAAAGGTCACCTGGGTCTGCTCTTTGCCCTTGGGTCATTTGTGCCACATGGGTCCTCAGGGTGACCAGGAGACAGAGATTTTTCCCTGGTCTCAGACTGACCAGGAGCCTGAATTTCAGTTTCCCTGGACTCTCACCCTGACCAGGGACCTGAGTTCGAGTTTCCTTTGTCTCTCAGGCTTACCAGAAACCTGAATTGCAGCTTCCCTGGTCTCTCATACTGAGCAGAAACCTGAATTTCAGTTTCCCTGGTCTCAAACTGACCAGGAGTCTGAGTTTGAGTTTCCCTGCTCTCTCATACTGAGCAGAAACCTGAATTTCAGTTTCCCTGGTCTCAAACTGACCAGGAGTCTGAGTTTGAGTTTCCCTGCTCTCTCATACTGAGCAGAAACCTCAATTTCAGTTTTCCTGCTCTCTCCCACACACAGCATCCCCCCAGAGCTGCTGGGCAGGCCCTGTTCCTGGCTCCCAGGGCCCAAGGCAGCTTCCCTGAGTGCAGGAATAGAAACTGGGCCACTGCAAGTGCTGAGGCAGCTCCCAGGACCTGGAGGGGCTCTACAGCTGTTCCAAACGAGCCACCCTGGGACTGTGACAGAGAGAGGCTCTTGTCCCTTCCTGGAAACCTCCCCTGGTTGTCCTGGAATTGTTTAATGGGCGATAACTCAGTTTTTTTGCTGCTGCACTGTGAGTTTTGTGCTTTCTTGATGGGCTGGGACACAGGGTGAGCAAACTGTGGCCCCTAAAGCGAGGGGATGGCAGCACTGGTGTGGCTCAAAGGCAGGTGAAATGCAATAAAAAGCTCTTTGGCCAGCTGTGCTCAGCTCAGGAACCCTGTCCTGCTCCCTCTTCCCACCCTGAGCTGCCCCACAGCAGGCAGGGATGTCAGCCAGGCTTTGGGATGAGACCTCTGCTGTTTGCTTTCAAAGAGAGGAAAAAACAAAAACAAACCCCTGAAATCTGTGACGATCAGAAAGAAAAGTGAGAGCCCTGCAATGCAAACATTTTGTTTTCTGTTCCAGCAACAGCTGCAGGCCTATGTGGCCTGGGTGAACTCCCAGCTGAAGAAGAAGCCAGCAGTGAGGCCAGTGCAGGACCTGAGGCAGGACCTGAGGGATGGAGTCACTCTTGCCCTGCTCATCGAGATTGTAGGTCAGTGGAGGATTGTAGGTCAGTCTGGAGCTGGTTTTCCCCCTCAGCCCTGGCCCTGGCATCTGTCAGGCAGATGTTCCTGGGGAGGGGGCAGCTGCAGAGGAAAACAATCCTAAAACAGCTCATAAATTACATTCTGTGCAAGCCCTTATGGTTCACAGGCACTTACAGCGGATGGGGAAACCTGGCAGGGGCACTGGGAGCTCCCACAGGGAGTTAGGGGGTGTTTTTTGGGAAGAGTCACCTGTTTGCTGGTGCCATCCCTTTTCCCTGGGGGTGCAGTGAGTTCTTTGTCCTTGCTGCTCCTTCCTCCTCACACTCATCCTCTGCCCCAGTTCCCCAAATTTCTCCCAAGTAGGTCTTCCCCAAAACTTGGCTGCTTCAATTGTTCACCAGCTGAGCCCTTTCCTTGGAGTTCAGTTTTTTGGGAACTCCAGCTGGGTCCCTCAGGGGGTGACAAATCCTGCCAGAATCCTGCTCCAGCCCCCCAAAACCTTAATATAACCCCAATACAGCCCCTAACCCAGTTATCCCTTTGCTGGGTTCCTCTGAAGTGGGACAAACTACAACCCCATGTAGCACCCAGAGATGAGATCAGAGCAGCCCCAGCAATTCTGACAGTCCCCAGCAGTTCAGTTCTCCTCTGATAAAGCATTTTCCCTCCTTTCAGCTGGTGAGAAGCTGAGTGGCATCAAGGCCAACCCCAGCAGCCAGCAGGAGATGAGGGAAAATGTGGAGAAAGTCCTGCAGTTCGTGGCTTCCAAAAAGATCCGCATGCACCAGACCTCAGCTAAAGGTACGTGGCCCTGGGGGTGATTTTAGCTGCTGAAATCCTGTTTCTGGCTTTGTTTTATATCAAACAGGTAATTTATGAGTAAATTAATGTCTCTGTTTTTGGGGGAGTTGGGGTTTTTTCACCCCCTTCTGGTTTAGTGGAGGTTTTGGGTTGAAAGATGGACAATGCAGAGAAAATAAAGTGAGTTTTTCCTGCTACTGAGCACTCAGAAGCCCAGGCAGTGATGTAAGGAGGAATACAAGCTTGGAATCTTTCACCAAAAGGACACATGAACCTGCTGGAGTGGCAGGAGAGACAATTCTGACAGTTTTGTGGTTCACTGGGAGCCATGGGCTGGGAACAGGGAGGAGCCACAAGGCACAATCACATGTCTGTGGCATGGTTTAATCAGGACTTTGAGTAGCTCTGACTAAATTGTTTTGGGAAATCTCGGTCTGGAAGAGTGGCTGATCTTTGTCATGACATCAGTGTGCTGGAAAATGCCTCATGTGGTATTACTAGAAATGATTAACTAACATTGGCAGGGTGCTGCCAACAGTTTACAGCACAGGATGCCACCACTGGAGAAATGCGTGGCTCTTCTGCCTTTTGTGTTTTTAAAAAAGGGAATTCTCTGCTCATAAAGTAAATGGTCAGTCCTCAGTAACTGCTCTGCTTCTGAGTGAGCATTCACTAATTATGTATTCAGTAATTAACTGCTGGAAATGGCCGTAAAGGGAGGCTCAGGGCTCTGAACCCGTGCTGAGCTGGAACAGCCCTGCTGGGTTAAACTCTCCTCACCCTGTCAGGCACCCACAGCTCTGCTGCCTCTTCACCTGAAATCCAGCCCGAAAATTCCCCTTTCGCAGATATCGTCGACGGCAACTTGAAATCCACCATGAGGCTGATCCTGGCCTTGGCTGCTCACTTCAAACCGGGCTCTGGCAGAGCTGGCAGCCCTGGCTCGGGGGGCAGGGGCTGGGCAGCAGCCCCGGGCAGCCTCCGGCCACGCTCGGCCGCTGCCGTGGCCCAAGGGGCAGTGGCTGCTCTGGCCGAGGTCCGGCAGGAAGTCCAGCAGTCCGGCCGGGACGTGTTCAGGCACAGACAGAGGTGAGGAAGGGGCTTCTCCCTGCTTCTGTGAGGCTGGGTTGGGTTTCAGTTCAAAGGAAAATGAAAATAAATGGGGTTTTTTCTCAGTTTTGTTGCTGGCGGGAGGAAGCGCCGGGCGTGGGAAACGCCTCGGGAGGGCCCTGGCAGAGGGGGCTCTGAGCTGGCTCTGTGGCCATTCTGGGGCTGTTCTCGGCTCTTACAGCTGGGTTTCCCTTTTTCTCCCTGGAATGGGACAGAACAGGGAGTTTCAGCCCAGGCAGAGGGAGCTGTGCTGCCTCGTTTTCCCAACGCTGCCCTTGGTGCTGTCTCCTTGCAGATCTTCTCATGCCAGCCAAAATAAAAGCCAGGTTTTCACCCCAGAGATCTTTACTCCCAGAGCTGAGGGTGTTGTACAAGTCCATTCTGGCTCCTCCACTGCTCATCCCACTGCTCCAGGTGGCTGCTGAGTGCTGGGGATGCTCAAAATCCACACAAGAATGGGGGATAATTCTGAAAATCCCGTTTGCCCCTTGCCAGAGGTGCTGTGTGGGTGACAATAAACAATAATAGCAGTGACATTTAACTGGGAGCCAGGTGCTGGGGCTGGGCAGGCTTTCATTTACACAGCTGAAGGTCATTTGCCCATTTGATGCTGGCTGCAGGGAGCACCCATGAAACAGTCTGGAAATGAGGCCAAAATGGTGCATTTGGTTGAAAAATGAAACCTTCAAGGTTTCCCTCGCAAAGGCCTTGGAGTTCTTCAGGAAAGCCAGTCCTTGTGATGTTTCCTTGCATTCCCAGAGCTTTTGGAGTTTTCTAGCCACAGAATTAGGGATGAGTTTAAAACAAGAAGCCCTTTTTTCCTGTTTCCCTGTAACACCAAGAAGATGGAGCTCCCCGATAGGAAAATCAGCATTCTTCCCACTGCCCCCTCCTCCTTAACTCCTTTTCCTCAGCTTTCCCCCACTCCTTTTTGAAGACAGAAGAATTCCAGCTGCAGTCAGGTGAGGGTTGCCCTCATTTTGTGATTGTCACCCCCCAGGAACAGCAGCATGGATGAGGAAATTGAGAATCCCTACTGGAGCGTGCGGGCCCTGGTGCAGCAGTACGAGGGGCAGCAGAACGGGCCGCTCGAGTCCCACCCTTCCAGGTGAGCAGTTTTACATCTGACATTGCCTAAAATGGCCCTTCTCCTCCCCAAAATCTCCCCAGTTCTGGTGGAAAAGGCTGGTGGAGCCTCAGGAGTCAACGTGAAGCATTTTTCTGTCGTTTTCACGGATATGGGAGAGAAAATGTAGCAAAAAAAAAAAAGAGGGGGCTTTTGAGGAAAAACTACTCCAGTCAGGGAGCTGATCCAACATGGAGAGCTTTGTAGTAAAGGGAAGCCTCTCCCTTTTCCCCCAGAGAACCAGAAACTGCTGGGAAGAGCCAGAACTGTGCTCCTGAACACGCTGGAGCTGCCTCTGGAAACGCTGCTGTGCTCCAGTGGGTCTCACCTGCAGCAGATCCGAGGGCAGGGCTGCAGCTCTGTGGTTCAGAGCCCCCTTTTGCCTCTGAGAGCCCCAACTTTGCTTTTCCCTGTCCTTCCCCAGCCTGGGCCGTTCCCCCAGTGCCTCCCTCCCGTTTGTGTGGGAGTGAGGAGCTCATTTGCCAAGGACAGATTGCCGCTGACAGCCTCTCAGCAGGCAGGATGTTTCCCCAGCGTTTCCCAGGCCAATTTTTATGCTCCACAGCTCCAACAATTCCCTATGTACCTGAAAATTAAGGTTGCTTTGCCCAGCAGAGGAGAAAACCACCAGAGTTTGTGTTTATCCCCCAAAATTTGCTGTGTGTCATTGAGAGGGTGTCTATAAATAGGTTTTTGGAGGAGCGTGGGGCTCCCAGTGAGGCAGTGCTGGAGCAGGGCCTCCACATGATGTCAGCAGTGTGCTTTTGAGGCCAGCCTGCCAGGGGGGATGTCAAAATCCTGCTCTTGGCAGCAGGATTTCATGGATAATGCCACAGGACCTTGGCATTGCCTCCTGAACCCACTCGGGAGTGCCACATTCTGCTCTCTGCTCTCATTGCTCAGTTTAGGGGAGCTGGAATATTTGATGTATTCTCCTGCCCTGTCAGGTGGCTGCTGTTTGCTCATATTTTGGCGTTTTGGTGGCAAACAAAAATTTCTCTGCGTTTTTATTTTATTTTTCCCCACGATGTGACGAATTCTCTGCCCACAAAGCAATGTTGATGTTGCTGGTGGGGCAGAACACAGGGAAAATCGTTCCATAAATGATCAAAATCTGGGAGCAGTCTGCCCCTGCAGCTGCTGGGGGTGTCTCTGCTGCCACAGTTCTGCACGATGAAAACAAGATGCTTTCCCTTCCCTCCCGGGGAGAAATGTGCTTAGCTCAGTTAGGAGAGCTGCCTGGGAGAAACGAGATGCTTTTTTAATTAGTGAGGGACATTATCGAGTGGAGCCACCCCCCTGCATCCCACCCTGCCGCTGTGGTGTCCCGGGGCAGCATCCTCGAGCGTTCCCTGCTCAGAGCTCTCCCAGCCTCGCTCACGCCAATTCCCAGGGACGGCAGCGCGGGCTGCCGGAATGATTCATGGAAAAAATTCGCCAAAAAAATCAGATGATTCCCAGGCTGCCGAGCCCCTCACCCATCCCTCTCCCTTTCCCCTCCCCTTCCAGCAGCACTCCCTCCCCCACCCCTGAGCCAGGCATCTCGGAGAAAAGGCTGTGCCTGCACAGCCCGTGTGACAGCAGGAGGGACAGGGAGCCGTGCCTGGGGCTGGGGAGGGCCTGCATCCCCTCTGGAAGGTGGGGAGAGCACAGATCTCCCTGGAAGCAGAGCCTGCATCCCTCTGGAAGGTGGGGAGAACACAGATCTCCCTGGAAGCAGAGCCCGCATCCCTCTGGAAGGTGGGGAGAGCTGCCTGGAAAGAGCCTGCATCCCCCTGGAAGGTGGGGAGAGCTGCCTGGAAGGAGCCCATATCCCCCTGGAAGCAGAGCCTGCATCCCCCCGGCAGCGCAGGGACCCCACGCTGGCAGCAGCTCCTTCCCCCCCACCCCCGGCGGCTCCTTGGATGCTCAGCAGCACCAGGAGGGCGGGATGGGATGAGAAACACCCCCGGCAAAGCCCCGAGCCTTGCGATGAAAACAACCGGGCGTGCAGCTGAGCAAAATGCAGCAGCGGGAGAGAAATAACCCGCGAGGAGAAGCAGGCAGGCTGCAGAATTCCCCGGCTCCGGAACCAAACCTGCTCGCAGGGGCTGCGGATTTGCCTCTCGGCCAGCGGGGACCCTGAGCTGGTTATTATTATTTGTGTGTGTGTGTGTGCCTTCTGTGTGTTGTTTCTGCCGGGAATTTTCTCGGCAGCCAGGCTGGCAAAGCTTCCTCCAGGAGTTGGAGAGGAGCTGGCGAGCTCCGCGCCGAGCCCCGGGCACGTGAAGGGAGCGAGGCATGAGCGGAGCCGGGATCCTGCGGATTCTGTGAGGCCGGAGGTTCAAGTGGGATCATGGGAGGGAAGCAGGTCAAATGGTGAGCGATTGTGTTGCGTTGTCCTCGGGGAAACAGCAGGGATGGGGTGTTTATTAAAATTGTTGGGGGGGTTCTTCGTTTCCGTTGCCCTGAAGCTTTGGCTGCGCCGGGGCTCGGGGGAGGCAGGATGTGGGTTAAGGAGCCAAGTGGTGGTGGAGGGAATAAAGTGGAGCAGTTTGCATCATAAATCTCTCTTGGAAAGCTTTCATTTCCCAGCCCTCGTTTGTGCATGCTTTCCTAGGGAATGGTACTGCACTTCTGAAGGGATTGCATCAGTGGGTGTTTCATACTCCGATGGCTTGGGCTGATACAGAACCTGGGCAAGTGTTTCCAGCATTAATTGGGTGATGCATGAAACCAACCTGACCTGTGCTGCTGCTTCAGCTGCCTCTGGCTCTGCCGCTGTTTGCAGTGTTTGGGAGGTGGTTATGGATGCTCGGTGAACCCAGTGGCCTTTTGGAACAGGAAAACTGCCTGGAAAGGGTCTGGGGACATGGGGATGCCTAAATGGAAAGCTGTGTGTGCTGTGGGGACCTTTCCCCACCTGTGGTCCCTTTTATTGGCTTGGGGCTGTGGATCCAGTGCTGGCAGAAGTGAATTTGGGATGTTATTTCCAGGCTCACATCCTTGTTTTTCACCCTGCTCATCCTTTTTGGTGGCCCTGTTTCACCACCCTCTCCCCCCACCCGTGGCTGGTGGTGTTTTTCTGGGACAGCTTTTACACAGCAGTGCCTCGGGGCGAGGGCAGCTTCAGAGAATCGGCTGAGAACAGGAGGGAGGGAATCCTGAGATCTGTTCCTAGAAGGCAGTGAAATCCCTCCCGGAGCTGCTGGCCATGTCAGGACCAGCTGGGGCTTCCTGCTGGCATCTGTGCTGTGTGAAAGTTTCATCCTTTCCTCCAGCCCTTGTTACATAATGCAACCCCAGCAGAACTGCCAAATCAAATCATAAACAGCATTTAAAAAAAAAAAAAACACAAACCCCATCGTTTTATGCCGTGCCCCAATTCAGCAACGAGCAGGAGCAGGGGGCTGGTTAAAATTTTATATTAAATATAAATATAGATGCTTCAATATAAATATGTGTGCCTAATGAGGGACTGCTGTGATGGATTTGGAATTCCTGGAGGTAAATCCTGGAGCAAAGCCAGGTGGCCTGGATCCCTTTAAGCATCGTGCACACACCTGAAAGGACAGGTAGTGTCCCCGCTGGAAATTCCTACTGGACAATGGTTATTTGTTCACTTTAACATGAGGGAAGCCTGGACCACAGAAAGCTGGGCTCAGGTCTGTAATTTGAATGAGGAGAGGCCTGCCCTGGCCGTGGGAGTGGGGCAGGCAGGAGCAGCAAGTCATTTCCATCTCTATTGCAGGGCTTGCCCCATTCTGTGGGAGCTGTGGGAGATGCAGGGAGGGAGCTGCTCAAGCCTCTTGTTTTTCTAAAGCTATTATATTATTTCCACACTGTTTTATCTTTTTGTTCCCTGACCTTTGTTTCTGTGTTGGGGAAGAATGAAAAATTAACTCCTGCTCACACTTGCAAGGAAAAATTCCTGCCACTTTCGGGGTACATTGAATGGGTCAGTGAGCTTCAGCTACCTTTTGATGTTGTCTGGGAGATGCACTTAGGAAGAATTTCTGAGAAAAGAGATTGCTTGAACCCCCCCCCAGTCAGCTGGGATGGCTCCTGTGAAAATATGTGGGCACTTCCAAGAAGTCTTAATCGATGGACACGAGTGAGTGGAATCTGACTCTCAAAAAATATTGGGATTTAAAGTTGAAATGATTCATCTGAAAGCTCTGGAGCAAGAGATGAAGCCACGGTGGCTTTTTGTCCAGCATAAGGCTGGTAGTAAATTAATTCTGAGTGTGGTCCTACCCCTTTGTGAGAGAATGAATTAAAAGATTAAATGTCCAGGCTGGTTTGTTGAAGATTTCTCTGGAATGCAGATAATTCTTAGATAAAAGTGAATATGGAGAAATGCTTGTTGAAAGTGAGTGCTGATCAACATCATGTTCATCTGAAAGAGCTGTTCCTGCCTTGCTCTGCAGCCTGACTTCACCCAGCCCTGTCCACAGTGCAAAGAGTGAATCCACTGTAGCCCCCTCGGAGGAGAAGGAGAGACTGGTGATCCTCCAAACTGAAGAAACAGAGACTAAACCAGGTAAAACGTTGGGACTTTTTTTTTGGTGTGAGAAAAGCTGAAAAGCTCCCCAGGCACTGGGATTGTTCAATGCAGCCTCCCAGGTGTCCTTGGAGCACTGGGGGATGCTCTGCAAACCCCATAGGTGCTTTCACCACTCTGTCACACATTGTTCCCACAGTGCTGTGCTTGGAAATCTCCCTGAATCCGGGAGATTTTTTTTATCTCTGGGGTAAAAATGCGTATAGGAAAGCTTGATTTGCCTCAAGAATGAGGCATAAATCTTTGGGGTCAGGTGAGCTGTCACACCTGTAGCCCTTTCCTGGCACTGGTGGGTGGTGCAGGTCCTTCCTGGGCTGCCAGGAGCACACCCAGCTCCTCTCTCTTGCAGAAGAGGTCGGTTCTCACTTCCAGCCTGAGTGGCAGGCAGGCAGCTCTGGGTCCTACTTGGAGAACTCATGGGAGGAGCAGCTCTTGGAACAGCAGGACAACCTGGAAAAGGAGATGGAGGAGGCGAAGAAGATGATTTCGGGTTTGCAGGTGAGAGATTTCTCTTCTCAGAGAGTGTTCCCTTGCGTCCTTTCCACAAGCTCGGCCGAACCTTCATATTTGGCACATTCTCCTCAGAAATCTTTATTTGTGGGACCTTTCCCTCCCTGCCCCTCAGCCCGGTGTGTGGGGGGCTCTGCCTGGGGAACAGAGTCCCTGATCCATATGGTGAAGGCACTGAACTCTCTCAGGAACATCCCTTTCTGTTTGTGCTGGGAACCACAGTGGCTTTGAATTGTAAATGTTTACGTGGCAGTAAACAAAGCAGAGATTGTGTGAGGAGCACAGGCAGCTGGGCGGGCACTTTCCCCCGGGGGACAATGGGCAGGACACAAAAGAGTCACCAACAAAAAAAAAATAATTCCATAGTTCACTGGTAAAATCTGGCTGCGTTTTGTGCCCACTGGGAACAGGGACAGGAGGGACTGGCACTGCTCCCCCCCATTCCCTGGGAGTGGGGAGAGGCAGCTGATGTGGCCAGCCAGGAAATTGGATTTGATTCATCGATTTTTCTTCCTCTTACTCAATAATTAAGAGGCTCCAGTTCGTGAGGGTTTGGTTGAAATTCTGGGGATCTGATGCACACACGCCCTATAAGGTGCTAAAGCTGAGACTTCACTCCCTGGAAATCTGAGTTGTCCTTGTTTGGTTCTTTCTGTGGGGAAGAAGAGCATGGGCTGACATCCCTGGGAGAGCTTTGTCAGGGGATAAATCTTCTTGTTCATTCCTGAAAAAACCTACTCATTTTTGAGTGGAATAAATCATCAGAAGTGGGAAATTAAGATGGTTAGGGACTGGCCAGAGCTGCAGCTCACTATTTCCCTTTGAAATCTCTGAAAAGGAGATTTTCCCCCCACCACCACCCCCTTTTTCTCCCCAGGCTTTGTTGCTCAATGGATCTTTACCTGAGGATGAGCAGGAAGGGTCCTTTGAACTTTCTGAGCGTGGAGCCTGCCCTGAGGAGCAGCTGGTGAGCACCTTCCTGGACCCAAATTTCCCTGCTCCAGCTGCCTTCTGCACTGCCCTGCCCCTGCAGCACAATAACAAGGCTGGTGTTTTGCATTCAGATCATCATCCGGAGCCGTCTGGACCAGAGCGTGGAAGAAAACCAAGATCTGAAGGTTAGAGGGGTGGCAGATGGAGGGGAAACAGAGGTTTTGCAGATTGTTTTAACTTGATTTTATTTTTTTTCTTTTTTGAGGGAAAATGGGGTGGGGATGAGGCAGGGTGGACAAGATGATGGATGAAATGGGGAATGTTCTGTTAGGGCTCCAGCTCTGGAGGTTTGGGACCAGTTCTGATGCTGGCAGAAGTGTCTGATGTTGCCCTGAACGACAGATTTGGGGGACTGGGCAATCATTTTTTTCCTGAGGGCTGTAATAGCAGAAATTAAGAGACCTGCCTCAGCTCTTTGGCATGTTTGTAACTCATTAAAATTGCTCAGGGTCTGCCTGGCTCTTGGATCTGTGGGAAAAGGAGGGATGTGCTTCCTCCTGCAGCAGAAAACACCAGCTCTGGTTGGTTCTGAAAGGGTGACAAGGTGCCATTTAATCAAATTGTGTTGCATTTGCAGAAGGAGCTGCTGAAATACAAACAAGAAGCTCGGAGCCTCCAGGGAATAAAGGTGAGAAAAAGGGCATGTCATCACAAATAAATAGTAGTGCTTTAGGTGAGTAGGAGCAGCAGCAACCACACAGCTCTGAGGAATCTCAGATTGTAGAAGGAGGAGTATTGGAGGGCTTGGAGATGGGAGAGCCTGTGGTTTATTTTTGAATTTTTAAGCAGGTACAAGGAGCTGGATTTCCTGGTTTCTGCTCTGTCTGTAGGACTCTGGTCAAATATCCCCTCTTTTGTTTTTTTCCCCTGTTTCTCCTAAAAAAAATGAGGCATAAATTTCTTGGCTCTCCTGGCTCTTTTATTCCCTTCTCTCTTGGAGTACACCCTCAGTAGCATTGGCCCAGTGAACTCATTCCTGCCAGCACAGGGAAAACCAGCCTGGAATATCCCTGTCCTGCCCAGAAAATGTTCAGTTCGTGCCTCTGGAGTGGTGAACACTGCTGATCTCCTCCTGACAGAGGTATTTTTAGAGCTGCCTGTCAGAAGGGAGCAAACAGCAGTAGCTGTCCAGGGTGGAGCTGTGGGTGAGTGAAAGGTGCAGAATTAGTGCTGACTTTGGCCTCTGCAGAGAGGATTTCAGTGCACAACTGGGTCACTCTCAGGGCTTAAGGCTCCTTGTGTCCTGGGCTGCTCTTGGCCTCTCTGTGCCCCCTGCATCCGTGGCTGGATCAGGAGCTGGCGGGCACTGAACTCCTTCCAGAGCTGTTCCCATCCATCAGAGCCCACGTCCAGCACCTCTGGAGCAGGAAATTTAGGCTGAAGCAGAGAAATCCCTCTGTGCTGCTGGCCAAAATGTTGGCAGGGAAATCAGTTTTGGGTAAGGGAAGAGGTAGGAGGGTTGAGAGGCCTCTGGGGCTCCTGGCAGCACCTCAGCCCTGAGTGGCCACAGGGTGTTCTGGTCACTGTCTGGTGTCCCTGACCCCCGGGGAAGGGTCCCTGCCCTCCCTGCAGAGATCCCCTCTCCCCAGGATGCTCTGCAGCAGAGGCTGATCCAGCAGGATGCTTCAGTCCTGCAGCTCAAGCAGGAGCTGCTGAGAGCCAACATGGACAAGGAGGAGCTGCACAACCAGAACGTGAGTTGCTGCTGCTGCTGGGGTTATTTTGGCAGGGGGGTGGCTTGGTGGCCCCGAGGGAGGCTGCAGCAGAGATTTTGGGGTCGTGGGATAGTGACCAAGCAGTCAGAGGTCTCTGCACAGCACAGGC
Source organism: Chaetops frenatus (assembly GCA_013400775.1). NCBI lineage: Eukaryota > Metazoa > Chordata > Aves > Passeriformes > Picathartidae > Chaetops > Chaetops frenatus. Next base: position 152,909 of record VZTR01024932.1, on the reverse strand, counting down.
TGCTCACAGCCTGCTGTGAGCCTGGAGATTCCTGACCCTCACTCCCTCTTCCTGTGCTCCAGGACCTTCAGCTGGGACAGGGAGGAGCTTTCCCTGATATTTTCAGTGCTGTTGCATTTGGTGCTGTGGCAGCTGCCCCGTGCAGGTCTCCATCCAAAGGCTGTCACCTCCCTGGAGCTCTGCAGGTTTTTGGTCACCCTTTCTAGGAATATCTGCCTCACACCTGGCTGTTACTCCTTGCAGGTTGACCTCCAGAGGAAGGTTGAAGAGAGAAACCGGCTCCTGGCGGAATACAAAGTAATGGAACCTCTTCCCTGGGGATTTGGGTGGTTCTGGGAATGGAATTGCGCTTTCCCTAGCGCTTGGACACCCCTGGGAAGGAGTTTCAGGAGCCAGGGGTGTTTGTAGAGAGGTGGAGACATCAGGACTTCTTTGCATTCCCCCGCAGTTTCTTACAGATCCTTTCTTGCTGTGGTTTTTGGTGGTGGCTGCTGAGTGTCCAACACTTGTGCAGATGGGGTTGGGTCACCTGGGTGTGCTCTGATGCCTCAGGAGTGTTCTGTGTTCTCTGGGACAGCTGTGTGGCCTCAGCGGAGCATCTTTGCCCAGGAGGACTCTGGGCAGTAAAAACCTGATTGATCTTGTCAAAAAAATAGCTCAGACACTCAGCTGTAACATCTGGCAAAGCACACCCTGTGCAAGTCCCCTGCCATGGGAGGAGGGCTGAGCCCCTGGATCCTGTTTTGCAGAAGGAGCTGTGCCAGAAGGACCGACACCTGCAGCAGCAGCAGACCAAGCTGGATGAGATGCTCAGGCAGCTCTCTGAGGCCAGCTACCAGCAGGTAGGGAGAGCTGGGCTGCACTGGGAGCTGCTCTGGCTGGCCCAGCTGGTGGTGACCCCTCTGCTGCACCTCCACAGGTGGATTTGGAGCGGGAGCTGGAGCACAAGGAGGCCCTGCTGGCTCACTGCATGAAGAGAGAAGCTGAGGAGGTACGGGAGCCTTGGTGCACACATGGGGGGAGGTTTGTCCAGAACCCTGTAGCCACCTGGCTCCAGAAACCCTTCCTTTCATCCCAGCGAGGTCTGGCTCTGCCTTCTCACTGTTGGAGCCCTGACCAAGGCAGGCAAAGCCCCCAAAACTCCCAGCACTGAGCACTCTGGCTCAGCCTCTTGGCTCAGAATCCCCAGGGATGAAACAGTGAGGGAAGCCAGAGGCTTTCTCAGCTTCCAGCTTCACCTCTGACCCTGACAGTGGTTGGAACACAGCTCAGTTTTCCTCCTCCTTTTCCTGCTGACCCTGGTATTCAGTCTTGGGACAAAGGCCAGCCCCAAAACCTGTCCCTGCCCAGTGCTACCTGAACTCTGTCCTCACCAGAGCTTGCAGAACCATCTGATGCGGCAGCAAGGCCCTGCCAGGCTCTGCCTCTTTTTTTTTCCCACCTTTATGTGAGGAGCCAGGTCTGTGCTGTGACCAGGAACTCCCTGCACACTCTAGGGTGTGTCTTTACCTGAGAGAAGATGGGAGTTTTATCACTGGTGTGGAAAACTGTCATTCCCTCTCATTTTGAGGTCCATAAATGGGGATTTTGGGGGAGGCCCTGACACTCACACCCACATTCTCCCCTGCCCAGGTGATGGCTTACAGCAGCCACAGTGCCCAGAGCAATGGCTTTCTCCAGCCAGCAGGAAAAGCAGCTACTCCCACAGCCCACCGAGGGGTAAGTGCACATTCCCAGCCAGATACCCTGCAACTCCTTGGTTTTAAAAGAGGTTTCCCCTTGCTGGGAAGAGCAAGAAGGGCAGGCAGCAGCCCTGGGTTGGGCTCAGCTGTGGTGTTCTGGGCAGAGCAACGACTTGCAGCTGGTCAGGGACGCTCTCCGCAGCCTCAGGAACAGCTTCAGTGGCCACGACCCGCAGCACCACACCATCGACAGCCTGGAGCAGGGGATCTCCAGCCTCATGGAGCGCCTGCACCGCATGGAGACACAGAAGAGGCAGGACAGGAGGGTAAAGGCTCCCCAGGGCTTGTAACTCTGCCCCTCTCTCCACCTCTCTGACTGCCAAGTGATGTTTTCTTTGGTTTTTTTCTTTTTTTGCTTTGTGCTCCAGGTCCGGGGGAAATCACCAGCAAGCAGAGCAAGCAACGAGTGCAGGGACTCCTGGCCTCCCAAATCCAGTAAGAGCCTTCAGATCCTGCCTTTCCACTGCTAAATTCACTGCTCAGGTTCCCTGGTGTAGAATCCCCTTGGGAATCTGCCCCTCCCACCTCCAGCTTTACCTGCACAGGATCCTGTTAGTGACCTAAAATATGAAAATGGGACTCACACCTCAGCCAGCATTCCCTGGTGTTCCCTGGAGAGTTGAGGGAAATCTGAGCTAGGATTTGACTCAATGCCCCCTGGATCAGTTCCCTCCAAAGGGAAGGGGCAAGTTCATGGCTGTTTTTTTGCAGAGTACCATCTCAGTGGGTGTCAGGGCCTCTTGGGCAGTGCTGCAGCAATCCCTGCGAAAAGGGATTTAATTCCAGCTTTCCTGCTGCTTTGCACCATCTAGTGGGGACAGAGAAGTGCTCCCTCTTCCCTGCTCAGTGTTTACTGCCTTTCATATCCACAGAACGGTGCAGCCTTTTTTAGCACCACATTTTCACTTGTCCAGAGTATTTTCTGCATTTAAAGGAACCTTAAAACTGTGGAGTTCAGTTCGTCTGTTTCAGCTCTTGGGGGGAAGCAGGAAACAAGGCAGGAGTTGGGGAGAGAAACACAAACGGGCAAATTAAAATCCACGCACCACCATCCATGCTGGCCAGCTGGGATGGGAAAATGGGGAGGGATAATGATGATAAGGGATGATAATCAGCGAGTTGCTGCCTTGCAGAGCTGCCTCACTCTCAGAGCACACCCGTGATGAGCACCAGTGCCTGCACCAAAGTGTTGTACTTCACCGACCGCTCCCTCACCCCCTTCATGGTCAGCATACCAAAGAGGTGAGGCTGGGCCTTCCCAACTCTCCTGTGCCCCTAAAACCAGCACTCTGAATTTCTGGGAGTGCTCCCAGCCAGCACAGGTTTGCTGTGCCTGAACTGGATTTCATGCCATTAGCTGGGGGGGAAATGATCTGCAGGAGCCACTGAGCTTTGTGTTTGTATTTTGGTTTCATGTTTATTTCCCTTGCAGGTTAGGGGAGGTGACTCTGAAGGATTTCAAGGCAGCCATCGATCGGGAAGGAACCCACAGGTACCACTTCAAAGCCCTGGATCCAGAGTTTGGCACAGTGAAGGAGGAGGTAAATGTGGGATTGAGCTTTGGGATCAGTGTCACCACACAGCCCTGGGGACTGTGGTCACCTCACTTTTAAACTAATGAAATATTGGATGTTTCCCCCAAACAAAACTTTCCCAGCTGTAGGTTAAGCTCCTCTTGTGCTAAAATGGGATGAGCAATTCCATGGATGTGGTTGTAGCTGCCTGGGAGTGGCAGAGCCCCTTGGGCAAAGCCAGCCTGGGACACAGCAAAAGTCCAGGCTGCAGGTTTTATTAAACCTGTTGCAATGGGCGAGCCTGTATTAAAAATACAATCTCTTGCTTTCTTCTGAGGGTTTTTCAGAGATAACTCTGTGTGTGGCATCATTCCCTTTGTGTGCTGCAGTGCAGCCCTGTTGGTGCTCAGGCTGGTGTGGGTGTGGATTGGGTTCATTACGGGTTGTTGGGACAGTTCTTCCTTACAAATTGATTAAGACAAGGGCAAAGGGTCACCCTCTCTGGGGACAGGCAGCAGCAGCAGCTGGAGGTTGTAGTCTGGCTCAGAAAAGGCATGTATCCTGTCTTTAGTTTACATTTCCTATCCAAAAAAAGCACCAATAATAATCCTGATATTTACTGGCTAAAGAGGCCTGGTCTGTTATTGACCTAAAATGTGAAAATGTGACTCACGCCTCAGCCATCATTCCCCATGTGTTCCCTGGATTGTTGAGGGAAATCCGAGCTAGGATTTGACTCCGTGCCCCCGATGCAGAGCAGTGGTGTCCAGACTCCAGACACGATGGAAATCCTTCATTTTACTCCATTTTATTTTGTAGGTATTCCATGAGGATGACATCATCCCTGGCTGGGAGGGGAAAATCGTGGCCTGGGTGGAAGAGGACCACGGGGAGAATTAATGGAGCTTTCAAGCCCTGTTTCTATGGAAACCTGTGACTGCCTGCGGAGCTCGCAGAGTGACCAAGGAGGAGCCCACGTGCTGGGAGGAGGAGGCCAATTCAAGCTGCCAAAAAAGAGCGTCTGTGCAAACCCCGGGTGTGTGCACGGACAGCTGGCACCTGACTGCCCGTGCCCGAGGGCAGCTGGTGCCCTGAGGCTGCAGGGTCAGGGCTGTGGGACAAAAACACCCCTTTTGGCCCTGTCAGTGAAACCCTGGAGGCCTTAAGGATGCTCTGCCCCGTTCTCCTGCTCTCCCACCCCTGCACTTGGTGCTGCAGGCTCAGCTGGGCTCAGCTCCTGTGCTGGTGTCACAGAAATCTGCACTGAGGGTGAAAATCTAGCCTTGCCTTCACGGAGGAGAAGTTCTGGACTGTGAGAGCTGAAGGTTGGGGCAGCTTTTGTCCTGCAGGAGCAGAGGGACTCTGTGGACACTGCAGGCTGGCAGGACCTGTCCTGGGGGAGGAAAGAGTCCTCTGGAGGGTTGATGCTTGGTCTGAAGCAAAGCTCACCGACCTGGCCAATCTCCCTTTCTCCCAAACTCAGGCTCCCCTTTCCCAGCCCTGCTTTCCCCACTTGCTCTCCAAAGCTGCTCCCATTTCCAAGGCCCTCTGGGTTTGCCCTGCAGCCGTGGGGACTGTGGGATTTTGGTGCTTGTTTGTTTGCTGAGGGATTTCACGGGTGAGGGGAGCTGGAATCAGCTGCTTCCTGAGGTTTTTACATCCCCTGTCCTTGCTGAGTGTCTGTCCTGCCCTCTCTGCTGTCCCCCCACTGCCAGGGCCACCAGGCATTTACCCACACCAGTCCCTTGCTGTGCCCAGTCCTGAAGGATCAGGAGAGAACTGCTGGGGAAAGAACAAGCCCTCAAGTCCCCTGAGGGTGGGTTTTTCCCTTTGGTTTTGTGGTCTTGTTTCTCTGTGGGCTTGGGAGGTTGAATGGGCTCTGCTCCTTCCCGTCTCCTGTGGCCCTTCCATGGACTGTGTGTGCTGTGCATGAGGCTGGGAGAGAGGGGGCAACCTGCTTTTACTGTTTTATATTAACATGTCCTTTTGTAAACATGTTCTTGGAATTATTTTGTACCAATTCACATTTGTCTGAGGACTGTGGATATTTTTATACTAGTGCAAGTGCTCTCTGTATATTTCTGCACGCATTATACTGTGTTTTACTCCTTTCCTGGTGGATGCTGAGATGTTTTGTATCGTCTTCTGTTGGCACAACACTGGCCTTGTAATTTTATTTTACTATGGAAATCCAACTGGTCGATACTGGGTTTTATATCAAGGCTCTTATGTGGTTTTGTGCCACATTGGCACAACGCACCCTGCCTGGACAATTTGTGTGACTTTCTGCTTACAGACAGCAGGAGGAAAGTTCATCAATGAACAAGCTAATTAATGGGGGAAATATATCCCTTTTGGAAAAGAAACCCAAGATTTTCTTTCTCCCTGGACATAGTTTCTCTGTTGCATGATCTCTGATGAAGAGAGCATGGGCTTGTGATGCTGAGATCAATTGTGTTTAAATTGCAAACTTCTCACAAGTGTTTCATTCCTCGGGCTTTACTCATCAGGTTTTTTTCAGCAACAGCCCCGCAGCCGGGCTGGAGTTTCATGGAGCAAATTATGACAATTTTCAAGGTCTGTAGCTGCCAGGTTCATGTCCTTCTCTGCTATTCAGAGGAGCAGTTCCCTTTGGGAGGTTTCTCCCTTTTAAAAGCAAAAGGTGTCACTTTTTAAATGAGTTTTAACCCCGAATCCAAAGATTCTGTTACAAGAGAAAGTTAACAAGTATAGGAACAGGAACGTAGCTCTGAGGAAAAACAAAGCTGAGGGCAGAAATAAACCAATTGTAAGCAGTGAAACAGACAAGCCTGGGCTATGGTAATAAGAACACATCTCAGAATAAACCCACCCTCCATGGAAAGAGGTTCTCGCTTAGGTTGAGGTGGGTTTTAGTTTATGGCCTTTGCTCCTGCCACACTGAGCAGAGCCTGGCGCTATCCCCTGGCACCCCTTGGCTTTATTTATACGTGTTTCACCCCATCCACCCTGGCCCAGCCTGAGGCCGTTCCCTCTCCTCCTGTCCCTGTTCCCTGCCAGCAGACCCCGACCCCCTCACTGCCCCTCTTGTCAGGGCGTCGTCCCAAGCCAGGGGATCCCCCCTGAGCCTCCTTTTCCTTGGGCGAGCCGAGCGCCAGTCCCCGCTGCCGCGGGGCGGTGCGTGAGGCGGTGCGTGAGGCGGGCCCGTTCCCGCCCGCCGCCGCCGCTTTACGGCCGCCCCGGTGTCGCGCCGCGCCGCCCGNGGGGTGGCCCCGCGCCGCGCCCGCTGCTGCCGCCGCCCGCCTGGCCCCGGCTCGTCCCGCGCCGCTGCTGCAGCCTCCCGGCGCACCAGAAGGTGAGAGGCACCCCCGAACCCCTGCCCTGGCTGTCCCCCCGTGTCTCCTCGCTGCCCCTTTGCTTTCCCCCTCCCCGTTTTCCGTCCCCTCCCGGTGCGGCTCAGTTTGCCCCGGGGATCATCAAGGCTGGGAAAGGCCTTTAGGATCGCAGCGCTGCCGCTGGAGTCCCCAAACCACCTCGCCCACACGGCTCTTCGACGCCTCTCGGGATGGGGACGGCTCCTCCGCCGTGGGTAAACCTATTCCAACGCCTGGCCACCCAAACAGGGGGAAAATCGGTGGTTTTTGTGCCTTTGGCAGCAGCCTCGAGTCCCTGGATGGCTGTCGGGTGCTGCCTCCATCACCTCTGCCCTTTATCCCAGCACTGCTGTTGGTTCCTTGGCAGACCCAGGCCAAGACCTGGCTCTCTATAATCCTTTCCTGATAGAATGTCAAGGGTTTGGAATGGACCTCGAAGCCCCTCTTGTTCCACCCCTTTGCCCTGGGCAGGGACACCTTCCACTATCCCAGGCTGCCCCAAGCCCCATCCAGCCTGACCTTGAACACTTCCAGGGATGGGGCAGCCACAGCCTCTCCCCTCAGCACTCAGTTTTCCTCACCAACAGCTTGGGGCAGACCTGGGGATTCGCAGCAGACCTGTGCCCCCCATCCCGGGCTGAGGATTTGTCTGTGTCCCGTGTGTGATTGCTGCTGCTGGGCCTGTCTGGGTTGTGACACTGCCCTGTCCCTCACAGGTGGCCCTGCCAGCGCTGTCCCCCACCATGCAGATGGGCACCATCGCACGCTGGGAGAAGAAGGAGGGGGACAAGATCAGTGAAGGGGATCTCATAGCAGAGGTATCCTGGGGACAAGGCTGGCCTGGTCTCTCCTGAGCTGCACCTGTGGCCTGGGGGCTGTCCCTGGCTGCAGACAGATTTTGGATCACAGGTTCCTGGGGGTGTTGGTGGGAAGGAGTGGCTGTCAGCCTCTCAGAGGTGCTTTGAGGGTAAACTCCCCTAGAGCTGCTGCCTCGGGGTGGTTTTTCCAGAGCTGTGACCTTACCACAGACTGGGAGGCTCTGGGCTCACCATTTCCTGTTCTCTCTCAAAGGTGGAGACAGACAAAGCTACAGTTGGCTTTGAGAGCCTGGAGGAATGTTACCTGGCCAAGATCTTGGTGCCAGAAGGAACAAGGGATGTTCCTATTGGGGCCGTAATATGTATCACAGTAGAAAAGTATGTATTTTCCTAACCCTTGATGTGAATTTCCCCTCTTGGGGCTTCTGGGGTGCCTTGTATGAAAGGCCTCATGAGACCATCATCTGATGGGGTTTGGGGTTTGTTTTCTTCTAGGCCTGAATATATTGATGCCTTCAAGAATTACACCCTGGATTCTGCAGCAGCTGCTGCCCCTGCAGCCTCAGTGCCTCCCCCTCCAGCTGCAGCCCCCTCCCCACCACCTCAGCCTTCTCCTCAGGCCCCTGGCAGCTCTTACCCTCCTCACATGCAGGTAAGAGAGCACTGCTCCTGCTTTAAGGCTTGTTGCACTCTCCTTCTGCCCCTGTGGGGCATTTTGTCATAAAAACTGCCTGGAATGGGAATTTATGAACTGTGCCACTTCAGTTGTGTGTTTAAAGCAGTTGTTGGGGGATGTCCCAGAAAGCTTTTTAGATAAATTTATTTCAGCATCCGAGCTGCTGGTGGAGGGAAGACTTGTCCCTTCAGGGTTGTTGTGTTGAAAAACGTGCAAAATCTGCATTATTTGGACCGTTGTGGTATAAAAAGAGCTTGTGCTTAGCCTGAATAAGCTCTGCTCATATCTCAGAGCAGAACTCCAGCCTGTGGTGCTCTGGTGAGCACACCAGATCTGTCTGTGGGTGACTAATAATGAGTTGTGCTTGTGGATGATCTCTTTGCCTTGCTTAGATTTTGCAGTGTATCCACTGATGGATTTGAGCACTTTGTACAGGGCGTTGCTGTGACATCCCTTTGAAAAAGAAAATTTGAAATGCTGAACCCCATCCCAGAAATAAAACACATGGGAACTGATTTGTCTGAGATGTTACTCAAAAATAATTAATCAATGGTTTCTTAATCAGTGTTTTGGCTACTGAAGTTGCTTCCTTCCCTCTGCTTGCCCCCTCTGCCCAGTTTTGCTCCACGTGTGTGTGTCTCAGTGACAAAGTGGCTTCCTCCAGCCCTCCTTGGCCTTGCAGGGTGTGATGGCAGTGATGATTATTTTGATTTATCCATTTCTTGCCCTCTGCTCTTGCTCGCTCTCCTGCTCAGGCCTTGCTAAAAGAAGCCAAAGCAGCACAGTGGGACAGCTCTGTGCTTGGCTGCCTTGGAGCCAGACCTGGGAGTGCATTAAAGCTGCTTCTTTAGGTTGGCATCATTTCTCAGGAGTTCAGAGTGTGTTCCTGAGCCTTCTGGATGACCAGGATGTGACTGTGTTGTGTTCTGTGCCTTCCCAGATCACTCTCCCTGCTCTGTCACCCACCATGACAATGGGCACAGTGCAGAGGTGGGAGAAGAAGGTTGGGGAGAAGCTGAATGAGGGAGACTTACTGGCTGAAATTGAGACAGATAAAGCCACAATAGGTGAGTCCACAGCCAAGAGGGGGTGAGGTGCCCTTGGAAGGGTCCCCAGCAGCCTCTGCCAGCTCCTCTGGCTGCTCAGGGGGTTGTTGCTGTAGGACACGAGTTCAGACACGTAGACTTCATTTATCAGAAGGCTGAAAATACTCTCCTTTATTGAAATTTCTAACTCCTTAATACTGTTTTACACAGGTCCATATGATTGGTGGGCAAAGTTAACACCTGTTCAATCATATTGGTCAAAAATGGAGGGCCACCGAGAAGTTCCTCCTCTTAACAAGAATTCAAAACAAGATAAACTTAGCAAAAAACATTTCTCCATGTTTACTTAGCATTCCGTGCTAAGAAATCAAAACATCTCAGGCTGAAAATCAGGGCTATGGGGGGTGATGCTTTGGGACAAGGTTTGTTATCATCTCATTCCACTGGAGAGCCAAAAATTGGAGCTCCTAAAAACATTTCTGTCTCCTCATCAATCCTTAGCAAGTGCATGGAGAGGTTCCCTGCTGGAAAGGATTCTCCTGCAGGACAGGGCTTCAGCTGCCAGAGTCTCCAGCAGCAGCATTTAGAGCAGCCCTTCATCTCCTCAGTGTCATTTCTCTCCCCTGCAGGCTTTGAAGTGCAGGAGGAAGGCTACCTGGCAAAGATCTTGGTGCCTGAAGGAACAAGAGATGTGCCCTTAGGAGCTGCTCTGTGCATCATTGTGGAGAAGGAGGCTGATATCCCAGCCTTTGCTGACTACCAGGCTGCTGCAGTCACTGACATGAAGACCCCAGCTCCTCCTCCTCCTCCTCCACCGGTAAGGAGGAGCCACGGGCACCACTGACAAGCCTGAGCTGAGCTGTTGTTGACAGGGTGAAGCCCTGGCTTCAACAGGAGTGTTCTGATTTGTGAGTGCAAGGCTGATCCATGTGTTGAGAAGTGATCACTACTTTGCCCTCCAAAAGCTACAGCAGGTTTCATTCATTCTGATCTTTTTCCCAGCCTGTTGCTTGTGCCAGTTCTGATTCCTCATCCCTGAAAATGGGGAGCATGAATTTTTTATTTTATTTTATTTGGTGTTTAGCCCAGCTGACCTCCCTCCCAGTGAGTTTCTGATTTAATTTCTGGGAGCCTTTGTGCAGAAGGGTGATTACCTCTTGACTGATAATTAGATGGACCAGTTCTCTTGCTGTGCCTTCCACTGATGGCTTTGATTCCTCTGTTGAAGGTGATGGCAACTCCTGCAGCTGCTCCTCCTCCTCCCCAGCCTGCTGCTGCTCCTGCTCCAGCAGCCCCCAGGCCAGGGCTGCCCCACAAAGGAGGAAGGGTGGTGGTCAGTCCCTTGGCAAAGAAATTGGCAGCAGAGAAAGGAATCGACCTTACCCAAGTGAAAGGTACCTTTCCTTTCTATTTCTTTGCTCTCACTCTCAGTTTTCTGTCCCTGTAGATCTGTATTTTCCTGTTCTTCCTGACTGTGCAGCTGTCAGCCAGGAGTTGTGTTCAGTGGTTTCTCTCTGGTACCTTTAGAAACAAAGCCATGTTGGAAATAATCGAAATCCTCTCCCATTTTCCTTTGCCCCTCTCAGGTACTGGACCAGATGGCAGAATCACCAAAAAAGATGTGGAGTCATTTGTGCCATCAAAGGCTGCTCCAGTGAGTAGGCTGGAAATCTGTGGGAATGGAAAGGCTCTGTGGAAGGGCAGTTCCTGCATGGAACTGGCATTGCTGGGTTGTGTGGGCTGTGGTGACTGTAAAATTGTGAAACTTAACCTGTCAGAAACACAGATGAAGCCTTCTCGCTTTGCTTGACCCTTTAATATTCCACTGAGGAAGAAACCAGTGTGCTCCCAACCTTTCCTTTGGCTGCTAAATCTTCATGGGCTCAGGTCACCCAGTCCCAGCTGGGCCAGCATTGCTGAAGAGAGGGGACCAGAAGGAAAGCCAGGCCTAGCAACCCCCAGCCTGTCACTGCTGCCCCAGAAGGGTTCTGACCCCGTGCTTTGTGTTTTCCCTGAGCTGGTGGAGGTGCTGCTGCGTGTGCTGCATTTTGGGAGAGCCCCCCAGCACAGCTCTGCACTCTGTGCAACAACCAGAGCAGGACTGGCTGGGCTGGGAGCTTCACAGCAACACAAACCAGTGTTGTACTGCTAAATCACTCAAATACTGCATTTAATAATGAAATACAGGGGTGAGAAGGAGCCTGGTGGGTACTGGAGAGGTGGAAATTGCTGTTGTTACCAAGAGGCAGCTTGGCCTCAGCTCTGAGCTGCTCTTTGGGTGTTTCTGGGAGTGATGGTGGTGTTCCCTGCAGGAGGCAGCTCCGGGGGCAGTTCCTGCAGCTGCTGCAGCAGCACCCGAGGGGACCTTCACAGACATCCCCATCAGCAACATCCGCAGGGTAAGGAGGCTCCAGTCCTTTCCAAGAGCTTTGTTTTCAGCCGTGAGTCTTCCAGGCTGATCTGTGCTCCTTGCTCTGCACAGGTCATTGCTCAGAGGCTGATGCAGTCCAAACAAACAATACCTCACTACTACCTGTCCATCGATGTAAACATGGGAAAAATCCTGGTGCTAAGGAAAGAACTCAATCAGGTGAGTTCTGGCATCTTGGCTTGGAAAAAAGCACTTTCTTCAGTGCCTTTTGGTGGTCAGTTCTGGACTGTCTGTGACAGAATGAGATTTTCCTCATGTCTGCTGATTCCTGGCTTCCCTAAGGGGCTGCTCTGAGCTCTGCTTGGTGGTGATTTATTATTTCGGGTGGAAAATAAAAGGATAGAAAGCTTTTTAATAGTAAGAAAAGTAAAGAATTTAGGCAGAATAATAATTCTAAGCCAAGTTTGTGGAAAACTAAACATTAAAAAAAACTACTTTCCTAAGTTATGAAGGAGATGCTTTCACCTCCTAAATTATCTTTGAATATTAATGCTTGCAAGTGGTGTGATTGTTTTCTAACATTTCCTGTGAGCTGCAGTGACTGCCCACGTTAATTGGGGTGCTGTGCAGGGGACAAACTGACACCTGGAATCTCTTTATTTGCAGGAGGTCTCGGATAACATTAAGCTTTCTGTCAATGATTTCATAATTAAAGCTTCTGCTTTGGCATGCTTGAAGGTGCCTGAGGCAAATTCTTCATGGATGGACACAGTTATTAGGCAGTAAGTTTATGGCATGGTCAGAGGCAGAAACTTCCTTTTTTCACGGCCAAACAGCAGAACTTCTGGGATTTGAGGGAGGGGGAAAAACAAAATGCAAAGGTGAGGTGTTTTGTTCAAGTAAGACTGGTGTGCAAGGTGAAATTGTTGCAAATGAATGTTAATTTTGGTTTGTCTGGACTGTTAGGAATTTTTGTTGTTTGTTCTCTTGCTGGGGTGATTTCAGCTGCTGTGCATTGCAGGAATCACGTGGTGGATGTGAGTGTGGCTGTCAGCACCCCCGCAGGGCTCATCACCCCCATCGTCTTCAACGCCCACATCAAGGGCCTGGCTGCCATCAGCAAGGACGTGGCTTCCCTGGCAGCCAAAGCCCGGGAAGGGAAGCTCCAGCCTCATGAATTCCAGGTGAGAAACTCATGGTGCTGTTGAATTCTGCTGCTCTTGGCTTGTTTAAAAGGGGCAAAGGCTGTTTTGTGATGTTTGAGCCTTGCTCAGTAATCACAGGATATCCTGAGTGAGAAGGGAACCACAGGGATCACTGAATCCAGCTCCTGGTCTTGCACAGACACTCCCAAATCCCACCCTGGGTGTCTCTGGAGCTCTGGCAGGCCTGGGGCTGTGCCCATTCCCTGGGGAGCCTGGGCAGTGCCCAGCACTCTCTGAGGGAGGAACCTTTCCCTGATATCCATCCCAAATTCTCCTGGCACAGCTCCAGCTGCTCCCTGGATCCTGTCCCTGATCATCAAAGAGCCTCCCCTCATCAGGAAGCTGGAAACTGGGATGGGGTCCCTCCTCTCCTCAGAGTCCCACATAGAACAGTTTTTGTGAGTTTGCCTATGAATGTGTTTTTTCTTCCAGGGTGGTACTTTCACGATTTCCAATTTAGGAATGTATGGGATTAAGAATTTCTCTGCCATAATCAATCCACCTCAAGCCTGCATCCTGGCAGTGGGTTCCTCAAAGGAAAGGCTAGTGCCAGCTGACAATGAGAAAGGGTGAGTTTTCATCTGGTCCTGAACTCAAACCCTGGAATCATGTCTTATTTCCTAACACCTACATTAGATGATAATTTAAAAAACCCTAAAATATGTTGTTGACACAGTGCTTTCAGTACTTGCTTAAATTTGCATTGAAGGAAAACCTAAAGGATGGATCCTGTATATAATATCCCCTTGCCTGGAACTAAAATGGTTGTTTTTCTTTGTGTGGGGCTGCAAAGAAAGCTGAGCTCTCTGCCCTTAGGAGAACACACAAAAGTGTTTTTAGTGTCTATGGGAAGTTCCTTCCTTAATTTTCCTCAGAGCAGGAATGAACATGATCTGCTCTCCAGTGCAGTGGGGAGAAACATCTGTCACCAAGCTGCTATTCCTGGCTGTCCAAGAGAAGCTTTCCTGCCCTGTAAGGGGAAGTGTGTTAACCTTTTTATTTTGTTGGTTTTTTCTCCCAGCTTTGACGTGGCCAGCGTGATGTCTGTCACCCTGAGCTGTGACCACCGTGTTGTGGATGGAGCAGTTGGAGCACAGTGGCTTGCTGAGTTCAAGAATTTCCTTGAAAAGCCAGTGACTATGCTGCTATAATTTAACCATGCAAAGCAGAATTTTCCTGGGTCACACTGTTGTGTTTTAAACAAGCTATTTAGACTTTAGCGTTCAGACTTTGAGAGAGAGTTCCTTTTTTTTTATTTAAAATATGTATTATATTATCTGGTAATGTTATTTACCAGTCTGTACAGAAAAAAAAAGTTTGCAGAAGTGCTTTTCAGAGCAATATGACAGCTACACTGTATTTTTATACAGTTAGTTAACTTGCAAACTCTTCCAAAACAGAGTTAAGCATCCCAGATTTAAAATAAAAAACAAAAAAAACCCAAAAATTACCTTGGCATTGTGCCAGCTGCTTCTAAACTCGGGTGCCCAGGGGGTGCACACCAACAGTTTAATGACCTCAGTGTTGTCAGAGATTGGAATTTCAAACATCTCTTCCCGGGAGCTCAGATGGGGTGGCCACAGAAAGGTCCAAGGAGGAGGGGAACTCCCTCACGATGCTGTTGCTGGGGTGGGGGGACTGAAGTGCCTGGGGAGAGCCTCTCAAAGGCCAAGCGCTGCTGTTCCAGAGCTTCTTTGGAATTTGGCACTGGCTGGGCCCTTCTCAGCTGCCTGATCCCTTTGGAGCACTTTCAGGGGAGAGAGCCCTGCTGTGTGTGGGGTCCCCCAGGGAACGTGCTGGCTGCTCAGGGACTCTCAGTGCCATCTGCTTTCTGTGTGAGAGCTCTGTAGCTGCTGGGGCTGCGGCCGAGTGAAGCCCAGGCTGTGATGCCATGGCAGTGTCTGTTCTGCAGGGTGCTCGGTGTCTGTTCAAAGCCAGTACAAAGCAGACGTGCTGATAATCCCACCAGGGGGTGTTAATCATGTGAGGACTCGGATGTTTGGGATTGCTCATTTCAGGCATTCTGACATAGGAAGCTCTGACTTAAGCCACTGGAATTGTCAATGGATTCCTTCCCTGGATTGTCAATGTGTTCCAGCCTCAGTAAAGCTGCAGAATGTGCTCTCCATGTACATATTGTATGTAAGGTGCTTCTCTAGTCTGTTGGACTCGTGTCCAGTTACCCCAGGCATTGTATCCTGCAAGGGCTGCAGTGCTGAACATTCTGAAATTCCACTTTCCACATGGAAACGCTCATGTGAGAAAGGACAACCGTGCAGTAATGACAGAATGACCAGGAGAATTAAATAGCGGGGGGCAGAGTTGGAAAAAAAAAAGGAAGAAGTTGTTCAGGCTGATCCTGTTATTCTGTATATTGCATTAAGTACTGTCTCCTGTAAAATTCTACAGAATTCACTAAAGATATTGAAAGAAAATACTGTGGAAATTAAATATTTTTGTGGGAACTATTTAGTGTCTGGTTGCTGTGATGCCTTGCTTAAGCCAAGAAGAAAAAAAAAAAGTGCATTAAGGTTTTGGATTTTCTTGAATGACCTGAACTACCCTCATTCCAGACTGGCTCTAGTGACTCCATGTTCCATTAAATGTTTGGAATTGACAACTACTAAACCATGTCCCCGTGCTTTTCTCTTCAGCTGTGTGTGGCTTTCCTGCTCTGGGTCAGTGCTCTGCAGCCTTTCAGTCTCCCAGTGAAACTCACCCTATTAACCTGAAATTTAACCACAAATCTTCCCAGACATTTGCTTTTTGCTGTCTGCACTGTTCACCTGTGGGGCTGTGTGTGACAGGTTCTTCCAGCATTAAATATTTTAAGAGAGCTGCTGTAGCCATGGGAATCCTGTCCATTTATTTAACAAAAATACATCACCACACTTATTTCTGTCCCTTGAATGGTGTAGTAAATCATGAAGGCATTGCTTCTTTCCTACAGCTGTTACTACAGGTAACCAACACTGTAACTAAACATTCAAGTATTCTTTGAATATTTAAAATCTTTACTCACTTTTTTTGTTGTTTGGTAATGCTACTCTTCCTCCAGCCTTAATTTTCCACTTGCATCTCTAAAGGCATTTGAGGTATTCACCCCGATGATTAAAAAGTGAATTAAAAACGCCCTAAACCCCATCACCACCAAAGATTCTCGCTCTGGGCTTTTGTTATTTAATTTGACAAAACTTCAAGAAGTTTCAGTCATTTTCCCACTGTTTCTGCAGAAGTAACTTACTCTGACTACATTTTTAAAATATTATTCCATTGCTGAGGTACCTGCATATTCCCGTGTTTTATACATTACTCAGAAACTCTTGTGAACTTCCTGGTGTTTTAGGAACTTTGGTTTCTTCACACTCTGGCTTATCTGCATGACATCCTGTGTGTCAGGCCAATATGTTTTATTTCTTCTTGTGTCCCCATCCTGTTGTTTCACATCCTCTGATAAGGATTGAGTATGTTCTCCTTAAATTTAACATGTTTTTTTTTAATTGCCCTCCGGTGCTCTGGTTTGTGTTGTGGTTATTTTATCACTTGGAGGGCTCAGTGGAGGGAAAGCGGAACAACACGATCACTTTACACCATTTGTTTGGTTACACAGAGGTATTTTATTACCTAGTGTTCAGCGTAGGCCTATAATGTAGTATATTCANAGCACCACACAAACCCCGCCCGCAGCCACGGCCCCGCGCCCGCGGCAGCGCCCGCAGCATGTCCCGGGTGCCCGTGGGGAAGGTGCTGCTGCGCAACGTCATCCGCCACACCGGAGCGCACAACAAGGTGAGGCCCGCGCCGAGCGGGGCCTGCGGGGCCCGGCGGGGCGGCCTGGGGTGCGGGGACGTTCTGAGGGTGCTGCGGTATCCTGGGGGTGCGGGGACGTTCTGGGAGTGCGGGGACGTTCTGGGGGTGCGGGGACGTTCTGGGGGTGCTGCGGTATCCTGGGGGTGCGGGGACAGCCCGGGGGTGCCACAGAGTGATGGGGGAACATCCCGGGCTGCGGGGGCATCCCGGTGGTGGCAGCCGGTGGTGCGGGGCCACTGCCGATCCGGAAGAGGTGAGCGGGGTTTGGCAGAAATAAAAGGAGTTTGGTGAATCGGCCACAGCGCCGTCCTCAGTGGCACTTTCGGTTTAACCCCGTTCCGGTTTCCCCGAGTTTCAGTTTAACCCTGTTTTCCTTGAGGTCTCCCCCCCCGGTGAGGGAATGTGTCTGTGTTTACTTTAAAAGCAGCTAAGCTTTAATAGGTTTTATTTTATTTGTTGCACTGTGTGCGTGCTTTTAATTGCATGAAACAATTTGAACTTTGTGTGCACAGGCAGGATTTTAGTGCAAGGTTAAGCAACTCCATTAAGTTTAGCAAACAGTTTCATGAATCGTAATTCAGCAGGTCTAACCAGCATCAGGAAGTTCTCCTTTTGGGCACAAATAAATGTAAATAATCCCCTGTTTGGGGATAGTAGGAAAGGTGGCTCTGAGTTTTCCTAGCAGCAGTGTTGAGGTTGCAGCTCACCTGCTGCATGACTGAATTTTCCCTATGTCAAAGTCGTTTCCCTTCTGTGACTTTCAGCTTCAGGAAGAGACAGAAATGTGGAAAATAAGGGAGTGGGAGAAGCAGACAGAAGAGACTTACTGGAAAAGGCAGAGCAGAATGCTGTCAGACACCTCCAGGTGAGACACACCACAGAAATATTTATTTTCTCCTCAGTGACCGCCTGGAGAGAGATCAGGCCTCTTCTTCAGGCTGACCATGTATGTGTTCATGTAGATGGGAGCTGTTGGAGGTGCCAGGTGAATGAGGGGGGCTCTGGGGGGCTCGGGGGGGTGTTTCCCCCCCTGAAGGAGCTGTTCCCTCTCGGCAGCAGTCGGATGCGCAGCGATGGCTTCGATGAGGAGGGGCACAGGGCAGACTGGAAATCCAGGAACCCACAGCTCCTTGACCTGGTGGAAGATGATCTCCTCAGGGCCAGATCCTGGAATAAAAAGCTGTATGAATGTGAAGCCAACATGCCAGACAGGTCTGTGTTCTGTGGTTGTAATTAAAACATCTTTTTGGAGCCCGGTACTAAGAAGTGCCACATTTCTGTTTGGTGTGTCCTGTGAGGAAACAGAGCTTGAGCTACACTTTGAGAATGGATAACGTGTACAAGCTTCTGCCATGTCACAGAATAACTAATTTGAGCTCATCTGTGGAGTTTCTAAGCACAATAAGCAGCCCTTAGCTTCATATTTATTACTCTGCCCAATAAGCTTAAAAAAAAATCTCATGAAACACAAGTCCAGGGTTGTTTTAAATAAATCTGAGTTGTGGCCTAAGAACATAAGGTATATTTAAAGAGCACCAACCAATCAATCCTATTTCCTTCCTCCCTGTCTAAACTCAGGCTCATTCTGTGGCTCTGCCTTTTCAGAGTTGTATTTTTGTCCTCAAACACATTGTCTGTTTTTAATGGATGGTTCTGCTTTCTTACAGGTGGGGGCACAGTGGATATAAAGAGTTGTACCCTGAAGAATTTGACACAGACAGGTAAGGCAGACACCCTTACTGATGGATCCAGAATCTGCCCCCTGACAAGTTCTGCAGGGAATTTTACAAACTGAGTTTTAGATTTTGAATGGAGATCAGCCTGGAATGCCAAGCCTTACTGTTACATGATAAAAAATCAATTCCATTAATGTGGTGTGAGTCTCAGGAGAATCTTTTGTAGTAATTGAGATATTCAGGTTTACCTGGAGTTACCAAAATCTATCAATCTGGGAGGTAAATAAATTCTTGCAGTATCCCGGAGAGTGGAAAAACAAGATTTTAAGACACAATTAATTATTTTTAACCTACACCCAGCAGAATCATCAATATTTTTCAGGCTTACAGATTGGATATAAACGAGTTTCATGACTCAGTGGCTTTCAGTTCACCTCCTCCTGGTTTTTTTTCCAGTGATCAGCAAGAAGGAGATGAGCAAAACGCTGTCAATGGGAAGAAGAGATCTCACCTGGGGAAGCAAACAGCCCGTGAGTCCCACAAAAGGAAAAAAACCAAGAAATCCCACAAGAAGAAGCAAAAAAAGCGCTCTCACAAAAAGAGGAAGAAAAAGAAAAAGGAGCAGGGGAGAACTTCCACAGATTCCTCCCGTGGGGAGAGCGAGGGCTCAGGTGAGGAGACTCCAAGCACCCGGAAAGGAAAACACAAGCGCAAGAAAAAGCCCAGGAAAGTGCCTGCCAAGGAACCTACCTCTTCTTCTGGGCAGGAGAGTGACTTTTCCCATGCCAGCAGCTCCAGCACCAGCAGCTCTGAGGACAGTGAATCCGAGGGGAAAAAGGAGAAACGGCCCCCCAGGAAGAGAAAGAAGCACCACAACTCCGTGCCGGAGAGGCAGAGTGAGGTGCCAGAGAAGAGGAGCAAGAGGAAGAACTGGAAGGTGGCGGGGGATGAGAAATCTGAGGACAGCTCTGATGAGGACTGAGGGGTGTGGGTGCAGCTCAGAGCAGGAGGGGAGGACAGAGGCAGGTTTTTGTCACTCAGCACTGCCCCACTGCTCCAACACTGTGGTTTACACACACCCTGCCAGCCCACAGGGAGCAGCCCTTGGACTCTCCAGGCAGCAGTGCAGGACAGCACCTACCTGGCCCACAGCTGGCTTAGCCCTGCCAGCTTCAGATTCTTTGGCTGTGATCAGGTTGGGTTTTTTTCTTAAATTATGTTTGAACAGATTGCTCTTTTGGCTCACCAAGACAATGGCCAGTAGGAGAGAGGACAGGCTGATAAATCAAGCTGGTAGCAGAGGGAATGTCCCTGTAAGCCCAGGGTAGTTTTGTCTTCCCATCCTCCACCAAAAGCAGAGCTGTGAGGGCATGCACAGGGTCAGCTGGACACGGGGGAGCTGAGGGAATATTCCCACTCCAGCTGGAGCTGCAGTGACTTCTCTAATGGTGAAAAAAGCCACCAGGGCATCTGCTTGGTTTAGAGTCCTGTCCAGAGCCTGCTGTGGGCTGGCCACCGTGTCTACCTTCCTGCCTTCTCTGTGGGGGTGCTGAAACCACCTGTGCTGACTGAGAGGCCTTGGTGGGCGTCCTGTCCTGTCTCTGCTCTGCCCAGGGTGCTACTGGAGAAACTGGTACCAGGCTGTTCCCCCTGCAGCAAACAGCCAAGCCTTTTAATAAAATAAACCAATCCAGATGTGGTTGATGCTTTTGTCATTGTTCTGGAGCAAAGCCCGGGGACACAGCACAGCCTGGGAGTCTGGGTGGTGCCTGTGTTTCTCCCTGAGCTGTTTTGTTTCTGCTTGACCACACTTGCAGGAGATGAAATCACAGCACTGGGGAGATGTGTGGGGTGATTGTTGTGTGCTAGACAAGCACACAACAGCGTCAGCAGCCTTAAATCCTCACTGCAAGCACTGATTGTCCTCTTTTCCCTTCAAATGGAAAGAGAAACAGAGAATATCCATGGAGGAGGTGTTTATGGTGTGTACAGAGGTGTTTCAGTAGGGAACAGAACACACAGGTGAGGGGCACTGGGTCTGCTGTCGGTGTTGTTGAGTGGTTTAAAACAGAATTATAGAATCAGAATGGTTTGGGCTAGAAGGGAATTTAGAGATGCTCCAGTTCCACGGGCAGCACGCCTCCCATCAGCTTGCTCCAGCCTGGCCTGGGGCACTTCCCGGGATCCAGAGGCAGCCACAGCTTCTCTGGGCAGCAGTGCCGGGGCCTGCCCACGCTCACAGGGAGCATTCCTTCCCCAGATCGCACCCGGCGCTGCCCCTGGCAGTTCACAGCTGCAGAGGCAGGCTCCGCAGCGGCCGCTCCGGGCCGGGCCGGGCCGGTCCCTCCCGGTTCCCCCGGAAGCGGAATGGGGATCTCGGGCGGCGTTTCCGTGTCCGGGCGCGGTGCCCTTGGAGCGGACATGGCGCTGGCGCTGCTGCGGGCCCGGCCCCGCGGGGCCGCCCTGGGTGAGTGAGGCCGGGGCCGCGGGGCGGGCACGGACCGGGACACCGGGGGCTGCGGGACCCCCGTGGCTCCGGGACCCTCGGATGGTGCGGGATCCCCGGTGGCTGCGGGGCCCCCGAGGGTGCGGGATCCTCGGTGGCTCTGAGACCCCCCCCCCCTCCCGGTGGCTGCGG
>VZTR01024932.1:87393-131507 GCA_013400775.1 Chaetops frenatus | reverse complement strand
CGCCGCCCGCTGCGCTCCGGCCCGCGACAGCCACGGCCCGCCCCGCCAGGAACACGGTAGGGCCCTGCCTGTGTCTGTCTGTCTGTCTTTGTGTGCGGGGGTCTCGTTTTCCCGGGATCGGGACAGCTCATTTCCCCAGGCAAGCGCCTTTCCCCATCCCTGGAGCTGCTCAGGGCCGCGCTGGAGGGAGCCCCGAGCAGCTGGCTCTAGTGCAGGGCGTCCTGCCTATAATTGTTTGGATTAGATAATCCTTAAGGTCAATTCCAACCCCCAAATACTCTGTGATTCTGCCAAGAATGGGTTGTAAAGGACCAGGTGTTGGCTCAGGTCCTCCAGGGGACCAGCAGCAGAGCAGGGATAAAGGACAGAGGTGATGGAGGTGACACCCCATGGCCATGCAGGGACTTGAGAACAGGATGGGTTTTAAGGTCCCTCCCATCCCAAACCAGGCTGGGAATCTGTAATTTCTTTGGGCCACTTGGGAGATTTTAAGTGGCAGCTGTAACAAAAGAGCAGAAGAGATTTACACGTGGTGCAGTGTGTTTTTTGGTATCTTTTTGGGTGATGTAGGGTTCTGGGTGTTACCAGCAAAGGGCAAAATAATTCTAAATTCTCCTTGATTTAAGGGAAAAGTTGTGAAATGCTGAGCGTTGTTAGATAGGGCAGTAATTGTGCAGAGATGTTATTTGTGATAAATAATCGTGCTGCTGTGGTGCCTCAGGCTGTGAGGAGTGTGTGTGTGCACTGTTACCAGTTAATTGCACCTCCCTTTGCACTTTGCCCAAGTCAAAACTTCAGATCCTTTGCTCTCCTTATCTTGTCACTTTCTGAATTCCTTTTCTCGGTGCCAAAACGAAGGGAAACATTTGCATTTTGGTTTAGGTGGATGGATGATAACCACGTGTTAGTTGAGCACTTTGAAGGTGTCACACTGATAATTCTTAATGCTTTCGCCCTGACGCTCACGTTGTGCTCCCAAATGTTGCTCGTGCTGGGTTTAGTTTGCAGACTGCCCAGAGCACGGAGCCATTCCTGCAGCCCTTGGCAGAGGGGCTTTTCCCTGAGGCTGTTTCTCCTTGCAGGCAGTTCCAAGGCTGCATCTTTGCACTGGACAGGGGAGAGAGCTGTCAGTGTGCTGCTGCTGGGGCTGCTCCCTGCAGCCTACCTGTGCCCTGGACCCGCCGTGGACTATTCCCTGGCTGCTGCCCTCACCCTGCACGGCCACTGGTAAGCACAGCAGGGCTCAACTCCCAGGAAAAAAAACGTTTTGGTGGCTCCAAACCTCCTCCTGGTCTAGTGTAAAACACCTGGAAGAAGTCCAGGTCTCCAGGTTCTGTGATATGATCTTTGATGAGTGGTTGTGCTTTGGTCTTCCTTTCTCACACTGTTCTCTCAGTCAGAAAAGAAATCCATAAAAAACTCTGTAGGATTTTAACCTTCCTTGCCCCTAAAAATGTAGAATCCTGGATGTGTTTAACCTGTGGAAGAATCAGTGTTGTGCAAACAGAGGGAACAGAAAGAAGACAGATCTGAAATATTCTGCCTCTAAAGCTCTGTGCACTGGCCTTGTGCATCTCAGTGGTGATGAGGTTTTGCACAATAAAGAGCTCACAGCAAATATTCCACTGAGAAGACCTGGATGATTTTTTCCTTTATTCCTGGATGGGTGTCTGCTCAGTGTAGTTCTGCTGGGATCCTTAATGAGAGCAGGGACAGGGCTAATTAGGAGCGGATCCAGCTGCATGGTTGGCCAGACTGGCAGCATCCACCTTCCTGAGGTGACCCTGGTTTGGGAGTTCCCTGCCACAAGGATAAAGCAGGTTTTTGTGCTACTTTGGGGGTGCTAGGTTTTCTTAAACCTTGGTTCTACCCTTAGGAATTTGTGCCAGGGATTCTTGCACTTTCCTTGCTCTGACTGGGAGCTTTTCTCCCAAAACAAACATCCTGTGCCTTGTGTTGCTGGATAGCTCAAATTTGGACAGGAGTTCACTTTCAGATGTAGAAAAATCCCAAAATATGCTAATTTCTTTGGTTGCCACTCTTCTAATCTAAGTGCATACCCAGGAATCTCCTGTGCCTTCATGGCAATGGCTGGTCCCAAATACTTCCTTGATTCTCCTTTATTTCAGTCCTTGGAAAGTCATAAGAATGCAGATTCCAAGGATTCTGTTGCCTGGAGAGCTGTGGCCAACATTTCGTTTCCTCAAGAAAATTCTGAACCAATCTGTGTATTTTTAATAGAATCTGTGGAATGTTTTGTTGTGTTTTTGAAATAGTTTCACTCTCTTGAGTGGGAACTGAGCATTCTTCAGGAGAGGCTGATGGCAGCGGGGGGCGGGGAAAAAAGCGACTTGGTAGAACTGGGCCACAGAGTGGATGGATTTCAGTTGAGTGATCTTTTCCTGATTTGGGCTTTTCTCTCTCGTTTAGGGGTCTGGGCCAGGTCATAACAGATTATGTGCATGGAGATGTGCCCATTAAAGTGGCCAACACGGGGCTGTACATCCTGTCTGCCCTCACCTTCGCTGGCCTCTGCCACTTCAACTACCAGGACGTGGGCATCTGCAAGGCCGTGGCCATGCTCTGGAGCCTCTGAGGTGTCCCCAGCCCTGACACACAGGATTGTCCTCTGCTGCCTCTGCTTCACCCCCCTGCACATCCAAGGAACAGCCAAGGCTCCCCAGTTGTTGTCTTTGCAGCGGGCTCTCAGCTAGTTTAGAGTACATAGAGAAAAAGCAGATTTTAAACTGGGAGTGAGAGGATCCAAGCTGTAAATTGGGACTGATTGATTCCATCAGTGCCAGATTTGCATAGGCAAAGGGAGCTCTCCTGGTAATACCAGCTTTAATGAGTGCTTTTCTTGCTGTTGGTTGGTTTGCTATTCTGTGAAACAAGCTTGGCTTGGGGAAAACTGAACTGCTCCTTCTGATCTGAGTGTGTAAGGCAGACCTTGTAACTCTTTGGACCCTGGGAATTGATAAAGAAAAGGGAATACTTTTTTTCTTAATCCATGCAATAAAGAATTTACAGAAATTGTGTGTGTGCTTCTGAACCGTTTTTACTGCTTTTGGGCTGCCTAAAATGTTTTCTCTGCAGATAGGTCTGCTCTGCCCTACTTCATAAAACAAAGAATATTTGGATGAATTAATACTTAGAGGTGACTTAGACTTGACTTAATGCAAGAATAATTAACATCCCTTTAAAAATACACAAAGGATTGACCTAGAATAAAAATACTTTTGCAGATTGATTTTAGGAGCATTAGACTTTCAAGGTTTTTATGCTCATCTGCAACACTTTTTTGAGGTTTATTTTCTAAATACTCTGGCCTGTGTTGTCCTGTGTGACTGAAAAGACAACAAACAGGAGGCTGAGGGAATGTTCTGTTCTTTTAGGGCTTTTTTAGGGGGGAACTGAGATTGTGGTTTTTAACTTTCTGCTTCATCCTGTCTGACTTTCACAGTGCTGAGGAATGGGAAACTCTTTCCACATTCTAATGGCACTATTAATAGTGAGAGGAAGAGAATTTTACCATCAGTGATGATGCAACAAACAGAACGACCAAGCTGCTGTTTGAATTCTAAAAGACTTCCTGATTATATTTCTTTTAATCTGGATTGCAAATTGTATTTATTTCTTAGCCAAAGCAGGTAGCTGGCCAGTTTTTTGTTAGTGTTGTGGTCAGAACAGAGCTGGTGGCCTGGTTTAAATACCAGTATTTGTTCTTTTGTCCCAGGGAGGAGGAGGTGCAGATGGTGAGTCATGGGTAAGTCCCTCTGAGCAGCAGAGAGTCTCTCATGGAAAGTGTCTGAGCTTTCTTCACATGAGATGCAGCTGGATGTGGTGTTTATGCTGCTTGGATGAGAAATTAATGACCTGGGGGTTGTGGGAATGTGAAAGTCCTAATCTAATTGAAAAGCTGTTTGGTCAACAGGCATTAAAGTTTTTAGGGATCAAATTCTACAGAACTAAAAATGTGCAGATCCCTGTCTCTTCAGTGTGTAATTCTGTCTGACTGGAAAACATTCTTCTGCTGCTTTTTGCCAAAAACTTGCATTTATTTTTTTTTTTAATAAGTACTGACAGTAGTTCAAACATAAAACTGACTTGAATAAAGAAAGACTAAAGTTTCTTTTATAAAAAAACAAACTGTATTTTAAACCTGTTGAAGTGTTCCATCATAGGTTGTGATTTTCATTCTGACTGAACTTAGATAAACTCATCTTCATGGTTTCATCCACTTCATCTTTTGACAGTTTCTTCAGGATTAATTTTCTCAAGTAGCCTTCTTCCTGAAAGGCCAAGAACATCCCTCGTTCCATGGAGTATTCAAACTTAAAGGCTTTGGAGCAGCAAGATGTAAATGTCTTCTTGAAAAAGATGATGTTGCTTTCACCAGGAATTTCTTTGGGAACTTCTCCTTCCTGAGGAAGAGAAAAGGGAACAGGTTCATCCCAGCACAAGCACAACCAGTTTTATTCCAGCTCTGAGCTGTTAATTGTGCCTGTTGGATTTGTACAGATGAGGAGGGGGAAGCAGATCCTTACCTTGAATCTAACAATCATTTCTCCACATTCCCTCTCACAACACATGTAGTAACTTTTGTCTTCCACTTGGACACTGAAGGCCACGGGCATCCCAGCTAAGGGTGTGGTGGTTTTGTAGCAGTGAATGCTGAAGTGCATCCCTTTGCCTGGAAATAAATGGATTATTATTGGTAACCTGCTCAAAGGGAGCTGCAACAACTGAACTCAGTGATGTTTTACCATTCCACTGGCAGCTCTGGCTGTCTTCCCAGGGTATTTTTCCTGAAGAAGAGCCAGGACTTGGAATTTTTCTGGCTTCTGGTTGTGCTTTGTGCAATCAGGCAACAACCAGTGTGCACCAGGCAGTGTGGGGAGGGTGTCTCATCCTTTCGTGTGCCTGCACAACATGAGACTGGGATGTGGAAGTGGCCATCTCTAAATCAGAGCATGGCTGGATCGAGGTGATCCAGAAATAAATATGGTCAACAAATAGAGCTGTAAATAATTTGCTGAAGCACCCCAAAAAGCCAAAGCCAAAACTGTAACTTTATAGCTATTATTATAGCTGTTACAAATTTTAAAATGATTTTTTTTTTGTAATCCAGCATTAAAAAAAGGAGGAATTAAGAATTTTGTGGTCAGAGCTAAGCAAAAATCGTAGCAGCCCTTTTTCTGCATGTGACTTCCTGCAGGCTTTGGTCTAACCCAGAAATCTCATCCATCACCAGTGCCCAAGACAAAAAATTTCGCTCTCAGCTTAGTTTTATTCTTGCAAATGAAGTTTGCAGTTAGTCCCATCACTGAGTGGGTGATTGCAATGAGCAAAACCATCTCTAGGATGAGCCAGCAGAGCAGTGGTGATGGTTTCCATTTGGAAATTACCACATTGCATCTCCTGGTCTGTCACATCCTCAAAAGCTGCCATGTTCAGGTCCGGGCGCACCACGAGCAGCTGGCTGTTCACATTCCTCAGCACTCGCTGCAGAGTCTTCTCCTGGCAAAGGGCATCACATTCCAGCTCTGCAGGAATAATAAAGCAAAATTCTTTGTGTTTCAGCTGTTGTCTCCTCAGAGTTTGCTGCCAGCTTAATCCTGGCATTATGGATGTCATGTGAAAGGAGTTCTTAGAATGACATCGAACTAAAGGAAGGCCACATTTTTTTACACCTGTGCTTGGAGCAGGTTTCCCAGAATACAGAAATTGAGTTATATAAGCAAGAAAAGCTGCTGTGTTTGTTAATCCAGAAGCATCAGTTCTCTCTTGCCTAACAATTAAATTGCATTAAAAGGTAGTCAGGGAAGCCACTGTTTCTTACAAAGAATGAAAGCAACATTAGCATCAGAAGGAGCAGAGAGCTGTAGCTCTGGTTTGTTTTTTGTTTTTTTTTTTTTGCAGCCACTCAGTTTGAAATTTGTCCTCTCTGGATTAGTAAGTGTGAAATGAGTAACAAAATCCCAAAAGATGAATTCTCAGCTTACCATCGTCGTCTTGGTTCCAAGTGAGCAGTGAAAAAAAGGAAAGAAAAACAACATTAAGCTCTGCCCCCACAAAAGGAAGCACTTCGTGCCCAGGCAAGGCTGGAAGCCAGGCTGCCACCTACGTGTTCCCACAGCCCGGTGCCACCAAGGCTGAGCTGCTGGCACTGCACACAGGGTTTATCTCTCAGCACAACCAAGGAAACCCCAGTCATTTGAGAACTGGAGTCTCCACCAACCCAGAGGGATGCAAAATGCTTTTTTAGGGTTATTTAAGGGTGAAAAGGTCACTCTAAGCTTAAAACTGAGGGATAATTGCGTGCAAATTTTTGGTTTTATCGGTGCCTTTAAGTGAGCAAAAGGACAAGAAGCAGTCACTACAAATTGCTTTCAAAGAAGAAACTGTTTTTTAACTGACTTTATTCCATAAGATCGGAAATTACCCATTTACTCCAAGTCCAACGCTTCTGAGTGTCCTTTCCCAGAATTTTTTCGGATAAGCAACAAATATCCCCCTGACTCAGATACTTGGCTAACAACACTTAAAAGTGAAGCTTCTGGGAAAGTGAGGCAAAATAAGACTGACAAAGGAATGGTGTTAAATCAGTATTTAAACAAAAAAGGTTAATAAATGTTCTAATTACCGTCAAAATAGAGGCAGAAATTTTTTCCAAGTTCTACTGCGCACACCGGAATCTCTTTAGCACTCATCTTCACCCTGCCCACAGCACGTGGAGAGGAATCTGAGTTAAACTCGATGCTTCTCACCCCATAAAGGGATAAAAGTTAAGTCTGCACCGTCTGATCTTACCAGGTTCCCCCTAGAAAAGGATGAGCTTCCAAAATACCCAAAAGTTAGAACCCATTCTGACTGCCCCTAGAAAGGTCATCCCTTGCACTAAAGACAAGAAATGTCTTAGAACCAGATGAATAAGGGGAAGATCTGTCTCTCACACTGGGATTTGATTGTGAAATCAAGATACCCAGCTCACTTCTAAAGCTTTTTCACCAGCTGAAAATGAGTTATTTATACAAAGCTGAGCAGTATCAATGTAAGTAAACACACACATCCAGAGGGTAGGGAATGGCCGTGGTTGCCTTGTCCCTCTAGCAAAGCACTTTGAGGAATGAATTTGAGAGTGATTTTTTTCTCTTTCTACTTGTATTTTTTTTTTTTTTTAATCTAGTTGTAGCTGTACAGAAGAGACAGCAGGCTCCCAGCAGCATCTTTGTTTGCAAACATGGACATCCAGGCCCTAGAAACGAGATTACCCAACACCCAACCCTGCAAGCCTCATCTTTAGCACATTAACCACGAAGTCCTCTGTTATTCTAAAGACCCGGGGCAGGCACAGGCAGGACTTTTGACAGAGGATTAAAGGAAAAAGCGGTCCTTGTTTTTATGTGTAAAACATAAAATGACTGTGCTTCGTCCCTTGATCATAGAATGAAAAAGGTTGGAAAAGACCTCCAGGATCATCAAGCCCAATCTTGAGCAGTAAAAGACGACTCTTAGACCTTTTACCAAGGACGTTTGAAAGGAAGGGCAGAAGCTCAAAGGAGTTTTCGGCTGACTGTCGGACGTGAAATGACTTACCGTGAGCAGCCGCAGGGATGCGGGGAGGGAGCAGAGGTGGCCGGCGGTGATCCCTTGTGGCTCTTCGGCAAGTGCAGCCGGGCGATGGGAGCCGGGAGAAGCGCAGGATGGGCAGGTGGGACCAGAGATGGCTCCCGGTGGTCCTTTGTGACTCTTTGGGAGTCCTTTTCGGCTCTTCGGGAAGTGCAGCCGGGCGATGGGAGCCGGGAGAAGGGCAGGATGAGTGGGTGGGAGCAGAGGCGGCTCACGGGAGTCCTTTGTGGCTCTTCGGGAGCCACAGCACAACGATGAGAGCCGGGAGAAGCGCAGGATGGGTGGGTGGGAGCAGAGGCGGCTCCCGGTGGTCCTTTCTGGCTCTTCGGGAGCTGCAGCACAGCGATGGGAGCCGGGGGAAGCGCAGCTGCGGAGCTGCCAGGGTCAGGATCAAGGCTCTCCAAGGCCACCCCGGGTCAGTGCCCCTCCACCGCCGGTGATGCCCCAGCCGGAGGGAAGCGAGCGCTGCCGCAGCGATGCCGGGAGGGGTTTTATAGCGGCTGCCGCGGCCGAAATCGGGACGCTTTCCCAAGATCTCTGCCTACGTCGGCATTTCTGTCGCGGCATTTCCTCTCCTCGCTGCAGGGAGACAGCGCCTATGCAAATCGGGGCGCACGAAGGTGGCTCTGTGCCGCTCGCTGTCACGCTGATGTCAGCGGGCTCGTCCCGTCGCTCCCGCAGCCTCTCCGGCTGCTCCCTGAAGCCTCCACGGCACTTCCGAGGCCGCTGCTGCCCGTGCCCGTCCGATGGAAACGACGGCGCTGCTGGCCCTCGGCGGCGGCAGGGCCAGGGGATGCCGGCACGGGCTGGGAAATCTCCTGTCCCAGCCCTTTTTGTGCAGGAGCGGTTCCGTGGGAGGAGTTCGGCTCCTGCTTTGGGATAACGCCCCGTCCCTGCATCCCGCGCTGCCCTTGGCGGCTGTTGAAAGCAGCAAAGGCTGGGACTGCGCTGATGGGACGGGCCCTGAAAAGCGAGCTTGGGAATGAGTCATTTACCGCTTTTCAGTGCAATCTCCACGCCTTGATTTGCTGCACCTAACGCCGGTCAGAATTTAGGGCGCTCAGCCCTGCAGCTCCATGGGGCCAATTGAAGAGCCCCCAGCTGTGGGGAATGATAAAAACATCCCAACTCCCCGAATCAAACCCAAACCCAAGCCCCCAAGACGTTTTCTCAGCTGTTCACATGCCTGTTACTGCTCTTGGAGATAAAATAAACCCCCAAATTTCACAGGGAATGCTTTAATATCTGTATGATAAATATGAGGTGATTTTGAGGTTAAAAGTACACCTTTCAACCTTATTTGAAATAATAAAGATAAAAACACTGTCTATTTTACTAATAACCCTGGATTTTGGCTGGTTTAGCCAAATATATTTTTTTAAAAATTAATGCTGTACTAATCATTTAAGTTTAAATATACATCCAGATCATTATTTATTTTGTGTTAGCTGTTGGCACTAATAATTTTTGGCCTATTGGTATTCCATACAAAGCTACCAGGAAGGAGAAGCTGGTCTTTCATGTCAGCCTTTGAGAGCCTTAAAATTCAATCAGGTCATTGAACACACTGAATAAAAGGCATTCCCTTCTCTTTTGTGCACATATTTGCATTTTTCAGGACCAGATCTAACTCATACAATAGCTTTTGTGGTACAGTTTGAACTTACATTTCTCCTGGAATTTAATATCTCCAGTCTTAGAAGAACTGCAACTTTTAGAGTAGTGGCTTAGATAATTTTTTTCTCGATTTTAAAGGAACTGGAGTTCCAGTAAGAGTGAACTTTCTCCCCTTAGATAATTTTCTTTTAATGTTATTTTTAGTCTGAGCTTTATCCATAGACTATCATATCCATAAGATAATGGAAATGAAAACTCAGATGTTTAATTTGTTTTAATTCAGATGGTCTGTTAATAAAAATATCTTAACCTACAAATGGTGACCAAATTATGTAAACACCTTAAGAACATTTTCCTAACATATTCTGTCATGTCTGTTTTTAATGTTTAGATAGTATTGCTAATAAGCTAAATATCTATAAATTATTTGATTATTAAATGAAGTGGGTCATGTGGCTTATTAAAAGTTGTTTCTACTTTTGGAAAGTATTTAGTTCTTGTTCTTTCAGCACTTTGATTTTTCGTGCTGATATTTTAATTTCCTGTTGGGATAATGTGTGCGAGATTCAGATCCTTTCTTTTCAATATAGGAGAGAGAAAAAAAAAAACCCCAACAAAACAGGCAAAATTTACATACCATACCATAAATCACATAGCATAATGTAACATTAACATAGCTTCAGATCTTGCCGTGATTCATTTCACTGAACGAACGGGACAGGATTTGGGAAAGCAGTGATTCGCTGTGGTGTTTCATGGATGGATCTTTGGATGCTGAAAATTCGCTCCTGAATCCGTGCGTGCTGCTCGTTCCTCTTGCAAAGGAGCCGCGGGCTGACTCAGCCACTTCTTGGTGAAACGAAACACCATTGTTATCTACAGAAGTGAAACACAACCTCAGGAAAATACCTTTTTTTTTTTTTTTCTCCTTTCTTTAGAGTGAGAGAAAACAATGGTCTTGGCACTTGTGTGTTTTGGTGGTGTTACTCATTTGAGTGTTTTTACTCGTGTTGTAACACATTTTAGAGCCTCATCTCTCGGACTGCACTCATTTCTGACTCGTGTTTTGAGGCGGATCCATCGGGCGTGAAACGCATGCCAGGGATTTCTCTTTGAAGGTGAAATTTCACGGGAAAGCTTTAAGGAACTGTTTAAAGCTTCAATAGAAGGGCCCGGGCCGGAGCCGCTCCCTCGGGGCACATCTCGGGCCCTTCCTGGTGCTGCCACCGAGCCCGGGCAGGGCCGCGGGGGTACTGCCAGCCCTGAAGGAAGCAGGTGTCCCTTGTTTCTTGTCCTCTGTCCTTTCCCCCTTGTTTCTTGTCCCTTGTCCTTTTTCCCTTGTTTATTGTCCCTTTTTCCTTGTCCCCACAGTCGCGGCTCCTCACGGCCATTTCACGGCCCGGGCCCATCCTCCTGAGGGGAAGCCCCGGGTCCCTCCTGGACCAAATAGGAAATTAAAATATCAGCACAAAAAACATCAAAAACGCTGGAAGAACAAGAACTAAATACTTCCCCAAAGCGGAAACAAATTTTAATAAGCCGCCATGGCCCACTTCATTTAATAATCAAATATTTTATAGATATTTATCTCATTAGCAATACTGTCTGAACATTAAGAAACCGTTCCGCCGTTTCCCGCCGTCCCCAGCCCCTCTGAGGCGCTGCCTCCCCCCTTGAGGGGACCATCCTTGCAGGGTTAAAAAACTGCAGGTTTTACACATTTTTATTTCAACATGCTGGCCAGAGTGACCGCTCAGCAAACACCGCGTGCTCTTCGTCAGGCAGCCATGGCGAGCAACTTGGAAAAAAGTGGATAAGAATAGAAATAAAAACAAAAATATGGAGGTGAGTGGTGCTGCATGAGGGAGGACCCCCGTCCCAGGTTCTCCTCTGGATTGAAGGCACAGAGATCTGCGGCACTTTAGGGAGGTTTAGGGGAACATTAATGGCTTTTTCCTGTGGGGAAACCACAGTTTCTCTGAGGGCTTGAAGCCCAGCAAAATTGGGTAAGCACTGGGACATATTTATGTAGAACTTCTTGAGAACAAGCTTCTGAAGTACACTAGCTTTTACTGAGATATATATACTACAAATGTCTATATTTTTAAAAAAATGTGTGTATGTATAAATAAATCAGTGTTTATATATACAGAGATCTCAATCTGGTACTTCCCACCCACTCCCCAAGATGCTCAGGATGCTGTGAACCCAACACCACCTGTGTTTTCTCCAAAAACACCCTCAAGATCTTTTTAAACCTCTTCTTTCTCTCAGCTAAACTGTGCTAAGCTTGTTCTAAATCCTAGAACCTGTATTTTTCCTAATGTGCTCTTTTGTTAGACTGAAGCTTCAGAAAATCCTCAGTTGTCTGACAAAACAGATTTGGTTCCTTCTGAGGACTCGGAATTCCTTTCCGAGACTGAACAACTGGAGAAGATTTTAAATGGTGATGTATTAAATATATTGCAAGTAAGTATGGAGCAACTTAATTTCATGTTTAGACTCATCCAAATGTTTAAATAATTTTTTTTTCTCTCTTAACAGAGATGAGCAATGAAATTAATGACTTGCTATCAAAATATGCTGACATATATATAAGGCAAGTTAATTTGTGTTATTTTCACAGCAATTTTAAAATTCTCTAGATAAGATGGATGGGTGGCTGCAGTTTAGAGAAATTAGCGCTGAAAATTGTCAAACATAGATCTTGAAAGAAAAATGCTGTTTTCTGTTACAACAGAGAATTAGTTTGGTCAGAAACTGGGTGTAGACAACGCATTTTTAAGAAAAACATAAAAGTAGTGAGAAAATTAATGGCATTAGCATTGATTTTAATTACAGATTTCTTCACTTTAGTGCAAAAGCAGCGTTGAATTCTTCTTCTGTCCAGGAACTTGATGAGATCTTAAAAGAAGCTGAGGCCATAGAAAAGCACTTACTGCAGAAAAGGGAGATGCTGAAACAGGCATTTGATGTCATTGCCAACACTGTGCAAAGCTAAATGGAGTTTGTTATAGAAATGCAGAGCCAAAGTTGTGTTTGTGTATGAAAACCAATTGTGATGAGTGTTGTGATGTCTATTTCTTGTATAAATATTTCTGTCACTTCAGGAAGCTTCCAACAAGTTAAGTGGCTACTTAGTGTTTAAATACGTAGTGTAGTGGTAGTTAGTAAAAACAATTCTGAATATGTTTTAAATCCTGTGACTCAAGGGGTTAAGACACTAAGCTATGTTAACCCATTAAACATAGCAAAAAAAGCATTTCTGTGAAACATAGAATTCTATGATGTAAGTGGAAAATGACCTCAGATTATGTCGTGTTAACCATTTCCTGGTTATGGTTTTGGGGTTTTTTTTCTTTCTACTTTACAAAATTGTTTTTGTGCTAAAATCTTGGTAGAATTTACTTGCAATGTTACTTCCATTTTGCCTCAGAATGTAAACAGCTTGAAAAAAATCAGCTTGGAAATAAGAGAGTTCTATAAAGAACTTTGAGAAGGTATAAAGTCATAATTTCAAATGCATTGTAATAGTGGTACATGTGTTACATTTCAAGGCCATGTTGATATAAAACATAATAAAAGCTCTGCTGTTCTGATTTCAATAAATAAATAAATAATGTTAACATTATCTAGAATTAGAGTGTTATTTTGTTATTTGGCTATGTGAGTGTTGTTTCCTGACACTCAGTTTTTGTGAGAACACTGAGCTCTTCTCCTTCCTTGTCATTCAACTCCGTTAAAAAGATGAAACATGGAATGTACAAAGGATCACTTGTGCAAAGTGTGGGGCTTATGTAATGAAGAGAAGTGCTGGAATAAGATACATTTCCATCTTTACCCCAGCAGTGTGCAGTGATTTCCTCTGGAAATCCTCTCAGACCTAATCCACCCTCCTTTCCCCCTTCCCTTAGCTCAAAGCTGAGCATGCTACGTGTCACAGTGACACGATTTACAGCAAAGAATGAGAGGAACTGGACATGCAGGGTGAGATTTAGATACCTAAAGATGCAGATATGTCCTTAGCAGGATTTTCAAAGTGCCTAAGCATGGTGTAAGCGCCTTACATGCTTAGGAATTTTGGAAAATCCCATAAGGTGCCTATCTGCATCTTTAGCATCTAAAGGCTTTCCAAAGTCTCACCACTGCTCTGCATCATATTTAGAAGTCTTCTATTTTTTTTCCCCCCTGATATTCCCATGCTTGATAATGCTGTTTATGCAGAGAAATGTGAGAGAAAGGGAGAAGATTTAACAATTTTCTAAAATATCGTGCTGGGTGTTTCTAAAATCCACACTCATCTGTAGTGATGGCACAACCGAAAGTGTTTCAAAGTGATGTCTGCCAAGGGCCTGAACTCAGACCTTCACCCACAGTTATTTAAGGAAAAATTACACAAATTTAATTACTGAGGAGTATCTGCCTGTTACTACATTTTAGCTGTTTGTGCTTGGGGAAATGTGCAGCCTTTTTAGATCACCTGGATTTGGATTATCTTGATTTAGTTTGTGTGGAAAATATATCCAACTATTATGAAGCATCAGAACTTGGATTTTGGGATACAATAATTTCATAAGTTTTTTTTCCCTTAGGGGATCAAGTGTTCCTGTTGCAGCAGATTGCTCTATTTAAAAACTCCATAAAATCCAACAAAAATGAGTAAAACTCCACTTTTTAGAACAATGAAAGGGTGCTTAGTGCAGTTCAATCCAAGATGTATTTTCAGAATTATGACCCTTGGTTTTTTACAGTGATTTCTTATACAGTAGGTTGTCATTCCATTTAATAACATTTAATGGAGTGGGATCTCTGGGATAATAAGAGGAATTTAGGATCTGAGGAAATATTGGAAGTAAAGTCATTATGGCCACAGTAACCTAGGTGAGCTTATGAACAGTGTGGTTATAATTATTAAATTTTTAAAATTACTAAGAGCAACAAAGCTTCTGGTTTTGCTGCACAAATATAGGTGGGGATATATATACACATATAAATAAACTAAATAAAATGAATTAAGTATCTATTTTTATAGAGTTTAGACTTGAAATGGTGAGTTCAGAGAGTTTAAAACACCCATTGGAAATAAGCCAGTGAAGTTAATTAATGTATCAGCAATGGAGATACTTTAATCATACATTTATCTCTCCGTGTTTAAAGGCAGCTTTCCATAATTATTGTGCTGGCCAGAAATACAGAGCACTTTTCTGCTGGCTGCCCTTTGGTGTTCCACTCAATACCTTCATATATGGACACACTCACTGCACACCCTTTTCCTTCTAAACCATTAAGGAATAAAAATTTATCACTTTCCTATTTGGCTACAACTCATCCCCCCCCCAAATGATGCTGCTGATTGCCCCTCTTGCGGATTTTAGCATTTATTGTGAGAAACACAGGAAGTTTTCTCTTCTGATCTGGCACTAAAGGCTCTCCCTGAGGAGTGAGCTCCTCATCAAACCCACCTGGCACCCATCCCATCCCTATCCCGTCCCTATCCGCTTCCCAGTTTTACTGCAGCAGGTTTGGCCAGAAAATTAATTGGCTTTAAAGCTGCTAAATCTGATCAGCAAAGCTCAGCTGGTAACTACGTTTTCTTTCAAGCTTCTCCCCTCCTCGTTAAAGCTCCAATCTATAAATTAACAAGAACGTCTAAGATGACAGATCAGTAACA
Organism: Chaetops frenatus; assembly: GCA_013400775.1. Lineage (NCBI taxonomy): Eukaryota > Metazoa > Chordata > Aves > Passeriformes > Picathartidae > Chaetops > Chaetops frenatus. The sequence continues at coordinate 116,587 of VZTR01024932.1, read as the reverse complement.
GAATATAAATGGATTTTTTTTTTTTTAAAAATCTGGAAGCATCTTAGAGGAAGTTCTGACCCTCTTGGAGTCAGGGGATCTTGACGCTGAGAATTTGCATTTCTGAGCTTGATGTGAATTTCTCCACAGGCTGGAAAGTGTAAGTGGCGAAAAACTCAGTTCCTCTCATTGCTCTTCTTTTATCTAAAAGCTAAAAATGGGAAATACCAGATAATGCAGAGGGTTTAGATAATCAGCGATGAGAGTTTTTCCCTGAGAAAAAGCTAATTTTGACTGTTTACTTTAAATGAAACTGCCTTTTAGCATAAATGTGGGGCAGAATAGAAAAATACCAAATCTAGTAGGTAATAGAGGTGTTTTAGGCTAGGGACATTCTATCCAGAACTAATAAAAATTCAGTTTTGCTAATGGCCGAATATTTAACCTTTGAATTGACTTTGAAGGTGGCACTGGAAAAGAACAGAGTGGGTGTTTTGCATCATCAGGGGGAACAGGCAGAAAAAAAAGGAGGGCAAAGATCCATAGCTCAGTCAGCCTAAATCCCATCCTGGAGAGAGTCTGGAGGAAATTTCTTAATTATGGCTTGCATAACAATAAATGGGAAAAAAAAATCCTGTATCGACTAACTGGCTTAATATAGAAAAATTACCAGTAGGTACAGCTTGGTGTGAGGTCACTGGCACCATCATGTATGATATTATATAAAATAAGAAGGGGCAAATAAATGAGTTAAAAAGTAATGAATACTCTTTTTTTCCCCTGCCAGATCAGCCTATGTGATATCATACAGTGATTTTTCCCCCCAGTTTTGCTTATTCCACATTATCCCAAATGATTTAGGAGGATTTTAGAAGATATGATCTATTATTTTAAAGAGCAGCAAACTACCAATCACAAACGCATCAATAACACATAAAATATTCATTGTAATCTCAAGAAGATGAAGGATTGAGTGGAAATCAAGATTTCTGGAAACCAGAAATAATAACGAGCTGAGAAAAGGTGATCTGTGGGAAAGAGGTTGAAGCAGTTGGGTTTGTTGAGAGAAAGCACAACTCAAGGGAGGGCATGGTAAGAAAATACAGCAGCCAAGGGTTCGTTGGGTCCTGCAGGAAGGACAGGAAGAAATCAGCTTAATTGGCAGCAGACTGAGGATGAGAATTAATCTGTCTGAGGAACGGGGTCCCTGCAGTGCTGTGCCTGCTGCCCTGCTCCCTCCCCAGGCACGGCCCAGCTTTTGAGAGCTGCCTGATGCCGGGAAATAAATGTTCCATCCCAATTCCAAAGCGCTGGCAGCTCTCTCCCGGCACCCCGGAGGGAAGGGTCTGTGCTAAGCTCAGCCCAGCTGGGAACACGGCCCATCCTGCTGGATTTACTGGGGAAATCTGGCGTAGCCACCAACATTGCCGAAACCTTGAGACCCGTTACGGTGCAAAATGGCTACTCAGGCTTCGAAACGAAAGCATTTTGCATCCCAAGCATTTCTTTTTTTTTTTTTTCTGGGAGGTGAACAAGCAGGCGGGGGTGAAGGGGAATTTCTGCAGCAATTACCTGGCTGCTGCGATACACAGACCCACATCCTACCCTTGCCGTCTCTCCGGGGAGCAGCAGAGCGCTGTAACATTTTTTTTTTTTTTTCCCCAGGCTGGGTAATGCCCTGGCAGTGGCAGCTCACCTGGGCCAGGTACACAGAGGGTTTGGGGCCGCCCCGGCCCGCGGAGCGCAGCGAGGGCAGCCCGGGCACGGCTCTTATTGTGAAAGGATGGTGAGAGACAGCGCTCACCTCCCGACCATCGCTGCCTCCTGCTCCTCGCTGCCCTGGCACCGCTACCCCAGCCCGGCCACTCCGAGCCGATGCCTCCTGCCCGCCGCAATATGCTCGCCAAAATCCTTTTGTCCGCCGCCAGCCTCCTGCTCGCTCACCTGCTGCGTTTCCTCTGCTCTTTGGTGCAATTCATTCCAGGTAAAAACGCGTTGGAAGCAGCCCCTTCCCATCCCATCCCCTTGGAAAGAGAGCTGCTGCTGCTGCTGCTGCTGCTGTCAGGGGACGGGAGGACAATTCCTGTTGTCAGAAATTCGGGGCTGAGCCGTTTGAAGGCTTTGTTAGATGGCAGAAAATGTCTGTTATTTATCGCCTAGACGAACGGGAGAGGCAAGGATTACGGCAGATGCAGATGGTTTAGAACTGGAAAAGCAGCACGCAGCAGATTCTCTGTGCGGGGGAGCCAGCTGGAAGTGGGCAGGGGGAGGCTTCTCTGGGGCTGCAACATTGCCGAGGCTTTAACCTGCAAACGGGGAACTACCCCAGAGGATTTTGTATCACAGCCCGCACTTTGTGTCATCACTGCACAGCCTGAGCTGCTTTTTGTTTGATTGTTTCTTTCTTTCTTTTTTTCTTTTTCTTTTTCTTTTTTTTTTTTTTTTTTTCTTTGTTTTGTTTTGTTGGTTTGCCTGTTTTCAGATAAAAAGCATATGGCTTAAATCATGGGAATCTCTGCTTTTTGATGGTAGTGGTGTGTTTTCGTGCCCTTTAAATTCAAAGCGTTTCTTCTGGGGCATCCAAAGAGCTGAAAAATTCTCAAGCCTGCCTTGTTGTGCCACCAAAAGACCCCAAAGTGCAGAATCTATTTCTGCTGGGAAATCAACAGTTACTTCATGTGCAGGAGTTCACTGTCACCTTTCTCCTTTCCTCCCTTTCAGCTTTCCCCTCCTCCTTTTCCCCATTTATTTTTTTTTTTTCCCCTCTGTGCTTTCTGTCATTTCTTTTCTGTTTTTCCTTTACTCCTGTGGCTGTTAGAGAGGAAGTGGGTGGCTGAGCCCCCGGTCATGGGGAACCAAGCAGCTGCATGGAACAAGGAGCCCAGCACGGGCACTTCCCGGCACTCCCAAGGCAAGTGCTGCCCCTTTCCTTCAGAAATCCCTGTGGGCGCTCAGGGCTCCAGCCCTGGGGAAGGCTGGAGTCTGGAGGGCACAAATCCACAGCTGCACCTCGGGATGGGGGCTGGGTAAGAACTGGTTTGCTCCATGTCCTGCCAATCTGTGTTTTATGGGGAACAAAACGCAGCCCGTGCCAGAGGATTATTCCCAGTTTGAATGATCTTTGGGGAAAACAGAATTCTTGCCTCACTCTCCCTGCTTGAAGAATATAATGAGCATTCTATTTGCTAAATTCTGCCCTTAGTTCTGGGTGTCCTTCCAATTCAAACAATTGGACTGTATGTGGAGAGGTAGTTCCTGAGCCTGTAGGTTAAAATCAAAGTGGATTTGCCCTCTCTGATCCCAGCACTTGCAAATGGTTCCCATGCTTTCATCACCTGCCGTTGCACATTTCATGTCCCACACACTGTGTCAAGTACAATTTAATGTCTGATTCGTGGTGACTCCACCCACAGCAGGTTTCTCTTGAAGAGCCTGGTCCTCCATCCCACCATTTCTAGATATAATCAGTCAATAATCAATGCTAGGCTGTCAGTTTGTACTGGGCAGTGAAATGACAGCCCACACAAAGTGCCAGGCTGGGATAACTCTGCTGTGTTTGGAAAAGGTTGGAGGAAAGTTCAGCTCCGTGTTTGCACTGCCTCAGCTCGGGTACCCAAAGACCTTCAGGCTGTTTTTAAAAGTCTGAGGTAGGATGGAAACTACAGTGGAGAAATTGGGGTTCTGAGAAGGCAGGTTGTGACCTTGTGCTGATTTTCAGATGTGGTGTTCAAGCCCACACACAGAACCCCACTGGGACTGGAGAGCTTCAATTGTGGGTTCAAGCTCTTCCATCTTCGAGCATGGCCAGAAAGGAAGAAGGAGTAATTTTATTTACATGTTGTTTAACATTAAAAACCAGTCTGTCTTCTGCCTTCTGCAGAGAGAGATTGGTCCCTTCTTGGGGGGCTGGATGTTACAAGAAGTTTTGATTTATGACCGAGCTTTCCCCTGAAAGTGAAACATCTTTCTTGCAATTGCTCAAAAACCCTGTTCAAGTGGGAGCTCTTGGTGCTCCACTTGCTCAGTGCATTCACAGTGCAGTTATATGCAGCAGTTGATATTAAAATTTATTTTTGTTTAATGGGGAAGGCATGTTGGATGGTTTTTTTTCCTCTTGCACTCCTCCCATCCTCCTAGCTATTCAGAATTGTCTGCAATGACTTGTCTTGTTTCTGAAAGCTTCTGTTTTGGCTCATCTGGGTGTTGTGATTTGATCCCATTGGGCACTCATTTCTGCCAGGATCTTCAAGTCATTTGAGTGATTCCCAGACGGAAAAAATAATCCATTCTCTTGCTGTGCTTCTTTCTCCCTCTCTGGTCTGGGGTTGGGGCATTCCCTTAAATATTTGTGTTGTTTGTAGTCCATTCTATCGAAACTCCACGTTGGAAGGGATGCCTTGGAATGAATTCTACGGAGATGAGTTCTAACTAGATCAGATTTCAGGAAGGATTACTGAGATGATCACATGAATGGTTATCACAGGACCAGGAAAACAGCAAGAACTTGGCTTACTTAGCTTAGGAAGTAATATGATTCTTCACCCTAAATACAGCACGAGGAAGGCAAAACTACCAAAGCCACACACCAGAGCTGCCAGAAAAACAAGAATAATGTCCTCTGGTAACTTCAAAGCATTCTCCTGATCACCTGGATGAGGAGCAGTTATCCCAAGAGGGAATAAGTGCCTGTAGACATAATAATTTTTAAGACAGAGTTCTTATATATGAATTTCTGGGACAGCAGTTGGGAGGGGTGGACTCAGGAGGTCTTTTCCAGCCCTGGTCAGGCTCTTTTGTGGAATGCATCTTTCCAAAATTTCCATTCACGGTGCTCTCCAGGAGGTCTCAGTGTAGTGCCATCATGAGTCATGCTGGCTTTGTTTCTGCCTGGATGCAAACCGTGTTCCTCTCGTTCTTTAATGAATATTTTGCCCCTTGAAAACAAAATCTATGTTTCTGTGAACACTTCAGAGACCTAGAGGAGGATTTGAGGAGTGGCAGATTGGAGAGCTACATTGGAATCTTGCATTTTACCTTCCTGCAATCCTAACACCCAACCTGTGGGTGTTTTTGTGTGGAGAAACAAGCTCAGAAAAACTCTGCCTGCCAGCCCAGCTCTTTTGCAGATATTCTGACTGAAATAGCAGATTTCCTCTGGAGATGTTGAGCAAAGGGTTCCAAAGGCTCACAGGGAAATTGGGCAGCAGCTACAGTGCTTTAAGGGATGTAGGCCAGAAGCAGCAGTGATGAAAGTGGCAGAATAAATTGTTAGAGCAGAAATCAGAGTGAACTCACCAACAGCCTGGAACCCTTATTTAGTGCGTGGTGCCTGCAGCAGCCCTGGCTGGTGGAGTCTTGCCTGCCATGTGCCCTCTTTGATCAGTGCTCAGCAGTTCCAGGCTGGCTCTGTGCTCCGTGCTCCCAGGGAGAGCAGCAGAGCAGCTGCAGCGAGGGCAGCACGGGCAGGTGCCAGCCTGGGCAGGGAGGCACCCCGGGTAAATCCACCTCTGCAGCTAAATGGATTGCTAAAACAATCCTTGTGTTGATGAGGCTTTGCAAACCAGGCGGTGGGAGCCAATCACTGACATCACTGTTAGCTCACAGCATTCCAATCACTTCATGCTCTCCTGGGGCTTTTGTTCTCCAGATGGGACTAAGAAGGGGTTGTTGCCATCAAAACAGAGGCTCCATCAGAAATTACCCTTCTCTGCTGATTTCCCTGCCAAATGAAACTTGATAAATGTACTCCAGCTCAGTTTCATTTGTGTTCTTCCATTTCTTTGGGATTGCAGTTGGGTTTTTTTCTTCTCTCAGTTAATTGTGAAATTAAATCCAAATATATATTTCTTTGATTAAAGAGATTTATCACCTTTGATTATCATCTTTTCTATGATGCACTGTTATCTCCTTTGGGCTGCAGAACCAGTATCTCTTGTGGATTAACTACAGCAGAGTAAAATCCACTGGATTCTCAGCTCCCTGTGGATAAATTGGGTGTTGTAGCTTTACCTGGAGTGTCCACCACAACCTGGCTCCTTGCAGGTTCTGAATGCTCTTCTCCCTGATACCCCATCTCAAGATCCAGCATTTGTCACTTTATTCCAGTGAAAATCTCAATTCTCTGCTTTCTGTTCTCCCTGCTCTCTTTGCAGGCTTCAAGAATTACCTGCCCAGCCCAGCCAAGGAGCAAATCCTCTGCCACAGACCCAGGGGGCTGCAGTGCATCTCCCCCTTAGTGCAGAGTGTGGAGGAGACCCCCGAGCCCATCCCAGCCAAGATCAAAGGACATATTCCCGAGTGGATTAATGGAAATCTGCTGAGGAATGGCCCTGGCAAATTTGAGTTTGGCAATGACAAGTAAGTCTCCTTTAAATGAATTTTTTAAATGGTTCTGGCCCAAGCTCAGCCTAAACCTAAAGGGAACCCTCCCTCACCACTATTTGGAGCATCTTTTAGCTTCTTTCTATGTAAGGGAAGGAAGAAATATCGGTGACTCTTCTGAGAGCAGTTGCTCCCTCATTTGGAAACTCCCATTTCCTGCAAAGAGGAGCTGAATGGTGAAGTCACCCAGGCTGGAGAAGTTGAGTCACAGAGAGGCTCTCACCCACTCACCGTGGTGGGCTGGGAAATAAAACATCCCCAGCTCTGGTCCTCTGTCCTGAACAAAAATCCATCCCAGAGCACTCTGAAATCCAGGGCAGGAATTTGGAGAGTTGGTTGCACCAGGTGGTGTGAGCTGCCTTAGAAGTAAATCCACTCAGTTTTAAAAACAATATATTAAAATATTTCCAGAAGGCACTCAGTGCCTGTGGCTTGCAATGAGCCATTCTGGTAATTGACAATTAAGCTGATGGCAGCAAGGGGCCAGAGCCGATCTCATATTCCCAGAGTCAGCCCATCAGGTGTTCTGGGAGTCTCACAAATTCCTTGGCTGGGAGAGAATAACACCCTGCAAGAAGCTGACAGCTAAAGGCCACTGGCTTTGCAGCAATAATTTGTATTATTGTTGTACAGTACAGCACAAACTCTATTCCCTGTGCAGGAGTGGGTGGTTTATCTCTATAGGTTATCTCCCAAAAAACTTACACACAGCATTTTCAGACTTCCATTTACACAGCTGCAAACACACTCGTTTTGTTTTGATCTGATTTGATTTGTTTTGTTTAATTTAGTTCTGTTTGATTCAGATGTTTCTCCAAATAAATCTGTGCCCGGCCAATTGTTCAGGGGATCAGGGAAGCAGCTTTTACAAACACCAACAAACCTAAAAGAAGGTACCACAGAGCATCATTTAATGCCCAACTCCTCCAATACTTTTAATTATTTTAATCCCTTTTTTTTCTCTCTCCTGGAAGGTTCAACCACTGGTTTGATGGCATGGCCTTGCTGCACCAGTTCCAGCTGGCCCATGGCACAGTGACCTACAGGAGCAGGTTCCTGCAGAGCAGCTCCTACCTGAGGAACAGCCAGCACCAGCGTATTGTGGCCTCAGAATTTGGCACCTTGGCCATGCCAGACCCCTGCAGGAGCATCTTTGGACGCTTCCTGTCCCGCTTTGAGCCCCTACGTAAGAGCAGGGCCGTGAAAAATGGGAAGTGTTCTGAGATTTTCTTGGAGGAACTTGTGGTGGAGGAACTTGGGAAAAGGAGGTGTGAGGAAGTCTGACAGGCTTTCTGTGAGCCCGTGTTTTTCTTAGAATATGACCCGAATGCCAAAATTATGCAAATTAGTGTCAGCCTCAGCTGGGGGAGGCAGAGTTTAATGTTTTAAAGCCACCTCAGCTGTCTCAATCCCGGATCTTGTTGTGAATTTCCCACAGAGAGCTCTCTTTCCCTGAGAGAACATTCTGTGCAGTGCTGATAATGAGCATTGCACCCTGATGTTCTACCTGAGAGCCAGCTCTGCCCTTAAAACACCTTGCCTTGCTAAGCTTGTAGGGTAAGTGGGCTAATCCCTCCCTTCCTGGACTAAGGGGCAGGAGATTATTGAGTAGGGTGAGGGATGGTGCTGCACAGGAATGGCAGTTCCAGTACCTTTAGGATTCTGCGTACGTCAGGGGAGAAAGAGGCTTAAATGCAAGCAAGGTGTTCCCCACTGAAAGCAGAGCAGGCCTGAGGTTTGCAGCTCCTTCCTCGTGCTGTGCCCAACCTCTGTTTCTCCTCTCCCCTCCTGCCGTGTCCCCTGTCCTTCCCACAGGTGCTCACACCTTCACTCGTGCTGCCAGTCCCCAAATGCCCACCCCAGCTCCCTCAGGATATTCCAGACCTATCCACAGCCCCCATCTGCCTTTGCCCAGCTCCAGCAGTGATTTCCACCCCTGTCCTTGTCCCTTCAGCCTGGCTTCACCTGTGCAGACTGTTTCCCTGTGTGGATTAGTGAGATATTTCCAATCAATCACGCAGAGATTAATGTCACTGCAAATGGGTTTATTTGTTTAAACACGTCTAACTTGCCATAATGTGACATGAGCTGCACAGAGCTGTGCACAACCCCGGGGTTTCTGTTTCAGAGCCCAGTGACAACGCCAGTGTCAACTATGTGCTGTACAAAGGGGATTACTACGTCAGCAACGAGAACATCTTCATGCACAAAGTGGATCCAGAGACTCTGGAAACGAAGGAAAAGGTGTGGGCAGGTGGGATAAGGGAGCTGGGGCACAGAATCACAGAATGAACTGGGTTGGAAAAGGCCTTTAAGATCATCTAGTCCTGCCTGCAACCGATAAACTACGACAGATCTGTACAGCTGGTGCAGAATCACAAGGGGGGATCCAGTTCCAGAGGAATTTGTCTGGACCAGCAGCATCTCTCTCTCTTTTGAGTCCCTGGCCAACCTGTGCAGCAGCAAAGGCAGCTCTCAGGGGTGGAGGTGCAGTCACTGCCCAGCAGGGCACAGCTGGCATTTCTCCTCTGCTCTCCCTGCTTGCCTGGGCTTGTCTGCACCTCTCAGCAGAACAGGAAACAACTTTTTCCTGTCTACAAGAAAAAGTGAACATTGCCGATCTCACATCTGCCTTTTCCCCTGGTGCTTTGCTTTCATATCAATTCCTTTTATCTGCTTTTTACACCTCAAGCTTTGCACATTCCAAAGCTGCCCTTGGTCAAACCTTCTGTTGCAAAAGGGTGGCTCAGCTCCCACTTGATTTTCTCCCCTGCTGGAAGGTGGCCAAGACATCAGAGAAGTTTTTCCCTGTGACAGGACAGCATAAGCCACATGTCCCCTCTGCCTGCACCCTCAGAGGGGATTTGGGCTGAGGGAGGATTCTGCCCTTCCTAAATCAGTATTTACTGCAGTGCCTGTTTGACACCACAAAGTGCCAGCTCAGAGCATCCCTCAGCCCCCCCAGGAGTCCCTCCCTCCTCCCCTGCAGGATCAATAGTGAGTCACAGGTAAACTATGCACAAAGCACAGCTACTGAGGTACCCTGGAGAGCTGGGTGCTTTGCCAGCTGATCTGTTTGTAAATCAGAATGCCGTCACGAAAAGACACGCGGGGATTTTTAGGTTCAGCTCTGTTGAACCATCTTGTCATGAAAAAAAAAAAATAATCCCCTCAAGCTGCTTTTTTTAGATGCAAGACCAGTATATTTTTGGCTAAGTGAAGAAATGGGAGGGGTGATTTCACACTTAAACTCTCCAGTTTGATATGCCTTGATAGGACCTGCTTTTCTGAGCTTCCAGTGACAAAACTTTGGGTGATTTTTTGGGGCAGTGACTGTCCCTTCACACAATTCTATCTGTGCTTATTATGGGCAACATTCCCACTGTGTCAGCACTTGTGCCTGTAGGGACATTTCTGTCTTCCAAGGAATATCTACTGCTATCAGTCCTACTTTACTGATAGAGAAATATCCTTAATTTCAAGGATTTCAGAAAGACTGCAGGCAGAATGAAAGCTGGAGTGCAGACCCCACGTTATTAATGATGAATAAAATCTCCTCCTCTTCCCCAGACTTCCACAAACCCGACCCTTTGGGAAGTTCTGCATTGACTGAAAATCTTTGGCATTTTCAGGTGGACTGGAGCAAGTTTATTGCAGTGAATGGGGCCACAGCTCACCCCCACTACGAGCCTGATGGCACAACCTACAACATGGGCAATTCCTATGGGAAGCATGGTAAGGTGGGCATGGCCAGGCTGCTCTTTTTGGGCAGGGTGCCCAGGACACCTCCTGTTGAACAAACACCCCAAGAGACCTGGAAGTTGCTGGTTTTGAGTCAAAATGTCAATGGCAGTCTGTCCCATAAAAGTGGCTTCTCTCAGGATTGAGGTTCAGATGCTTCTGACTTTGGCCTGTGAATACCCAGCAGATTTTCCTCTTCCTCTCCCAGGCGTTGCTGGAAAACAGGAGAATGTTTTTTTTAGAGTCCCACCCAGTGTTGAAGCCTTATCTGAAGAAATTTAACAATTAGCCAAGAGTTTTTCACTTACAATTATTGGCTTTTGAGTACCAAAAGGGTTTAGGCAGGAGAAAAGATGGAAGATATTGCAGTAGCCTGGGTATCTTACAGCAAAGCTGAATTTTATGGGATATTTTTCTTCTTCTCAGAACTCTGAACGTCTTGATGGGATCCTGTTCCATCCACATGGCTGCTCAGAGCTATCAGTCCCTGGCAGCTGTGTGAAATCCTTCTTTTCCAAAGGCCTCTGACAACAGCCACTGCCCTTTATTGTGATCCCTCAGGCCATCTCCACATTTTCTCAGTTTTGATCATTTTTCATTCTTGCTCCTTTCATTTCCTTTTGGCCTCAGCAATGTCCAGCTTTGTAGCACAGGCTTTTTTCAGCTGGACACACCAAACTCTAGATTATTATTATTCAAAAGTGCCATCCTCTCCTGCTCATATGCTCAGGTTTATTAAATGAGCACCACCAAGGCTCAAAGTTTTCATTTCCTGTGAGGTTGGTTTTTATCCTGCCCCTGTTATTACAGGAGAGCCCTGCAGACAGAGCTGGCATTCTCCCAGACTGGGAAGATCCTTTGACTTCCTTTCAAGCTTTATATTTTTCTGTTTTTCTTTTGCTAGATAAATCCTCTGCAGAATTTTTTACTGCCTGTTGGGTTTCTGCTCAGTTCAGGAGAGGGGGTTCCAAGCATTCCTGAGGAACAGGAAGGAGCAGAGCCTGCATTTGATTTGAACACCTTTTCCAGGGTCCAGCTACAACATCATCAGGGTCCCCCCACAGGAGCCAGGCCACGGGGACACTTTGGAGGGAGCCAAAGTGCTGTGCTCCATCCCCCCCAGGGACAGGGCAAAGCCATCCTACTACCACAGCTTTGGTAAGATCCCACCCCAAACCCTGGGAATTTGGGCAAATGGGAGGCAGAAAGGGCTGCCCAGTTCTCTCTGCCCTTGAGGTGCTTTTTCACCTCACGTTTGGGTGCTGCTCCTTCCGTCTCTCCTCAGGAATGACTGAAAACTACATCATTTTCATCGAGCAGCCCCTCAGGCTGAACCTGTTGAAGATCATCACCTCCAAGCTCCGTGGGAAAGCCATTTTTGATGGGATAAACTGGGAGCCTCAGCACAACACCTACTTCCACGTGGTGAACAAGCACACTGGGGAGGTAAAGGGGGATTTTGGCCCCTGCAGCAGGGAACCTGGAACTTTGGATCCCCAAAGCACTACATAGCAGCCATGGGGAGTTTAAAAATCAATCCAGAAGTTACTGCAATAAAGGCTTTAAAGCAGGGCTGTAGATTTGTTAAAAATGGGATTTCTTCATGCATTTTCCTCCCTGTTCATTAATTTCTTAGCCTGTCCTAAAAGTACAGGCAGAAAGAAGCAGTTTGGGACTCAGGGACTGAAATGCAGGTCCCAGGCACTACAGGATATAAAAAGGTCAGAACCTGGTGATGCCTGCAGGGGCTCCCTGGAACAGAGACCAGGCAGGAGGGAGGGAATAAAGGTGGAGATTGATTGGAAAGGCCTTCACAGGCTCAGCCTGGGGAGCCAGAGGCTGCTCTCACAATGGAGCCCAAGATGGGCCCCGAGTCACGAGTCCTTCACACCTTTATGGCTTTGCTCCATTTGCAGATCAGCATCAATTCCCCAATTCAAACTTTAGCTAATGATGGCATTTCCCCAAGCTCACCCCCCCCCTTCTCAAGATGTTGGGTTGCACATTTTGGGCCCAGGACAGTCTGGGTGTCCTTGGAGAGCAGCTGGGAGAGGCTTTGTTATGTCCACCTTAACTTGAAAGAAGCACAGCAAGGGGCTGCTTGATATTTTGGTTTTCTTCTGCTTTTGCTCCTCACTGGCTTAAAGCAGCAGAAGGCAAATCCCAAGGGATGAGAGGGGTGAAATGGTGGGGAGAGAGGGAGAGAGGATAAAGCTCTTTGAGGTGAGGCTGGGAGCTGCAGCTGTCCTGTTGTCCCTGCAGGTGCTGCCAGGGCAGTGGTGCTCCAAAGCCTTCGTGAGCTTCCACCAAATCAACGCCTTTGAGGAGCAGGGCTGCGTGGTGCTGGACCTGTGCTGCCAGGATGAGGGCACCAGCCTGGCTCTGTACACGCTGCAGAACCTCAGGAGGAGTGGGGAAGGGCTGGACCAGGTGAGATCTCTGCCTTTGCTTCCCCAGGATTTGCTGCAGGAGTTGTTTCTCTGCAGTAAAATAAAGGATTGGTGGGATGGAGAACCCGACATGGGGACAGCACGACCACGAGTCCATGAAAAGTGGAATTATCATCTCTTCATGCTTTTTTTTATTTTCCCTTTTAAAGCTCTCTCCACGGAGCATGTCCTTGAAAGTTTTGAAGCTGGTGTGTGATACAGAGATCCATAGCTTGGAAGGATTTATTTCTGGTTTAAAACTTTGGGTTTTATGACATTAATTTTCCTTATCCTTGTGTAATACAATTTTTTCCCCAAGAAATTATGCAAAATAAGTTGCATCACTTACAGAATAAGTAAGCATGACTTCTAAATGGAAAAAGGAACCCTGTTCTTTAAGGCATTACTTCAGAAAAGGAGCAGTTTTTATGAAAATCACAGAAACACAAATACCACAGAAACCTCTGCATTGTCCCCCACAGTCACCTCACAACAGCACAGTCTAATAAATTATTTATTGTGTCCAGCCCTGTGAAAAGCCCCATTTCAGGCCATGTGAGGGGCATTATTTTGCATAGGTCACACGGGGGAAAAGTGGGGGTGCTTTCAGTTTCTCAGCCTGCAGATGTTTTTATTGGAAACCCAGCGTTCTGGGGGGGCTGCTGCAAGTTCAGACAGGGCTGAACTTCCCCTGTCTGTGTCCCGAGCTGGCTGGAACTGACCTGAAAGGAGCCCAGCTGTGTTCCAGCAGGTTCTGCTTTCTTCTGGCATTTATTTGGGGTTTTTTTCAAGCATTTTTGGAGCATTTTCAAGTCCAGCAGGGTGTTTATCCCAGCTTTTTTCATCCTTCCCTGAGCACAGCTGGAATTTGATGTGGCTGAAGTGTCCACACTGGGCCTGTTTTTCCAGCAGCCACATTCTTCAGGTGATGAGTGGCATCACCACCACACTTCACCCCACACAGAGGAGTCATTTCAGAACAGAATCTCAAACTTCACCGCATCAAAAGCCTCAGGCATGTCTGGGCATGGCTCGTCTGCTCTCCCCAAATCGTGCTCAGTGCTTTTTCTTGCTCACTGACCCCGGCAGAATATTTTGTCTGGCAGAGTTCCTCAGCCAGGTTACACCAACCAGAAAAGTGTTGAACACAGGGTTTCAGGGTTAACACATAAGTTTCACAATTGAACTGGTGAGTAGCAGGTCGAAGTAACTGCAAGACAGCAAAATAGGGTTCTTACCTATTTTATTTAAATGGGAATAGGATGGGTTCTTCTAAACTTGGCTTGAGGCAGTGGTGGAATTATCCCTCTCAATGTGCTGTCTGCCACACTGAGGGCTGCACTTTGCTCCCCAGGTAAATCCATCATTGCCCTGGAGTTCCAAACATAAATCCATGTGTACCTGAGCATGGAAGAAGGAATTCTGCAGGGTAACTCCAGGCACAGTGCTCTCCTGCTCCTCCACACAGTGATGTAAACCCACATTGCCTGTTCTAACTAAATAAAACATAGTGCAGTGTCTGTCCCACTGCTGGATTTGGAGATAATGGGCTGATTTGCATACCCAGCTCAGCAATAATTACTGTGAGAGCAATGCTGACCCTTTTAATTCTTCTCTTTTTGGTTTCTGCTGTAAATTACTGGAACGTGCAGGGAACTTCTTTCCATCATATGCTTTACCTTAGCAGAACGTGGTCAAACACGTAAGGAAAAGAAGAAGAAGAATTCAGGGGTGTCTAAAACTTCAGAATTGTTCCCCAGAAGTGCATTTAGGCTGAAGTGTCTCCGCCACCATTGCTTTCTGTCTCTGTAACAGGTCTATGCCTCCGTTCCCAGAGCTTTCCCTCGCCGCTTTGTTCTCCCTCTGAACGTGGATCCAGACACCCCCGTGGGGAAAAACCTGAACCCACTGCCTTACACCGAGGCAAGGGCTGTGAAAGATGCAGATGGCAAGGTGAGTATCAGCCCAGAAATGCATTGATGCAGCAGCTACTGCCCCGTGCCTCGGCTTTACAGGCACCTGTGGTCGTGCAGGGACTGGATCTCCTGCCCTGTGCAAGCTGAACCAACCCTGCTGCAATTTCTGCACTTTTTCTCCCAGGTCTGGTGCACACACGAAAATCTCCACCCTGAGGGCTTTGAGGAAGTTGGGGGGCTGGAGTTCCCCCAGATCAGTTATGCTCGGTACAATGGCAGGAGGTACCGGTACTTCTACGGGTGTGGATTCGGGCATTTGGTTGGAGATTCCTTGATCAAGGTGGATGTGGAGACCAAGAATTTCAAGGTGAGGTGAAGTCAGCTCAAAGAGTTCAAATCCACTGAACTGGATTTGAAGGTGTGTCATTTACTGCGGGCTTTAGGGCTTTGCCCAGATGGGTCTGGGGTGAGATTCCCAATTTCACTACTCACCTTCTGAACATGGCACAGTCACCAAACAGGAGAGGATGGCACCATCACACTCCTGGAATGAGAGAAAAACTAATTAAAAAGTTGAACTCGGAAGTTTCTTGGAGCACAGAGTATTTCCAGGTGCCTTTGTGGGGAACACTTGTAACTCTGCTCACTGTAGCAGACAAGTATTAATGAAATGAAACTCATCCATATGTTCCTGAAACTCATCTGTGTGTCCCTGAAACTCATCCATACGTTCCTGAAGCTCATCCATGTGTTCCTGTGCTTCCTAGATTTGGCAGGAGGAGGGATCCTACCCATCAGAGCCCGTGTTTGTGCCAGTGCCCAATGCCACAGCAGAGGACAGCGGAGTCATCTTGTCTGTGGTGGTCTCCCCCACTGAGGTAACGTGCTGGCAGTCATTTGGCAAAGTCACACAGCATTAATGCACTTTTTAAACCCCAAAACCGAGTTTGAGGCTCTCTGGCTGGCAGTTCCTTGCTCCCCAGAGTGTCTGGCTCTGTCATGGCCAAGCACAGGCAGTGCAAGGAGGATTTTTCCTTGGAATCTTGGTGTTTCCTGAATGGAACCTGTGAGTGCTCCTGGCCTGCAGGGTTGCACTCCAGGGCCTGCTTGTGCCTCTGGGCTCTCCTGTGTGCACAGTGGGAAGAAATTCAACCTGGACACTCATTCTCGTTCACTCACTCACTCATTCTCCTCCTCCTGCAGAACCGAAGTGCTTTCCTGCTCGTCCTGGATGCAGAGACCTTCCAGGAGCTGGGGCGAGCAGAAGTCGGGGTGCCAATGCCTTACGGCTTCCACGGCATCTTCAGTGCCCACTGAGGAACTCCTGGGCACCTCCTGGGACTCAGGGCCGAGCCAGGCTCAGGAAAAACCTCTGCTGCTTTCACCTCCCACATCTCCACCACGTCTGGGACGAAGGAACTGCTTTTTCTCTACCATAACCTCCTGTATTCCTAACAAAATGCAGCCAAGGAAGGCAGAAGCCCCTTTGCTCCCGAAGCCCACTGCTTTATCTCCATTTTTTTTTTACTGTCTTGCTAGACCAGCTGTAGCAGCAGTTCACAAAGGATGCCAGGTTGAGGCTTGCAAGGGAGAAAATGGAAACAGAGGTGATCAACCCCTTTCTCTGGCAGCAAAGTGCTCTGAGGGGAAGAGAACATCAACGCTCAGGGCTGTGACTTTGGCTGAAAGCAGAAGAGAGGAGTAAAACCCAACAGGCGCCAGGGAGGGGTGGGACCTTCTGAACATGGCACAGTGGTTGTCCTCAGTGGACTCCAGAGGGTAGACACAGACACTCACAGGAGCTGCGCTTGTGCTTTTCTCTGTACAATAGCAGTGCCCTCAAATAAAACCTTGGGAAGTTTTTCCTTTCTTTCCCTGCCTTCACTCGGTCCTGTAGATATGAAGGACTCATCTCCAGAGCAGGACACAGCTCTGCTGGCTGACAGTTCCTGCCCTCCTCCCAGTTCAACCAGTAAGAAACACCAGTAGGAAACACAGAGAGCTCCACTGTGGCCTGAGGCTCCCTTTGGGGTCAAGCAGAGCAGGACAAACTGCAGCCCCCCTGTGTCACCCAGGCTTCTCCAGCTGCTGAGCTCTGGGCTGTGGGTGGGTGATGAAAAGTGAACACTTCCACTTCTATTTCTTCACCGTGAGAAGCCTGAAGAATTGTTTGAATCATTTCCATGAGTAACAAACGAGCCCCTTCTGCCCAAGGGGCTCAACCTAGGACCTTCCTCCCCCTTCCTAATAGGTCTTAGGGAAAGAAAAAGGATTTTACCCGGGGACGGCTGCTCCGGGAGAGGCAGAGAGAGCTGCTCGGAGCCACTAGATGGCAAACAGCTCCCGTTCGTGCCCCTGCAGCCCTGCCCTGCAGCCGCTGGTCACTGTCACATCCTGTCCCCCTGCAGCCTGGCCCCCGCGGGGAGCAGCCCCCAGCGAGGCCACGGCCCCGGGGCCGGCAGCAGAATGCTGCCAAGAGGGGTTTAATGCACTTCAGCCACCGCCGGCTCTCTTTTTAAAATTATTTTTTAACTTTTTTTTTCTCGCTGAGGTGGGGAGTGGAAAGGGATGAGAGGCTCACGTGTGAATTCCAGGCAGGCAGGGAGCCAGGGCAGGGCTGGAGGGAAGGAGGGGTGCCCGGCAGGGAAGGAGGGGTGCCCGGCAGGGCACAGCCCGTGCTGTCCCCCCAAAGCTGCCGTTTTTTAAAGCTCTGCTTCCCCAGGACACTGCCTGGGCCGTGCTCCACCACCCCAACAGCTCCTCTGGATCCTGTTCCTCTCACACGGAGATGCTGCCCCGAGGTCTGGAGTTCTCCCAGCCTGACAAACTGACGGATTCCCTCATCCCTCATCCCCAGGAATTAACAGGAATTAAGGGAATTTGCATTCAAACCCTTGCAGCGCTGAGAAATCCGGGTTCTCCCCCTTCTCACAAAGCTTTCTGAAAATCACCACACCTTGAGGATTCCCCTGCCTGAGCTCCATGAATGTTATAACCGGGGTGTGCTCCTTCAGGGATGTCCACAACCATCCCTGGCCCCGACACCGGGGGGATTGGAGCATCCGGGGGCTGGACAAGGAAGGGAATTGGAGCATCCCCGCGTCCAACACCGGCACGGGGGGATTGGAACATCCCCGGAGCAGAACATGGGGGAGAACTGGAGTGTCCAGGCATCCAACACCGGCAAGGGCGTACTGGAGCATCCCTGGGCCTGAACACAGGGGAGAATTGGAGCAACCCCGCATCCAACACCGGCACGGAGGGATTGGAGCATCCCCGGTGCCGAGCAAGGGCGGATTAGAGCATCCCCGGTGCCGAACACGGGAAGGAATCGGAGCATTCCCGGGAACCAACACGGGCACGGAGGGACCGGAGGATCCCCGGCTCTCGGCGGGCGGATCCTGCGGGCTGGAGCCGCCCCCGGGGCCGGGCTGGAGCCGCCCCGCTCCGTCCCCGCTGCGTCCCCGCGATGTCGCCGCGCTCAGCCCGCCTGGCGCGGCTGTCGCGCTCCGTCACCTTCAGCGCCTGCCACCGCCTGCACAGGTGAGCGGCCCCGCACAGGTGAGCGGCCCCGCACAGGTGGGCGGCCCCGCACAGGTGGGCGAGCGGCCCCGGGCCGGGAGGAGGCTCCGAGCCCGCACTGCGCTCCCCGGTTCCCTCCCAGGCTCAGCCCCTTCCATCAGTGCCCGGCTGCAGTTCCCTGTTCCGACAGAGCCAGCGGCGCTTTCGGTTTGTAAACACCGCCCTCTGCCCACCCCGATCTGCTGGGTTTCCCCCCGAAATTGATGTATTCCTAAAGAGTGCCTTGACCCGAAAATGCCCCACAGGAGGTTTTAGGCTCGGCCTCTTCTCTCAGGCTGCGAGGGATAGGAGAAGGGGAAAGAGCCGCAGGCTGGGCCAGGGGAGGGTCAGGTTGGACATCGGGAGGAATTCCTCCTTGGAATGGGTGGGCACGCCTTGGCAGGGGCTGCCCAGGGAGCTCCTGGGAGTGGCACTCAGTGCTCTGGCTCACAGGTTGATCTCGCAGTTCTTTTCCAGCCTCAGTGATCCCAGGATTCTGAGTTGTTCCCAAAATGTGCCTTGACCTGGAACACTCAGAGCAGGCCCTTGGGTTGCTTCAAAGGGAGGATTCTGAGGGAATTCCTTTGTACTTCTTGGAGAGGCTCCCTAAGCTTTGTTAATTAATAATAAACCCAAATGTGCAGCTTGCTCCAGGCTTAAGTGATTTTGGGCCCAGATGTTGAACATTTATCCAGCAGTGGTGTCAGGCAGAGACAAAACCACAGTAAAAAAAAAAAAAAAAGATTCACTGCTGTCAACAACATCTTTCCACAGAGCAAATGCTCCTCTGTCTGTGTTTGAGCTGGTGGGGTAAATTTGGGAGAGGGAGTAGATGGAAAGCTGAGTGAAGTGAAACCATGAACATCTGGAGCAGATCCTGACGTGCCACCCCTGCCTTTCCCACAGCAAATCCCTGAGTGATGAGCAGAACCTGCAGCTCTTTGGGAAGTGCAACAATCCAAATGGCCACGGACACAACTACAAAGGTGGGAAAGGTGATTCCCATCCTTGCTGGTGGGGTGATGCTGATCTCAGGGTGGGGATAACCCCCAGGAGGGCTGGGCCACTCATCCTCAGCAGCCTGATACAGCTTTAGTGGCTGGCTTTGTGTTTTTATTAAGAATTAAAAGGGAATTTCAGCAGCAGGGGGTTGGACCATAGCACGGGTTTGCCATCTCTTCAGCTGAAGAGATAATAAATAATTATCTTCAGATAAATATTCTGGAATCAAATCTGCTTGTTTACAGTCTGCAGAATCATTGTGATCTGAATGGAGATTTTTCCAAGCAAAAGCCATGCAAATTAAACAGCCTGTAAACCTCATTTGAATGTTTTTTTCCACAAGTTCTCCCATTTCTACATCCTGAGCACACAGAATTAGATCTCTCCAGTTCCTGGAGTGGCTCCCTGTGTTGTTGGCACCCCGAAACCTCTGCTAAGGAGCTGCTTTTTTAGGGAAGCCAGGTTTATCTGCACCTCCCTGGGGCATCAGACCTCTGGGGAGGGTTTTTGGTGCCTCTCAGTCGTTGTTTTTATGGAGCACCCCCTCATTTTATAAAAAGAGTCCCAGTCCTGAGTGCACCCTGTGGGTGAGCCAGGAATGTGTCCCCAGCTGCAGCAGATTTGGTTTTAGGTTCATGGACATCACAGTGACCTGATCCTTTCTTTTTTTCAGTTACAGTCACGGTGCGTGGAGAGGTGAGTGCCACCAGCATTTTGGTTTTCTCTGATCCCCAGTGTGGATTTTCAGTTGAATGCTGTTTTCCTGCTTTTACCATCCTGCTTGAAGGCTCCTCCAGTGAGTTGTTCCCACCTGGTGTCAGCTTTTAGGAGTGAGTGGAACCTCTGGAATTGTTTCCAGGCTGTTTCAAGCCCTTGGGAACATCACAGGAGTGGAGCTGGAACCCCCTGACAGTGGAAGGATATTTTCCTTGTGGCTCAGATGACCTGAGCACAGCTATTCCTGTCTGATTTGTGCTTCCCCTGCAGATTGACCCAGTCTCAGGGATGGTGATGAACCTGACAGACCTGAAGGAATACATGCAGGTAAAAATAGCCCAGTTTTCCCCTCAAATCCCCTGGGGGAATTGATGAGAGCTCAGCAATTTGTCTGGCAGCAGCGTGGAGACGTGGTGAGCTGATGATGGCAGGATATAAAAAAGAAATTAAGGAGTAATTGAAGACTTAAATGCTTTAGCTCTGTTATGTGAGGCAGTGCCATGTCTCCAGCTGGGAATTCCACAGCTGGATTTGGGGCTTTTTCCCCTTTTTTCCCACCCTGCTGCCTGGCTGTGTGTGGTGATCTGAACCTCAGGCCAGGCAGGGACAGGGGTGGCACTGTCCTCCCTCTGCAGGAAGCGATCATGGAGCCTCTGGACCACAAAAACCTGGACAAGGACGTGCCCTACTTCTCTGAGGTGGTCAGGTGGGTACTGGGGGGCTCCTGGAGGGCTTGGAACCATCCCCAGGGCCTGATCCTACCTGGGAACCAGCAGCTTTTACCTGTGCCCAGCCCTGCTGCCCCTCCTCACATCAGCCTGGACAGCAGGACCTGCCCATTCCACCCCATTTCAGCCACGTTTATTGGCAGTGGCACAAACCCCTCTTAACTCAGGTGCCATCAGGTGCCTCCCCTGTGGCCTTCAGCATCCCCCAGCCCACGCTGAGTGCAGCTGCCTCAAATACTGGTGTGATTTTTGCCATTTCACCCAGCCCTGACCCTGCTGCTGTTGCTCCTCAGCACCACAGAGAACGTGGCCGTGTTCATCTGGGACAACCTCCAGAAGCTCCTGCCCCAGGGAGTCCTGTACAAGGTGGAAGTGCACGAGACAGAGCAGAATGTGGTCGTTTACAAGGGAGAAGAAACAATTGTGAAGTGAAATCAGCCTCAGCTCAGCTCAGGAGAGATGCTCCACCATCAGCTCCGTGGGTTTTTTTTTCAGTTTTTCCTGCAGGTTCTGTTACATCAGGACAAGTGCAGATGTTTCACAAGGAGCCTCAGAGCAGTTTGCCCATCTGGGTTCTCAGAATGGGTTGGTTTCTCTGCTTTTCCTCAAAACCTTCCTGTTTTACCAAGCTGAGCCGCCCAGCTGATGTGAAATTCAGAATTGTGCCGTGGTAAATAAAGCAGCTTTAGGGAGAGGAGGTGGCCTGGCAAGATCACAAAAGGCTTTGATTTCTCTCTAATTAAACATTGAATTAATTTATGTTATTTAATAATGTGACCTTTGGTGGTGTTTTGCTTCTTGATTAAGCAAAGAAGCATTTTTGAGAGTCAGAACTATGTTATCTTTTTTTTTTTTTTTTGCTTCTTATCTGCTTATTTCCTGTGCTGCAGGCACGTTTCTTCCTGTGGCCAGCAGATCTTTCTCTCTGTGTGGAACTGGTGAAGTGGGCAACAAAAAAAAGCACTTCTGATCCAAACTGGAGAGCCAGAGGGAGCAGGGGCTTGGTGAGAATGGAAAAACGAAGAAACTGAAGTGGGAATGTCCCAGCCCCAGATGTGGCAGAGCCCTGGGGAGGGAATGCAAGAATAAACCCTTAAATAAACCTTAAATCAACCCCAGAGCTCAGTGGAGGTTGTTGCAGCAGGATGGGGCTGCGAGAGGAGTTTAAATGGACACTGCCCCAATTATCCTGGAGATCCCTGGGGTTGGGGGCACGCTGGGAGAGCTGAGGAGAAGCAGAGAGGGAGTGATTATTGCATAATTTCTGTGGTTAAAGGCCATCAAGCCCCAGTGTTTGTCCAGAGGCAGCAGTGGCAGTGCTGTGTGTGACTCCCTTTGCCACATGAGCAGTGTCCTGAGGAGGAATTAGGAATGGCCATCAAGAATAACTTAATGCATATAATTTAAAAAAAAAACCAACCAAACAACCTTGATAAGCAGGGCAGTAATTCCATTTCTTCAGAGGAAATGGGGTATTTGAATAATGGGAGCCCCATTTAGGGAGGTTTAATGAAGTTTGCTTAATTGCTAACCTTGGCCACGCTCTGCTCCAGGCTGAGGGTGAAGTGTCCTCCTGCACTCACTCTTTCTGCTAGGAAATGGGGTTTGCACTGCCAAAAAAATACCTGGGATGGCTTTAAAATTGCTTTAGAATTTAAAATGAGGACTGCTTTACCTGAGGACAGTTCTGTGCTGTCCCCTGCCCTGGTTCATCTCCACTCAAACTCCTTGGGAGAGCTTCAAAAAAAGGGAATTTAACCCTGATTGTGGTGCTGCCCCCAGAATCCCTCCTGTCACACCCACAGGAAGATGTTTTGATAAGAAACCATCTCTAATCCAAAAAGTTGGGGTTGTTCTGCCGACTTTCTCCAGGTGGGATGGCACAACAGCAATTAAAACTTCAGGAATAACAGGAAGGCAGTAAAAAGGGTGGGAAAATTTTTAACGGGGTTTTATCCAGCTGTAATCACTCTGTTAATGATTAATCAATGTTTTAAAAGCTTGGTACTGCCAGTAACAGCTTTCTGCTCATGTTTAACTGAGGATTTCATAGATGTGGCCTGAAGAATTTGGCCTCAGAACTCATCTGGAGCCCCTTCTCTGCCTCTGTAGGCAGAATTATGCCTGGTTATGTTTGTAAATTAAGTTTTTAGCAGGGAAAATAGACAGGGGTGTAAAAAGAAATGTTCATTTTTGCTGCTGAATAGAGTAAAAATTAATGAAAATGCCACTGATGAGGCTCCTGGATGGGACAAAGCAGCAGGAGCAACCTTGGGATAATCTGGGAGGTGCCACAGGGGTATTTAAATGCAATTTCATATTTATTATCCGAGGCTGTAATCTTAGGAGATGGATGGATCAACAAAGAGATTGGAATTGAGCAGTAATTTCCAGCTCTAATTAGGATTTTATTGTGTGTTTTGCACTGGATGAGGAGGAGATAAAACATGTCCCTGTCTCTGCTAATTACCCTGCCTGCTCAACAGATGCCAATTTTCATGGCTGGGCCCTAAAATATTCATTTCTCCGAAATTCTGCAGGAGCATTCCACGGATGCAGCACTGCAGGCTCAAATTGCAGCTGTGAAATTGTGCTGGGGACTTCTGGTTTTACAACCCAACCCCTCAGGAAGCAGGGAAAGAAGTGGAAATCAGGGTGAAATAAGGGGAATTTACACTGAGGGCGTGAGAGGGAGAATTACCTTTATTTTTTTTGAGGAAAACCATGGCTTTTTGTACAATTTGAACAAGCAAGAGTTAAGTGAAAGCTCAGCCTGAAAGCCAAACCATCCTTAGCAGGTGTTTGATCACAACTGTTTACTTTTACTGATAATATTTCAGATTCTGGTGGTTTTTTCCAAATTTTTTCAAATTCTGGTGTTTTCCCGAATTCCTGAGAAATATAAATGGGCAGGGACAATTTTTTTTCTTGTGGTGCTCAGCTCCTGTGTTGAATTTTCAGGCTCCTTTATTCCCAGGCTCTTTAAACACTTAGAAATTAGGACTTTTTTCAGCAGAAATGAAAGGATTTGGCCAGCTCTGGGCTGGGAAGGGCAGGTTAAAGCCAGGGTTTTTTTTCCAGATGTGAAATATTGTTGTGGTTTGGGGCTCAGCCTCCTGAAGAGGAAGCACGAGAGGATTAATGGGGCAGGGATGAGTTCCTGACCCTTCCCCCCCAAAAAAACCTCTGGGTCACCTTGTGCAGGATTGCAGAGCTCAGGCCTCACCTTTATTTGTTCCTTTATGTGCTCATCTGTGGGACCAAAGCCAAATATTTCAGAATCATTTCAAACCCCTCCAACATCAGCAGGAAATAATGAGAGGTGCAAGAACTAATTTTAATTCCTTCTTTTATTTAGATCAGTTTAAGAAAAAATAAATTGCTACCCACAAGTTGGAAAATTTCTAAATAAATGTTTTACCCATATAAAAATACAAATAATGGCAATAAAATCAAGACATCCATTGGCCCAGACAATCTTGCCCTACAGCAAAATCAGCTGTTGATTAAAAACAAACAAACAAACAAAAAGGAACAAAAAAATGCCCACTGTGCCTTTCCAGAAAATCAGGGGAGGGAAAAAACAGAGGGAAAACAAAGAGAATCTTTGTAATCTGCTGGAAGAACAAAATTTAGGGGATTTTGGACCAAATAACAACATGGAGCATAAATTCCTAAGGGATGTCAGGAGGATCTCAGCCTGTCCTGCTCTCCCTGGGGCAGGGCTGGGCAGAACATTTGTTTTCCCTGGGCTTGCGCTGGAGGTTTCCAGGTGGATTTTGGGCAGGATTTCCCTCCCCAGGCTGAGTTCTGCTCCCTGAGCTGTGGGGGCTGCACCAGGAGAGGATGAAGAGGCAAATCCTGGAGCATCTCAGCAGCTCTGGTGCCCTGAGAGGAGGAGGAATTGTCCCCTCCTCAGGGGTTTTGTGCTTCCCAGAACCCCAGGTGAGGAGGAAATTGGGAATTCAGGGTTAAACGGGCTCTGCTGCCCCATCATTGTGCCTGCAAGCCCAGGGCTGAGGGATCTCTGCTGGGAAATATTTCCTTTTGCTGAGGTTGTGGGTGGAGCAGGGGCAGGATCAGCTCGGTGGCCACACAAACCTTTCGAATTGACTCTGGAAGTGCATTTTTCACCCTGGCACAGAGAAAGGAAGGGTTTTCCTGAGTAAATCAGCTCAGCTCCCCCCAGCCACCCCCTGGTCCCGAGGGGGAAAAGGGGCAGCACAGCTGGGCCCCCTTCTCTGCTGGCCTTCAGGAGAGCAGGGTTCCTGTGAGGAGGAGCAGGGCACTGAGGAGGAAGGAGCTGCTCCGAGCCCTGCACACCGAGTTGGGTTTGCTGGTGGAGGGGGATGTGGTGCTTTCTGCCTCTGAAATAGGAAAAAAAAAACCCCAAATCATTAGAAACCCAAAAGGACCTGCTGAGACCTTCTGCAGGAGGCTGTGTTTAACAGGTTTCGCAGAAATGAGGGGTCAAACCCTCTGTGGTATAAATCAGTGAATAAATCAGTGCAGCAGCATCACCCCCCCCAAAACTGGGGTTCTGTGGAGCACCAGAACCAATGATGGGGGAGCAGAGCCCCCTGATAGCAAAGCCACAGCTCCAAATCCATCCCTGTGCCAGCCCCTGCAGAAATAAATCGGCCTGGCCTCTGCTTTGTAGCTGTTTCACACCCCTTATGGCAAAAACGAAGCTTGAAAAAGGTTTTAAATGGAAATTATAACCTGAAAACCCTCTGTCTTTGCCTGGCTGTTGGGGGTATGGGATATCCTTCAGCCCTGGGCACCCCAAATCCCTCTTTGCCCTCTCCCCAAAACCCAGAGCAGGAGTGAAGCCCCTGCTTGCTGTGTTCTTCCCCAGATGCTGGAAATGAAGATTATTTACCTCTGTTCAGCATTAAAGTCGTGAGCTCAGTGGTGTTATCAGGGAGGCTGAGATAGACCCTGTGGAAGGAGGGAAGAGAGAAGAAAACAAGTTCAAAAGAGAGGAGCTGAGCATCTCATGTGGGGATGGGGAGGGGAACATTAAAATCAGATGAAGAGACAGGAATTTTGGAGTCATCCCGAGCTCTCTTATGTTGCCCCCCAGCCATCTCGAGCTTTTTTTGTGTTTTTGTTTTTAACATCTGCAATAGTTTCTCCATCACATCTTGGCTGTTTCTGGGCTGGGCTGGAGATGCCTCGTTCCAGGGTGGCAATTAACTGGGGACCATCTGCTCCCAGTAATTAGAAGCAGGACCTGTGGTGTCCTTCCTGCCCACTGATAAGGCTGAGCAGACCGAGGGCTCTGCTCCCCTTGCACAAACATTTCCCATCAGTGCTCAGGAAGTGCTCAGCCCCACCATTTCCACAGAATTAATCTGCATTTCTACTCCTGGGAGCATCTTCAAACTTCCAGAGCACCCATGGGGGTGCAGCAAAAAATTCCCCTTCATGCCTTACAGAGAAAATCCAGAAAATCCAGGTTATTCGCAGCCCCTGCTCAGGAGGAGGGGTCGATTCTGGGTTTTGCCCCGAGCTGCAGGCTCGGAGTGGGGAAATCCTCACCTGATTTGCACAGAGGACAGGTTGCTGTTTGGGGATGTCCAGTGGGTGCTGTTCTCAGTGATGTTCAGTATTGCTGTGTCCAAAGAGCTGCAGTTCCCTGTGGGTGCCTCTTTCCAGGCCCCCACAGAGCTGTTCTGAGGGGACAGGGCCTGCAGCAGGTACTGGCCTGGGTTGCTGCTGTGGTTTCTGTTGTCCTTTATCACCACTGCAACACAAAGTTGGGCAAAGTGACAATTCTGCCCCGAAATCTCAGGGTTTCCAGTGTTTGCTCACACAGGGTCACCCTGTGTGGCACCCATGGTGACAGCAGCAGCCTGCCAAGAGGGTGATTTACCACAGTCCCACCCTGAGCAGAGGAGGGAAAATCCCTTTATTTGCTCCTGAGCCGCTCAGGCACCGGGCTCAGCCCCTGCTGTGGTGCCTTACGTTTTTTTTCTTTTTCTGTCCTGCTTTAGTGTGCAGCTCTCAGCTCCATATTCAGGGTTACTGAGTTCTCTTCCCAGGGCAGTCAGACACAACAATTCTCTCCAGCCCAAGATCCAAGGACAATCCTTCCCAACCTCAGCCCCAAAAGCACAAACGAGGTAAAAAAGAGGAGGCCAAGCAAGGAGGGTGGAATTTCATCATTCCAAGGGATTCATTGGGCAGCTCCCCTCAATCTGCAAATGGAGCAGAACTGATCAAAGTGTGGAACCCCGTGGGCAAAGCCCCTTTTCTGTGCCCATCCTGAGGCCCATCCTGGCAGGGGCTGCAGCCGGGCTCTGCCATTGCCAGGGTGGGGCCTTGGGAGGCCTTGCAATAAATAAATCCCTGCTTTATTCCTCTCCTTCTGCCTGCCCTCTGCTCCAGCTCACACTGACAAAGCATCAGCTGCCAGCCCTGGCAGAGCAGCCAGAGCCCTCTGCATCCCATGCAAATGGGAATGGCTGGAAAATGAACCTTTGGGCAGCCCTGAGCCCCTGGCTGGGTTCACCCTTCCCTGCTCCAGCCTGGGCTCTTGGGGCGTTCCTCCCTGAGCAGAAGATGGACAATGATCAGATGGGGCACAGAGGAGTTTTTGGCCAGCACCAGTGGCTGCCCAGTCCCTGCCAGTGTCCTGCCAGCTCCCTCTCAGCCCTCAGCACCCCTCAGGCCAGCCCTGTCTCAAACCAAAGCTGCCGAAACCTCCAGGAACCTCCAGGAGCTGATGTGAGGCAGGAGCTGCCACCAAAACTCAATTCTGTACTCAAAAAAAGAAAAAATTGAAATAACAGCAGTGAGCAAATGAAAAAAAAAAAACCCAACCAATGGCTGTGGGTGCTGTTGGGTGAGATCTGAGGGCATCTGTGCCTGTTCACACCTCCCTCCCTGCAGGAGGGGATCAGGAGGTCTCTCCTCCAGTGTTTTCTCAGCATTTGGGTTTTGCTGGGCCTCAGGGCAGAGGGAGATTTCTTGGCAGGGACCAAAGAGGCTCAGGCTGTCCTTTACCCCATCCTGCTGCAGTGTGAAATCCGCTTCCTACCACGGATACTGAATTTTTGTCAGTGCCAAAGTGACCTCTTCCCCTTTGTTTCTGCAGCCACTGAGAAGGGCAAAGGGTCTGAGAGGAGGGAGGGGAACCAAACCACAAAACAACTTCCCCCAAGCTCTGTCTTTTCAAGAGCAGCCACATCCTTCTGTGCAAGTTCAGGCGGAAAGGGAGGAAAAAACCATCCTGAGGAGCAGAGGAGAATTTGGGATTGTAGAGGGGAGCATGAAATAGGAAGAAAGAGGTAACAACAGCGCCGTTCCCCCATCTCCTGCCCGAAATTAAAAATTATTAAAATTTTTAAAAAAAGAATATTGGGCCTCCCCCAGTTTAAGCACGGCCGAGAGCAGCACAGGGAGAGCAGCTGAGGCAGGGACAGAGATTTCTGAGCAGGGGAAGCCGTGAGATCCAGGCAGAGCTGCTTACCCTGGTAGGTTGTGTTGGCCTGGTAGGTCCCAGGTGCTGTTTCCACTGAGAAATTCCCTGCAGTCGCATTCCAGAGCCAAAGGCAGCCCTTTACCTCTGGCTGTGCTTGGCCAGCCACTGTCCCCAGCAGCAGCAGGGGTGCCCAGAGCAGGAAAGCTGCCATGACCCCCCCCCTCCTTTTGATGCCTCCTCCTCACCCACCTGCACCTGGGAAATGAGAAAGCCTCGCTCTTTCCCAGCCCACTTTATACCCCAGTTCTGATGAGGTAAATGCAAATATTTCCTCCTCCCCATCCAGCTCACACGTCCACACCCCCCCGGAGGTTTCACTGGTAGAGAAACTTCCTCCTACCTGCCCAGCCTTGGAGAGAACTGCAGAAAATAAAGGGGTGACACCCATTTCAGGGGTTAAAACAGGCAGTGGGGACATCCCTGAGCAATCCATGGGCTGGACATCAAATTCTCTGCATTTCTGTGTCCCCTGCCATGGTGACCAGTGCTGTGACCTCTTGCAGAAGCCCTGGAAATGTGGAGGAGCCTCCAGTTCTGCTCCCAGCTCTGCTCCAGGCTTTTCTTGAAGGTTAAACAGTTCCAAAAAAATACGAAAACCCAGACAGGGAACATCCTGGTAAAAATTCTCAAATTCAGCTTCTGATCCTGCTTGGAAAACGCTGGATCGTGAAGGGCCAAGACCCCATGGAGGGGTGGTCTCTCCTACCCCCCTTTGTCAGCCCCTCAGTGATCAACATGACATTTTCTTGCTGGGGACAAATTCCTGATGTGATTCCCCTCGAATAATTTTGGCTGAATGCCTCAAATAACATTTCATGAAGAAAACAGCTCGAGTTTCTCTTTCCTCTCCTTTCTGGATTGTTCCACATTCTCCCCTCGGGCCCTTGGCTGATTTTGAGGCTGATTTTGAAGTTGATTTCAAGGCTGATTTTGAAGTATCTCAAGGCTGATTTTGAAGCTGCTTACAAAGCTGATTTCCAGGCTAATTTTGAAGCTGATTTGTGGGGTCACTGCTGGGGACAAGGGCAGCACTTCCCTGTCCCTGAAACCCCTGGGATTCCTCCTGTCACCTTCCACCTCCTTGGGAAAGCAGAGAGAGCCGGGGCCAGAGTGAAACCCAGCCTGTGAGACACCCAGTAATTAGGGGTGATGATCCTGAATCAGCTTCCCTGCAAAAGAGATCACTCCAGAACCTGCTCCCAGGGCTGATTCCACTGGGGGGGGGGGGGGGGGGGTGTTCAACACCACACC
>VZTR01024932.1:37396-86952 GCA_013400775.1 Chaetops frenatus | reverse complement strand
GGTTGGGTTTCCTTCCCTGTGCTCATCTTCCCCTGCTCCAGCCCCAGGGCTCCCCACCCACTGGGATGAGGCTTTGGGAAGAAGCTGCTGGGTGAAATCATTTAAATAAAGTTTAAACAGAAGTGGGAGAAAAATGATAGGATAGGACAGAATTAGAATAGAATAGAATAGAATAGAATAGAATAGAATAGAATAGAATAGAATAATGCCAGGGAAAAGGAGAAGGTGTTGGAAGAATGTTCAGTGATGCTGCATTGGTTGGAGGTAAATTTGGCCCTAATGTAGAGAATGTGGGAAAAAAAAAAAATTGAGATTTTTCTGATCTGCTGAGCCCACAGAATCAGGTTCTCCTGCAAAGCCTCATTTCCTTGTGGTTTTTATCTTGTTTTCTGCCCTCCTGGCAGCTTCCCTGGGCAGAGCCTGGGGCTCCTCTGCTGCCCAGGGCCAGCACAGGGAGAGAGCTCCTCAAAGGGACCTCAGGCTGCAGCTCCTTGGGAATGGGAACTGCTGGAAAAACCTTTCCTGGGAGCACCATGAGGAATATGGGAAGGATGTGAGCAATCTGAGAGCACGTGGAATGGGAAAAAGGAACAGGAATGGAAGCTGAGGGTTTTGCAAGCCCAGCTTGCCCTGGCTCTGCTGTTTGCCCTGGGCAGTTTCATGCAAATCCTCCTTGCCAAAGCCCTGTGCCATCCTCTGGGTGCTGGGGGTGACTCACTGGGCTGTCACTGGGACAGGGCTGGAACCACCTCTGTTCTGTCCTCCCTGAGAGAGTTCCATCTGGGACACAAAAGGCAGGGTGGGATTGCTGCAAAAACCTCCCCAGGGCAAAGAGAGCCTTGCCAGGAATGGTGGAAGTGACAATTTTTTTTTTTTTGTGACATGATCTGCACTCTGTGGTTTTTCAGTTTTGTTCCTGGTTGGTTCTTGGAGAGGTTGATCTTCTGTGGGGAAGTGGGAGCTGAGCCCTGCCTTGGGGAGAGGATACAGCCAGAGAGCTCTGGGAAGAAACAAAATTAATATTTTTATCCCCAAGGGTGACTGCACAATCATTAATTCAGCCAGGGATAAGGTCATGAAGCAAAGCCAGTCAGATGGGTGTGAAATCCAGTGGAGGAAGGGCAGGAAACAGAAATTCCAGTGTTACAGAGGAACCTGAGCTTCCAAAGAGCCCAAAACATCTGGAGAGGAGCTGACAGGGCTGAGACGGCTGAGAGCAGCATCCAAGGAGCAGCAGGAGCCCAGCACAGCTCCTGTGGCTGGGGCAGGAGCAGCCCCAGGGAGGGGAATGCAGGATCTGGCCCCAGCCTGGCTGACAGTCTGGCCTGAGGTGCCAGAGTATAAACAGCGGCTCTGGCTGAGAGCAGCTGCTGCTTGCCCCAGCCCCAGCTCTGATCCTCAGGGAGTGCTTGGAGGTGATGCAGGGCTGTTTCCCCGGCTCCCGGGCACTCTGCCAGTGCTGCAGCACAGGGGCTGACTCGGGGTTTTACTCCGTGCTGGCAGGCAGAGAGCGCTGAGCAGCTCGTCTGGCTCCCTCCCCTCCTGCCCCTGCCCCCCGGCAGATCTGTCAGGGGAACCACTCAAATTGCGTTCAGTGGATGTTCCTGGAGTCCCCAGGTGAACAGCAGCGCTTGGGGCTCGGGGCTGTGCCCCAGGAGTGGAGCTGGAACCCTCCAGCACATCGGGAATAATCTGGAGATTAAGAGCCAGGAAACCCAAACCCTCTCTCACCAGGAGGGGATGGTGAGGGAGGGGGTGGCTTTTTTTGGGCAAAATGCAGCATAAAGAGAATAAAACAGAGAATAAACAACTGCACAAGCACCTGCTCAGGAGCAGGGAAATGTGAATACACAGAGAAAGCAGCTCAGGCCCTGCCTGGGTCAGGCAGAGGTGAGGGCAGGGCAGGCTGCTGAGGGAAGCAAGGACAGGGAGTTCTCTCTGTTCCCCTTCCTGGTGCTGGAACCACTCTGTCTGGGCTGGTCTGGGCTGAAATCACCCTGCACATCAGGGCATCCTCTGCTTTCCTTCCCCCTCCTCTCCTCTCCAGCCCTGCCTGGCACAGGGTGGACTCTGCCCAGCCCTGGGTAAGGAGAGCTGTGTTTGCTCTGAGCTCCTCTGCAGGGCTTTATGGGGTTATTTGCTTTGGGTGAAGGATTAGGGGCGGTTGGGATTTACTGGCCTGTTTTGCAAATACTGTGCTCTCTGTAAATGTGGGGATGAATGGGGTTTTTTTTACTGCTTGAACTGCTGAGCTGGCTTGAAAAGGTTCCTTGTGCTGCTGGAGGTGCTGGGGCGAGTTCCCAGTGCTGGGATGGGCTCTGCCCTGCAGCCCCAGAAAGCCACCCCATCCCTCCCTGCCTGCAGACAGGAGGGCACAACAGAGAGAGAGGGGGGAGCAGGGCAGGCAGGGAGGGCCCTGTGCCTCGCTGGAGTTGCAAATGAGGTGTGGAATGAATTTTGCATCACTTGGGAAGCTGCCAGTCCCCCCCAGGTGTCCCGGGTTTGCTGCAGGGAAACTCCTCAGCTCTGGTGCCCTGGCAGCCCTGGCAGCCCTGGCAGCCCTGGCAGCCCTGGCATGGGGTTCCCCACAGGCAGCCCGGGGAATCTTCAGCTCTCAGGGTTTATCCCGGCCTGGCAGGGCTCCATCCGGGCTGGAATTAGAAAAGGTGGATTGTTCTCTGCAGGAATGAGGCGCTGAAAGCCCCCTCGTAATTCCCAGGGAGGGGAGGACAGAAGGAATCAGGAAGGAGAAAAAAGGTTTTGCCAAAAGCTTCTTCCCCAAAGCCAGCAGCTTAAGAAGGGAGTTCTGCTGCCTCTCTGCGCTTCCTCAGGTGACGAAAGGCAGGAGGAGCAGCGGCCAGGGGCTCGATCTCTCTGCGGCTGCAGGGTCTGGGCTCACTTTGCCTCCTGCACCTCCCCTCTCCCCAAAACGCAGAGAAGCCCCGGCTGCTGGAGCAGAGCTCTGCTCTCTTTCTGTGCCTGCAGAGCCTTTCCGGAATACACCCCACTCTTGGCTGCTCTCCTCCCTGTTCCAGCACTGGGATGGATTCCCGCTGTCCCCCCCACCCGCAGCCGCGGTGTCCCCAGCCCTGCGGAGGGGACAGGAGCCTGCCCAGGTGTCTCGGTGCCACCTGTTTGCGATTCCCGGGAGTGCGCCCGGAGTCGGA
Source organism: Chaetops frenatus (assembly GCA_013400775.1). Classification (NCBI taxonomy): domain Eukaryota; kingdom Metazoa; phylum Chordata; class Aves; order Passeriformes; family Picathartidae; genus Chaetops; species Chaetops frenatus. The sequence continues at coordinate 83,785 of VZTR01024932.1, read as the reverse complement.
GGCCAGCAGGGCCGGGCTGTCCCCGTGTCCCACGCCTTGTTTGTCTCGGTGTCTGTCCCGCACCTGCAGGGAGGCAGGGAGGTGGCACCGCGGCCGCCACTGCGGGCGAGGAGGGGGCGGCAGCCCTTGGGAAAAGCAGCTGCAAGGGGGGAAAGGTGCCCAGAGGAGCCGGGCTGCCCAGGAGATGGCAGCAGCCTCCCACCGTGCCAGGGTCCGGTGTCCTGGTGCTGGCACCGGGACAGGGCTCAGCGTGTCCCACCCCCAGCCCGGCCAGCACACCTGGAAAGGCGTTTCCTGCGCCTGATTTACCTTTATTACATTTACATTTACATTTATGACATTTACATCACGCCCCGAGAGGCGGGAGCAGGCAGGGATTCTGATCGCAGCCCTCTGGAAGGGCAAGGGTTGGGCTGGGATTTGCCTGGGCTGGTTCCTGCATCGCCAGCTTTGGCTCCAAAGGCTGGGGACAGGAGTGTCCCCGCCTGTCACCGCGCTCCCTTCCTGCCTCGGGAACCTCCCTGATGCTCAAACTGCGGGCGGGGGCAGCACAGGGGGGATGCCCGGGCAGACGGGAGGGTGTGGGAGGTTCAGCTCACCTGCGAGGCTGAGCTCACCTGGGAGGTTCAGCTCACCTGCGAGGCTGAGCTCACCTGCGAGGCTGAGCTCACCTGGGAGGTTCAGCTCACCTGGGAGGTTCAGCTCACCTGCGAGGCTCAGCTCACCTGGGAGGTTCAGCTCACCTGCGAGGCTGCCCCAAGCCCGGCCCCGGGGGCTCCGAGGGCTCTGAGGAGGCAGCAGGGAGCTCCTGTGAGATCTGCGGGGATGAAAGCACCCTGGGCAGCTCCCGGGGGCTGCTGTCCGGCCTGGCCGGTGTGAGGGGGGGAGGTGATGGCAGCAGAACCAGTTCAGCCATCCCAGGGCCACCCCCTGCTCCCGCTGCTGTCCCCTTGCTCTGCCTTGAGCTCTGGGACCAAACCCCTGCCTCGGAGCTCAGGGTTTGTCCTGCCTGACCCCGAGCCCGTTCCCAGCTCCAGGTTTGCCCTTCACTTCCAGAATTTTGGAGGTTTTCCTGCCTTTTCCTGGTGGGGCAGATGGGCTGAGCCACGAGCAGCAGCACCTGGAGCTGTGCCTGACGCTGCAGCTGCCAACTGCAGGGTGGGAAAATGAGCAGGTTTTTGGCTGCAGAGCCAAGATGTGGGGTCCTGGGTGAGGAATCTGCAGCTTCATCCCAGGGAGGTGTTCCCAGCTCTCTGCTGAGATCATTTATTCACCTCCCATGGGACATTTGTCCTCCTGAACCTGAGCACCAGGAAGGTGACTCAGAGCAAGGCTGCAAGGACATGGATCCAACCAGTGGTGTGTGTTTATTCATCCTTTCCTAAATGGTGTTTGTGGGTTTCCTATTTCATCAGTAATTAATGGGCCTGGCAATTAATTCTGCAGGACCCTGAGCAGCACAGGGTGGATCCTGAGCAGCTCCTTTCTTACTTTGGGGCACTTCTGAGGAGTGATGGAGCTGCTGTGATGAATTGCAAGAGATCAATTTCTTTCCTGGTTGTTTCTAATTGGGTTGTTTGTTTGTTTGTTTGTTTTTTGTTTGGTTTTTGTTTTGTTTTTGTTTGTTTTGTTTGTTTTGTTTTGTTTGTTTGTTTGTTTTAACCAGGACATGTGCATTTCACTTTTTGGAGGACCAGGGCCAGGAAGGCAAAGGGAGGAAGGGAAAGAGAAAACTCTTGGATTAAGAAAGGGAAAACTCTTGCATTGAGAGAAGTTGCTACGAGTGGATTTTGTCCTGCAGCTCTCAGCTGTGAGACCCCCCTCATCCTCAAGGCACTTTAAAAGGAGATTTTTCACCCTGATTTCCCACCCTAAACCCCTGTAAGGGATGCAAGGCGTGGTTTGTGCTCTGACCTTGCAAGAACTGAGTTTGGCTGTTCTGGACAGCTCCTCAGGAGCACTCTGAGCTCAGTTTTACCTCCCACAGTGAGTGGGTGCCCAGGCACTGAGGAAAGGGCTGGTGGAGGACACACAAGTGCAGGAAAACCCTGCAGAACCCGGCTGGTTTATCCAGGATTTGCTAAAAACCCTTCCCCTCTCTCAGAGCACCTTGACCTGCTCATTTGTGTTCGTGCCTGGCAACTCTGCACTCGCAGGGGAGAGGGGGAAAAAAAATAATAGAGGAGGGAAAACATTAAAAATGCTTCACTTGAGCTGCAGATTCAGCCCTGCCTTGGCTTTCTGCCGGCTTCGAACACAGCAGCAGAACCTCTTGTTTAGCCCCAAAGGAGTCCCTAATTAGTGGAGGAACTGCAAAGCTCTGAACTTGTTTGGGGAATGCTTTCGTGCAGGGGCCCCCTGAGGTTCATTAAACAAATGAATTCAAAGCAGTCAAATAGCTGGGATCTTCAAAGTGACAGGGACCTCAGTCCCGGGGACTGAGCAGGCTGGCACTGCAAAGGAAAGCCTTGGCTGGGAGGGCTGCGGCTGCTGGCACCGAGATGCACGCAGGAACCTGGGAAAGGAAGCCTGGGATGAAGCAGATTCCCAAAGGAAAGGGGCAGCAGCAGCTGCAGCCCCCCCTGCACCCTCTGCCAGCGGCTCCGGGGGGCCCTGGGGACACCGGGACACGAGCAGAGCCCCAGGGAGGGGCGACAGGGGATCCGCCAGTGCTGCTGGAACAGCTGAACCGGACAGAGAGGGGCGAAACTGGAGACCCCAGCGGGAGGAGAAGGAGGAGAGGGACAAGGAGGAGGCTGTGGGGAACAGGAGACCCCAGGAAAAGGAGGAGGAGGAGAAGGAGAAGAGAAGGAGAAGGAGAAGGAGAAGGAGAAGGAGAAGGAGAAGGAGAAGGAGAAGGAGAAGGAGAAGGAGAAGGAGNAGAAGGAGGAGAAGGAGGAGAAGGAGGAGAAGGAGGAGAAGGAGGACAGGGCTGTGGGAGCAGGAGGCCTCAAAAAAAGGAGAGGACAGGGCTGTGGGAAACAGGAGACCCCAGGAGAAGGACAGGGCTGTGGGACTGCTCCAGGAATTTGGGGAAAACTCCCCACCCTCTCTCCTCACTGACTGAGAGCAAACCCCTGGCACAGCCCCAGATATTTTGGACATGTGTCATTACAAATGTCCCCTGTCCCGGTGCAGATGGGGCCGGGAGAGCCCCGGGGCAGTGACATTTCTGGGGCAGGGCTGCAGCTGAGCCCCCGAAAATGAAATGGTACCCAAACACCTCCAGTGCCTCCAGGGCACGGCTGCTCTTTCGGTGCCCAGCCCTTCCCCGAGCAGGGGGGATTAAAACCCTCCAGATGGGAGTTCAGACTGTCAGGGTGGAGGAGGAACAGGGAAAAAGCTCCAAGCCTTGTCCTGGTGCCTCTGCTTTGGTTCTCTTTGCTCCAGCTCAGTTTTGGGCTCATCCTCCTGCCTTTGGGGAGGGTTCAGCCTCTCCCCTGGACCAGCAGCATCCAGGAGTGACAAAATGATGAGTGGTGCTGCTTGGAGAGCCCGAGTGGGCACCAGAGCTGGGTTTGACAGAGCTGAAGAGGCAGCAGAGCTGTTTCTACAGCCAGAATTACATTAATTCCACCCGACAGGCTGGGGTTCATCTCTCCAGCCTGGCTCAGGCACTGGATGCTGCTCCCTGGAAGGCATTTCTGAACTGCTGTCGTGTCCTAGAGGGAAGCAGAGTTTGTCTTGTCCTGGGTTTTCTCTCCTGATTGCTTTGAGCCGGGAATTTCCAGGTAAACCAGTTCTTTTTTGATTACAGATACTTATTTCAACTTCAGCTCTTGACATTCCTTCCCATTTCAGCGATCATTACTGAGCTGCTGGGAGATGCAAACTCATTTCTTGGCAGTTTTGGGTAAGTGCAGCTTCTGTGTCAAATATTTGGTGACTTTTTCTCTGTCCTTAGAGGCGACCTGTCCTACCCTGCCACTTGTTCTGGCCCTTTTCTGGTGTATAATAATTATAATTTTTGTTTATAAGTTTGAAAGCTAAAACCAAGGAGTCACCCTGCATAAATCACCCTCACATTCTCACTCTAAACACACACAGCACTTAAATATTACAAATCCCTAGCAACCCTTGGATTTTATAAACTCTTTGGACTGATTTTTTTTCCTCCCTCAATGAAATCCTCCCACGGCAAGATCCAGGTCCATTTGTGTGAATTATCCAGCTCTTTAGCTAACAACCTTTCCCCGAGTGCTCTGAATTCCACGGTGGCCCTGCAGTTTATGATTTAAACGCTGCAGGAATCGCGCAGGGCAGGGAGAGAAGGGGGGGGAGTGGAAGGGGCAGGAGGAAAACAAGGCGTGGAGCGTGGGATAAAATGCGCTCAAGCACCGCCCCTCCCACCCCGGTGCCCGTCGGATTTCCTTGGATTTCGAAAGGAAAACTCCCAGGAAATCCAGGAATTCCGGGGTTTTCCAGGTTTCCTGCAGCTCCTGCTCTGAGGTGCCACGGTGGATGCGGGGCTGGGCTGAGCATCCTCGGGAGCTGCCCGGGGAGGGGAGCGGGGCTTTCCCTGCCCGCAGAACCCCCTTCCCCAAAAAAAATCCCCTCTGCTGATCAATTCTTCCTGGTGAGTGCCAGAGGAGCAGCGTGAGGGAGACGCTGCCTGGATGTAAATGTATTTTTATTGGCTTTTTTTTTGGCTCCAAAGTCTCCGGTAACACAGGGAAGGGCTGAGCCAGGACGTGCTGAGGTGGGAACGATCCCAAATTCCCACTGAGCAGCTCCTGTCCCTTAGAACAGATTAAACAGCAATGCTTCGGGAGATTTTCTTTTTTTTTTTTCTTTTTTTTTTTTCCCCCAGCTAAATCCATCACCAAGGGGTTGGTTTGCTCCAAAAGAAATTTACTCAGTGAGCGTGGAGCCCAGAGAAAAACGTCAGAGGGGTTTTGGGCTCACCTGAGCTCTACCTGACCCCGATTTTCGCCTTTCCTCTCGCTCTCCCAAGGTCAGGAGGAGCTGGGAACACAGGGACATCAATAGCTGAGGAAATATGGATCATTGTCCTTATATTTTAATTTTTATTAGTTTTATTAGTTTTATTAGTTTTATTATACCCTATTTTTATTTCTTATTATTTTATGCTGCAGTGATGGTAATAAAATAATAAAAATTTAATAATAACAATAAAATAATAGCCACAAAACAATACTATAATAATAATAAAATAATGATAAAAATAAAAATAAAAATAATGATAATGATAATGATGATGGTAATAAAACAATAACAACAAAAGTAAAATAACAGAAAATAATAATGATAACATTAATTTTTAAAAAAATTTTGCCACGGATTTAACGGGAGCCAGAATTCCTGTCCCTGGCAGTGATGCCAGGGCTGTGTAAAACATTTATTTCAGCACTTTCTGCTGCAGCAGGAGCTGCTGTGGCTCCCCAGGGAGGGGTGGGATCCATCCACAGGAAGTTCTCCCTGGATTTTCAGCTCTGCTGGTGCTGGAGGAGCTTTTGGCCCCAGAAATGGAAAACCAGCACGTGCAGAGTGCTCCTGCCACCCTTAGCAGGGAAATCAGCCACAAATCTGCCCATGCTGGGTTTGCTGGAGTTAATAAATTCTGCTGGAGAATAAATAGATCCTAAATTACACCCTGGCCTGGCCAGAACGTTTCTCTTGCCTGTCAGGACTGTGTAATATTAATTATAGGCTGCTTCAGCTGCCCTCGGGGAGAGCTGGCACAGGGCTGCAGCACTCAGCTGTCACTCTGAATTGATTATTTAATTTTTTTTTTTCATTTAATCAATGCCTAATAAATCTGTAATCTCCTGAATCTGGACATCTGTGCTTGATGTACCCGGGGAGTGACCTAATTAAATTCCAGTTTAGAGCATCTCAGGCTGGGGCTGGACCCTTGGATTCCTGCTCTGCTCCATCCCAGGGCTGGGGAAAGGTCCCCCCGTGGGGGGAAGCATCTCCAGCGGGGTTTGGGAAGGACAGGGAACCCAAAAAAGTGACCCCCCTAAAAGGGAGCCTGGCACAAACTCCATCAGCACAGGAAACGCTGCTGTTACACCCAGCTTAAAACAGGGCAGGGATAGGCAGAGCTTAAAACTCCTGAGCCGGATGCCCCAGCCTGCTCTTGGTGGGGAATGATGGATATTTAGAGATGCAAAAGCAGAATTTGTGTCGTGCTGCCTTCAGCTTCAGCTTTAGGGCCTCCTGAGCTGCAGGGCACCCCAAGGCCTGCTCCCTGCTGGGGCTGCTGCCTGAGGAAGATGGTGCCAGATGGATTTCCTGCTTCTTGGGAATATTTTGGCAAACCCTGCTGGCGGTGATCTTTGCTCACAGCCACCAACCAGAGCATTTTATCTGCCCCTTCCTCCCCTCCTTCCCTGCCTCCCCTCCCTCCTCGTCCTCCGAGCCCCTGGCCTGGCTGCAGGGGGATTAGGAGGCCGTGGGTTTCATTCCAGATGAACGGGAGATAAATCCCTCTGCTGCAGGACCAGAGCTGCTCTTTGTGCCTGGCTCTTGATGCACTTTATTTTTCCCGAGGGCCACTCCCTTCCCCCTGAACTTCCCCTGCATCACAAGGAAAGATCCCATTCTTTCCTTGGCCAAACGGGATGGCATCCAGAGGTGCTCCTGGGGATCCAGATGTGCTCCTGGGCATCCAGATGTGCTCCTGGGCATCCAGAGGTGCTGCTGGGCATCCAGAGGCGCTCCTGGGGATCCAGATGTGCTCCTGGGCATCCAGAGGAGCTCCTGGGCATCCAGAGGTGCTCCTGGGGATCCAGAGGTGCTCCCGGCTATCCAGAGGAGCTCCTGGGCATCCAGAGGTGCTCTTGGGGATCCAGATGTGCTCCTGGGCATCCAGAGGTGCTGCTGGGCATCCAGAGGTGCTCCTGGGGATCCAGAGGTACTCCTGGGGATCCAGATGTGCTCCTGGGCATCCAGATGTGCTCCTGGGCATCCAGAAGTGCTCCTGGCAGCACACCTGGGATTCATCCAGCAGCTGGAGCTCCCAAGGCGAGGATTTGGTGGAGTGGGAGGAGGCTGGGGTGGATTTTTTGGGCACAGGGCCCCTGTGCTGCCCGGGTTCCCTGCCAGGCACAATTCCCATTCCTGCAGCACCCATCCCAGCCCAGCTGCCTCTGGGATCTTCATCTGAAAGGAGCAAACGCTGATGTTTTGGGGGTTTGGGGGGGATTTTTTAGCTCTTCTCACACGGCTTTAGGGGGCAGAAGTGAGGTTTGAGGAATGGGAGAGAAGGGGGATGAGGTGAGGGGGTGACTCTGAGGTTTGGGTGGGTTTGTGGGGTTCATTCCCTACTGGGGAGAGGAGCAGCCAGGAGAGAATTGGGGATTGGGACCCCTCCTCTTGTCCTGTGCTCTGGCACCGAATTCCTGCATGGCTTTGGTCCCACCCTGAGCCTTTGTGTCCCTTTTCTGTGCTCAGTGCCCAGGAATTGTGGGTTCTGCACGGGCAGCAGCTTTTGGGGCCTCAGGGATTGCATCTCGTCCCTTCTCACCCCCTCCCTGCTCTCTCAGCAGCTCCACTGGGGAAAGAAATTCTCCTTTTCCCTCTCTCTATTTGGTGTTTTCCGTGGCCCACTGGCTCTGACACCCAGAGCTGGCCTTGCTGGGAAAACCAAATTAAAGCACAGGGCAACAAATGCAGCACTCCCTGCTCCAGTGGCTCCTGATGAACTCCTGGCAGCTGAGTGGGAATTTTTCAGTCCCTTCAGTGAATTTTTCACCTCTTTCTTGCAAAAGGTAGAAAAAAAAACCCCAAGGCCTGCAATTATTTTGATTCTTAAAGTCTTTTTTTTTTTTTTGGAAGCAGAGTGGGGCTCCCTTCCTTTGGCAGTTTGTACCTCACACTCAGCTTTGGGATTTCAGGGCTTTGCCAAGGAGATTCAGCCCCCCAGGTGCTCTTCCAGTGGCTCCAATTCCCTAAATTTTTTGCTGGAGGTGTGTGCAGTGCTCAGCAGGAGCTGGGGCTTCCCCTGCTGCAGAGGAGCAGCACAAACTCCTTTTTTTAAGCAGCATTTTTACAGCTGGGAGCGTGGCCTAGAAACCTCACTGAGCCCATGTTTTGTGATTTCTTAGCAGAGACAAATCCAAATATGAGCATTTTGAATTCTGATTTTTCTGGGTTTCTGTGTTCTTCCTAAAGGAGGGAGAGCTTTCAGTGCAGTTCCACACCAGGAACTGTTTTCTTGCTAAGAAAACCAGGGTATTTTTAAATTGACTCTTATTTTTGCCTGTGCCTCAAAAACACTCATGAATTTTGCAGCAACATCTTGAAACCTTTCTTGTCTTGTTACATCAAAAGCATTTTCCAGGCAGTGTCTAAGAGCAGCCATTCCTGGGACCATTATCATTGAAAAGCAAGCAGATATTTTATAATTTTAAATAGTCTTGGATATCTTCCTCCTGACAAGGACCCTCTGAAGGCTTGTCCAGGATTTTTCCTTTGCCAAATTTCTCTTAAAAACCCTTTTCAGCAGCATTTTACATCCTGGCCTTTCTGGTTTTGGGTAAAACCTCCTCTAAGGAGTCTTTTTTTACTGTTTATTTTTAAATTAGTGCCTAAAGCTGATCTGGTGGGGTGAAATCCTGCAGTTTCCAACCCAACCCTTCCCTTGTGCATTTATTGCTGGGGATTTGCTTGGGAAAGGTGGCCCTGGGATCTGGGAGAGGCTGGACCAACCCCGTGGAGGATTTAGGGAATTTTGTGTGCCTGGGAGGCTTCACTCATCACTCAGGATATCAAACAGGTCAGGGCTGGGATCCTCCCTAAGAAATAGGGAAACAAAAATGAACCACAGAATCCAAAAGCTCCAAATCTGAGAGATGAAAAGCGCTTTTATTGCAGCCCTGTAAAGCTATTTTTGATGGTTTTTTTCAGAGCTACCTGGCCTTAAGTCCAGCCAGGAAGGAGCTGATGCCAAGACTGAGCTGAGCTTTGGGGAGGTTTTGCTGTCACTGCCCCAAACTCCACCTCCACACCTCTTTCCCCCCATCAATATTTGAGATGCCCCTTTTCTCACATGCTCAGCCATCCCCAATTTAAAGTTTTCCGCAGTGCCAGGCTGAGATTTTAGTGACACACATCTCCTGTGCAATTAAACTTGCAAAGTTGCAGCAGGATCTGCATTAAAAACATCCTGCCCATTAAAGCTGCCTGAAATCTCCTCCACGACCCACAGCTCTTATCCTCCCAGACCAGTTTAAAAAAGAGAGCATTTTCTGTCTGGGAAGCCCCAGAAAATGATCAGCAGAAGGAAATTGTTGCTCTTAAGAGCCTTATTGCTTATTAATGGAGGTAATTAAATGGCTCCAGGCTGAGGCCAGCTGAGAGTGCAGGCACATGTTCCTGGCCCGAGTGCTGCTCTCCAATTAATAAAAGAATTGATGCAGACAGTGGCTGATGGCTGGGAATTGCTCTCGAGACTGTAATGAACACAAGTTGCCTCCTTTAAGCTTCCTTCCACTGTAATAAAGCTAAAAATAGCCCAGGCTGACACTCACAGCAGAGCAGCTGTTGTGCAGCAGCTTTAGATGTCACAGAACACCCAAAAATAGATGGAGGGGAGGGGGATCCGGGCTGCTCCTGCTCCTGAGAGGGCCAGAGGGATGCACAGAGCTGGGGCAGGGCAAGGAGATGAGATCCTCCAACCTCTGTGCCTGGTTCATGTGGGGTTTGGGCTGGGAAGCAGAAAAAGCAGGGATTTCTCTGCTCTCCCTGTCCTGGGTGATGCCCCCCGGGGGTGGGGAGCAAGGAGGGGGCTCTGGAACTGAGAACTGAGGGTTTGCTGTGTGTAAATCAGGAGAAAATGAAGCAGAGATGTCAGCTCAGTGCAGTTTCTGATGGGAGCCTGCAGGGTTTGCAGCTTGTTCTTGTGAAAAAGGCCTTGGCTGTGTGCAGCCCCCTCCTCTGAAGGGAGGTGAGGAGGGATAACAGAGCAAAAACTTGGGTCAGGAAAAGCTAAACTGACACAAAACCCTGAATTCTCCACTGCCTGCCCCTGTGTGCTGATGTATTGTCATTTAACTCTTCCAGAGGTATTGCTGTTTAATTCTTACACGTGGATTGTTATTTAACTCTTACACATTTATTGTTAAATTCTTACCCCTGTATTGTCATTTAACTCTTACCCATGTATTGTTATTTCACTCTTACATAGCTATTATTATTTAACTCTTACAGATTTTTTGTTAAATTCTTACTCATGTATTGTTATTTATCTCTTACCCATGCATTATTTCACTCTTACCCATGTATTGTTATTTCACTTTTACCCGGGTGTTATTATTTAACTTTTACCCATGCATTGTTATTTAATTTACCCATGTGCTGTTATTTAACTCTTACCCATGCATTGTTATTTAATTTACCCATGTATTATTCTTTAACTTTTACACATGCAGTGTTATTTAATTCTTACCATGTGTTGTTATTTCACTTTTACACGGGTGTTATTATTTAACTCTTACCCGTGCATTGTTATTTAATTTACCCATGTATTATTATTTAACTCCTACCCATGCATTGTTATTTAATTTTTACCCATGTATTATTATTTCACTTTTACCCATGCTTATTTAATTTACCCATGTGCTGTTATTTAACTCTTACACAATCCCAGGGGAGAGAGGTTAAATTTGAAGTTTAACCTGCCAGACACCCCCAGTGAATCAGAGTCGCTGTGTTTTCTTTAACTCCTGTTAATCCCATCAAAGGTTGCAAAGGTCCTGGGACCGGGGTGGCAGAAAAGCAGAGCCAAGTGACAAATTTGGATTTTCTGAATAGCATCAGCTCTGCCCTGCTGAGCAGCTGGAACACCCTGCTCAGGACGAGGTAAGGCACGAGCAGGAATGTGGTTTTCAACCAGATTATACAGAATATTTTGGCTTTCTGCTGTTAAGTGGGACATGAATTTGGGGTTCTGCATAAAATAATCCCCACATTTTGCTGCAGTTCAGTGCTTCAGTGCCTTGATTTGCTGCCTAATAAAAGTCCCAGAAACGAGAAATCGAAGCTCAGTGCTTTGATTTTGTTTTGTTTTGTTTTGAGGGTTTTTTTTGGTCTTTTTTGGTTTTTTTGTTCATTGGCACAACTTCACCTTGTGGGGTTTGTGCCCAGGAGACACCAAGAAGAGTTAACAAAACCCTTGGGGGATGAGTAGGAGCCTGGAAAGGCAGGACAGGGAGTTTTAAAGAGTATTTAAAGAGTGTTTAAAGGGTGTTTAAAGAGATTTTCAAGAGGGTGAACCCTGCCAGAGCTTCTGAAGGAAGTGCTGTTGATAAAAGGAGAGGAGCAGCCAAGTGCTGCAGCGATGGGGCAATAACTCCTCTTAGCCCAGCCTGATTAATCAGCTCTCTCACTCTGCTGGAAGCTGTCTCTGGATATTCTTTATTGCTCTGCTGTCCCCCACTAATCAGTGGCAATGAACCAGCAGAAACTTGCACAGTCTCCTGATAATGTGATCAGGGACGGGCTGGGAGAAATCAGATTTTTTGGCAGCGCGAGGCAGAGCTCAGTGACAGCCTGTGACTCCCAGGGGTCCCACACCAGCCTTCCTTCCTCAGCAGCTCCTTGGCCCCCTTCAGAAAGTCCCGATTTGCTCCAAAAATACCCAGTGCAAAGGTATTTTTCAGCCAGGAAAACCCCATCTGGCAAAAAACCAGGGCCCTTCCTTGGAGCTGCATTAGATTAGGTTGAAGGTGGGAAAGGGGGAGTTTCTCTCTAAGAGCCTCAATGCAGCTCCTGGGTGTTAATTAGGGCACAGTTTGCTCCTGGGTGTTAATTAGGGCACAGTACTGAAGGGAGGCTGGGGAAGGGACTGGGAAGGTAAGATGGGGGGGGGGGGGNNNNAAAGGAATGGGAAAGGAAGAGTGGGGGGGGGGGATGGTTTTGGGGTGAAAAAAGGGAAATTTAGGTTGGTTTATGCTGCCTTATCAGTCTGACCTGGAGCAGAGGCTCTTCCCAGGGCAGTCACACACAACAATTCTCTCCAGCCCAAGATCCAAGGACAATCCTTCCCAACCTCAGCCCCAAAAGCACAAACAACATCAAAAAGAGGAGGCCAAGCAAGGAGGGTGGAACTTCATCATTCCAAGGGATTCATTGGGCACTTCCCCTCAATCTGCAAATGGAGCAGAACTGATCAAAGTGTGGAACCCCGTGGGCAAAGCCCCTTTTCTGGGCCCATCCTGAGGCCCATCCTGGCAGGGGCTGCAGCCGGGCTCTGCCATTGCCAGGGTGGGGCCTTGGGAGGCCTTGCAATAAATAAAGCCCTGCTTTATTCCTCTAAATGGGGCTGGGAGCACGGAACAATTGCTGCAGGTCGGGTTTAATGCAGCTCAGTCCCGGTGAGGATGAAAAATTACAGATAAACTTCTCATATTGGCAAGAACGAGGCTCATCCCAGGAGATTTCCTTAGTTACAAATAAGAATTTAAGGCAAGCTGTTCCCTTGCCACCTGTTGGTTGGATTGTAACCGTTTGTTTTTCTTGTGGAGGGTTTTTTTGTGGTTTGTGGTTTTGGTTTGGTTTTTTTTGTTTTGTTTTGGGTGTGGTGGTTTTTTTGTTGTTGTTTTTTTTTGGGGGGGGGGGGGTTGGGGGTTTTTTTGTTTGTTTGTTTTAATCTGGAAAATGATCTGTCAGAGCGAAAGCAATGCAAACATTGTTGTCTCAGTTCCAGCTTGAAATCTGGAGTGGTTCTGTCTCTTCTGGGTGCCACAAGCAAGTATTCCCTCAATAAAAGAGGAATTCAGGATATCAAAGGCTCACCTGCCAAGGAAATTTTTCAAGCTGAACATTTTCAGCTTTAAATATTATTTTGGAGCAGTGGGGAGTCCTCAAGTCCAATCCTTCCTCAATCAGTGATGCCAAAACAGAGTATTTTGGGAAATTCTGCCCTCTGGGAATCAGACACACCTTGATTTCAGCTTCCCAGGTGGTACAATGGGATTTTCTGGGAAGGAGGGTGGAGGGGTTGGTTCGACCCAGGAGGGCACAGAGCCTGATCTGTGCCAGGCACCAGCGAGCCACAGGCTCCTGCAGCCCTGGGGGCCAGCAGGGACTGGCCTGGCTCACACAGCCAAGTGACAGCTCCCAGATGGTGACAAAACCAGCCCCAAGCCTCTGGTGGGGACAGAAACTGAGTGGCAGCTGCAGGCAGGGCAAGTGTCAGGAGTTATTTAAAATAAAAGCACAGATAGAGCTGATGTTGCTGCTGCTTCCCCGTGCAGAGAAAATCAGCCTGGATATCCCAAATCGCCCTGGAGAAGGGATTCTGGTGAAATCCATGCAGCCAGAGCTCGTTCTGCTGTCTGGAAGTGCTTTGTGGATCAGCCCAGGGTGCCTTTGCTGGATCCCTGCTGTGTTTGCACAACCTCTCAGCAGAGCTTCTGCTCCCTGAGGGGCTCTGGGGTCCCAGCAGGGAGCAAAAATGGGCAATAACCCCCCTGGTCTGGGTGTCTGAGCCATTCTGGGCACAGAAAGCGCTGTCAGGGGGGGTCTGGGGCTCGAGGTTTGGGTTTGCAGCAGGATGGAGGGGTCTCTGCTGGTCCTGGGGTGTTCTCTGTGAGCTCAGGGGGAGGCTGCAAGCCCTGAATCCCTCGCTCCTAAAGCCACCAGAGCTCATCAAACACAAAAATCTCCCTTTGCTCCACTCCCTCAGCCCTTACTGCTCCAGGTTTGCCTCTCCCCTTTCTGGTGGTTTCATTCTTTTGTCGTTTTTGGGCAGCTGAACCCGAGATCTCCTGTGAAAACCTTTCAGAGCAGGTGCCAAAGTGCCCCAGGAGCTCAGGTTTTATAGAAAAACTTCTTTTAGAGATCCAGGGAGGCATCCAAAGCTCACAGCCCCCTTCAGGGACTTCCACCCTGCCTCAGTTCTGTGTTTGATAAGAAAAAAAGGGAAAAAGTTTCACTTCTGTGGCTGAAGGTGAATCTGCAAGGGGACTTTATTGGCTTGAATGACTTTATAGATATTTTTTCTTGTTTTATCTCCCCATGCTCAGGACCTCCAGAACCTCATCCCCCTCACACCAACAGCACATGAAGCGAGCAGCTGGTTCCCCATGGCAGCCTTTCAGAAAGAAGTTTTACTCCCCTTTTTTCCCCCCAGAGAACAGATGGAAAAGAGTCCCAACCCCTATTCCCCTGGGATTCCCATCCCCACGTCCCTGGAATGCCCATCTCTCTCCCCCACGGAATTCCCACCCCCATCTCACAGGAATTCCCATCCCCGTGCTGCTGGAAATTCCCATCCCAGTCCCCCCGGGGCTGTTCCAGCCCATCCCACCCTCCCAGGTGGGTCCCAGCCCGGGTTCCTGGGGCAGCTCCCTGGTTCTGTCCCATCTCCCAGGGCCAGGCCGGCTCCAAAATCCACTCCCTGCTGTGTGTTTGTGCTGGGGCTGGAGATCAATCTGGTAGGAAAATAAATCCACAAGCACCAGAGGTTTCTGTCCAAAAAGGAGGCACAGGAGTCCTGTGACTTTATTCCAATAAAGGGAGAGCCCATGGGCCATTTCCCCTGGGGTCTCTCACATTTTTGGAGGGCGCAGCCTCCTTTTAATCCCAATTTCCCTCTCTCTTTCCCCATGGGCTGAGGTATTTGAGAGGCACAGAGTGCCCAGAACACCTGATACCCAACATTCCCTTCTCATGTATAACCCACCCCCTTTTTAATTTTTCTTCTTGTAATTCCTGGAACTCATCGTTCTTCCCATTGTTTCCTTCACCTCCCAATACACAATTTCATTTACCAGCAGACTCACAGTTTATCTGTACAGACAGATCTCTCTCATTCCATTGATCCATCAGTGGAATCCTTCCCCTGGTTTCTTGTATCTCTCAGTTTTACCTGCAGCGGGCCCGCAGCTTCTTTGTAAAGAGCAACCCTCGCTCCTTTCAGACCCAGCTCACCTGGCCGGATGCGGCCGGGGAAGGAATTCAGGAGAGCCGAAACCGCCTCGGTGATGCTCGGCTTTAGCTCGTTGCTACGCGACACCGTGCGGTCACCATGGCAACGCCCGGCATCGCCGGGTCCAGCCCTTTTCTGGGGCAGAAAAACGGGAATTGGGATCCTGGGGGCTTCTCCACTCTGCCGACAGTCTGAGCTCAGCAGCCCGGATTTGTGCCCGTATCCTGTGGGTTTGATTTTGCAGCTCTAACTGGGTTGAGGTGGTTTTTTTTGTTTGTTTGTTTTTTTTTTTTTGNGATTTTCAGCCTTTGGATTAAGAAACCCTGGCCAGAACAGCAATAAAACTGCAGGGGACCCGAGCAGGCAGTGGTGACACGGAGCTGTGATGCCCTGGAAGCAAAAGAGCAGATTTGCTCTGGGTTTTTTTTCCTCCTGAAGGGCAGGGAATCTTGGTGTCCTTGTTCCTGCAGGGTCAGAGCCACTGGAGCTGCCACAAACAAACACTCCCTGCTCTGACCAGCATCAGGGTCTTGTTGCTTCTCCCGGGGAAATGGCCCAAAAAGCAAGGAAAAGTGGGAAATCGGGGATGGGAATGAGATCAAAAGGAGGTTGTTTTTTTTCTGGAGCTGGCACCAACTTGGATCCCTGGGTGGAAAAATGGGAATTCAGGGATGGGAACGAGATCAAAATGAGGTTTTTCTGGCACCAAGCAGGGGAGCCCTGGGTGGGTGTGCCTGTCCCTGCTCTCCAGGGAAGGTGCCTGGGGTGGCTAAACCAGCTCTTCCCAGGATTGTTCCTTCCCATCCTCAGCTCCCGGCACGGAGGGAGGGACCCGAGGGTGCCACAATTACCCTCCCTGCAGCAGCCTGGGGACCATTCCCGCTCCAGAGCGGATGCACGAGCCTCAGCAGAGCTGCAGGGACCAGCTGGAGACGCTGCTGCAGAGCAGATGATGGAAGGGGTGGCGATGAAAAATCGGCTTTTGGGAAGAACGAGCAGGCAGGGGAGTAGGAGGCTTGGAGTAAAACATGATAAATGTTTGGGATTAAGCACTAAAGCCAGAAGGGGAGAGTGATGTGGATCGCTGCTGGGGAGTGGGGGTGACTGCCTGTCCGTCTGGAGTGTGGCCGGGGGCGGCTGAAGGGAGCCCGCTGCTGTCAGAACTGCAGATGTGCCGGGAAGAGGGCTGGAAACAGGATGGGGATCCCAAAATCTGCCAAAAGCCGGGAGCAGGGTGGGGATTAGGGCTGCTTTCACCGCTCGGATTTGGCGGCCGGGCTCAGAGCAGCTCGCAGATTTTACTCTGCTTCGCTTTCAAAGCCGCCGTGGGAGGGCGGCAGGAATTGCTCTCCGGGGGAAAATCCAAATCCTGCAGCCGCTGCCCAGATGTGCAGCAGGGAGGGAGGAGCAGCCAGCCCTGGCTGTGGGGACACGGGGCTCGGCTGCTGGAGGAGCCCAAATTTGGGCAGGGGAGGAGGTCCCTGGGCTGGGGCAGCTGCTGGGACCCAGCCGGGATGGGGACGTGGGGTTTTTCTGCTGGGGAACCCCAGTTCGGGCAGGGGAGGTGACCCCCGGGCCGTGCAGCTGCTGGGACACGGCCAGGACGGAGCTGGCCGTGGTCACTCCCGGCCAGCAGTGCCCTCCCCAGCCCCAGCAGAGGCTCAGGCACATCCCAATCCCAATCCCAGGAATTGCAGGTGAGGGATTCCCGCAGCAGCATCCCGTGCCCTCCCAGGGCCGCTCCCCTCTGCCCTGGCACAGCTCCCTCCCCTCCCTGCGGCTGCTCCGGGCCCTCGTGGCTTCTGTCTCCTCGGAAAAGCCCGGTCAGGGAGCTGCTCTGGGGCCGGGATGGTTTGTGGGGTTTAGGAACGGGGAGATCGGCAGGAGGTGCTGTGGGGGTGTGGGTGCTGATTTTTTTCCGGGGAAATCCGGGATGAAGCCGGGCAGCACCTGGGTGGGTTTGTGCCCTTTGTCTCTCGCAATGGACTGCACTCAGAGTTCATGAGAAGAGTTAAAAATCCATCAAATCTCTCAGTGGGAGGCTGGGAGTTCGTCAGGAGGGGTTGGGGGGCAGCCCTGGCTGAGCAGGGGACAGTCAGGTGTCCCCAAATTCCTGCAGCCTCAGCCTCCCACGGCTTCCCTCCCCTCTCACCTGGGAGGGCTCAGTCCTGCAGGGGCTGGGGGTGGTTCTCCCTGCCCAAATTGTCCCAAAATTGTAAAGGATGGGCCTCAGCAAAAAATCCAGCCTGGTGTAGGTGACAAAGAAGGGAGTTCAGGACACGAGGGCAGCCCAGGACAGCTGGGAAGGTGTGTGGGAGGACTGAGAGGCAGAAAACTGCTGCTCCTTTCTTTTATTATTATTTTATTATTTTTTTAATGACAGATGATATTTAGTCATTGACTTTTATTCCAACTGTGATTTTTTTTTTATTAACTTTGAAGGAAAATTGGTTTTGAGGTGTTGATTCCTCTGCAGAATTCCAGGCTCAGCACCCCACAACCTCACTGACTAAACTCAGCTTTCCCTGGCAGTAAATACCTTGTCCTGCTCCTAAAACCCATGAAATTCCCATAAATGTCAGGGAAACAGCCATGGCACAGAGACACAGTGAGAATCCCACCAGAGATAATCAGTTCTGGGTACAGAGGGATGGGATTGTTCAGTGGGGTTTGGGCAAAGGGAGCTCACGGCTGTGCCCTTTCTGCTCTGCTTTTTTGGTGTTTCCAGAGTTGTTCAGGGATGAGGAATGGGCAGTTTATGTTTCTGGGGGTGTGATTCTCTGCAAAGGACATTCCCAAAGGGAAGCAGCCACAGGAAATACTCCAGGCACTCCCAAAACCACTTCCAACACCACAACAAAAGCAATTCCAGCAGAGGAGAGCTGGCCCCGGTGTTTAAATGATGGAATTATCTCTGTGATTTGGAGCTGAGCTCTGATTTCAGCTTTAATGGTGTTTCTCTCCTCTCTTTTGTTTGGAATTCCAGGTTGGGAAGACATTTGTGGGCTCTCCTTCGTGGCCAGATTACACCGGGTCCTCCCCTGTGTGTTTGTGCCTTACCACAGCTCCCTGTTAATTTGGGGTTTGAGATGAATAAATAGTGCCTGGCTATTTGATTTTAATTTTTTTTTTTAAACACATTTGTGATGACAATAAATTAAATTGCTTTCTGATGTTTGACAAATATAATTTTCAGAGTGGGGTTGTTTTTTTTTTCCTTCTTTTTTTCCACCAACAAAGATTGCAAATAATAAAAAAAACCAACCCAACCAGCCATCAACTCCAGAAAGCAAGAAAGTGCATTTTATCAACAGAGTGAAATTAGATACCTGTCAAAATACATTTGTCCTGAAAATAACTATTCATACACTTCATTTTCCTGCATAAATAGATACTGATCTGCTCTCTTCTGCCTTCATTTGTTACTCAGAGCCAGCACTGGCTGTGGGAGGGAAATGTTGAAAGCTGCTTCCAAAGCAATGGGCAGGCTGGGTTTGTAATTTCTGCCTCTGGCTTCCTTCACTTCATTATGAACGGGGAGGGAAACATCTATTTAAAGTCAATCAAACCAAATTGTCTTCCAAAACACGAATTCCTGGCTGCACCCCCACCCCCTGTTTGGGTTCTCTCAGAAGAGCAGCTCTCAGGGTTTGGATTTCCCAGGCAGGGCAGAGCTCCTTGGGGTGCCCAGGGAGATCCAGGGTGGGTTGGGGGGTCTGGAATGGGAGAATTTAAAGTCCTTTCCATAGGGGATGGATGCTCCCAGGTCTCCTTGTGCTGGTCAGGAAAATCCAGGGAGGATTAGGGCTCTGGAAGGGGAGAATTTGAGGTCCTTTCCTTAAGGGATGGATGCTCCCAGGTCCCCTTGGGGTGCCCAGGGAGATCCAGAGGGGGTTTAAGGCTCTGGAATGGGAGAATTTAAAGTCCTTTCCATAGGGGATGGATGCTCCCAGGTCTCCTTGTGGTGCCCAGGGAGATCTAGGGGGGATTTAGGGCTCTGGAATGGGAGAATTTGAGGTCCCTTCCTTAAAGGATGGACTCTCCCAGGTCTGTGGTACTCAGGAGGTCCAGAGGGGGTTCAGGGCTCTGGAATGGGAGCATTTGAGGTCCTTTTCATAAGGGATGGACACTCCCAGCTCTGTTCCACTGCATTTCCTTGGAGGGCTTTGGGTGAAAGACCAAATAATTCAGCCCCAGGGCTGCAGGGAAGGTCACCCACCCTCCCTCTGTGAGTATCCTGCTTCCTTAAAGCACTGGAGCTCTTTCCAGGTGAAAATTCCCACTGGGGAGCAGCTGGAAGGTGCCTGTGCCAGTGCAGCTGGGCAGGGAGAGCTCCGAGGGGATGGTGGGCAAATATCAAAGTCAAAATTTGCTGGTGGTGCTTCTACCGAGATCAAACCCCTAAAATTCCCAGCTTCCATGTGAAAAACCACTTTGCAGCACAGCCTTGAGGCCAGTGGGATTTAGAATCCGACGTGGTTTGGATCTGGCCTTTATAAAGATAAAAAATGGTCAAAAACCCCCTACCCTGCTGCTGAAATTTGGGAGCTTGGCTCTCTCCCTGGCTTTGCATGGCAGAGGCAGCTCTGGCAGGCAGTTCCTGGAGGGAAGGGAGCAGAGCCCTGCCAGGTTTGTCTGAAGTGTGTGGACTGGGTTTTAATTCGTCACTCCCAGCCCACCGTGAGGAGCTGCTAATAAAATTTCCTCTCTTGTTAAATCTTGCAGCACGAGCAGAGTGCATCTGAAAAGGCTGAGGATAAAAGAACTTTTTCTTTTTTTTTTTTTTTTTTTTTTTTTCGGACCAAAGGAGAAAGCAGGGATTTGAAAGCCTGCAGAACCGACAACACTCATTAGCATCTGCCTTTCTTCTGGGAGGGCGCTGGGGGAAAATGAGAGCGCGTTTAACACCGGGTGTATCAAAGGAAGGCACTCGCAGCTCAGCGGAACATCCCTGGTGACAAAGGCGTGGTGTGACGGACACTGGTGGTGACAAAGGGCCCCGCTCTGCCCAACAGCACCCCGGGCTTGGCTCCCAAACTTCCCAACCCCTTCCTCTCAGCTGAGCTGGCATTTCAGGCATTCCCTGACCTTGTTCCAGTTTTATTCCTCTGCTACAAAAAGGGGGAGAGGAGCGGGTGAGGAGCTGGGGAGAGGAGCTGGGAGTGACCCCCCCCCCTCCATCCCGTGCATCCCTGATCCTCACCTTGCTCTGGGAGTTCACCTGCCTTCTCCTCGCCCAAGTGCCCTTCTCCACGTGCTCCAGGCACCTGCAAGGACAGGTATTCCATCTGGATCTCCCTCCCTTCTCCCCACAACAGCTCCATTCCCGAATTTGCTTTAAAATAGAGTGGGGAAAGCGCAGGTGGGAGGTGAAAGCACAGCCTGGCTGTGCTGTCCCCTGTCCCCTCGGGTCCCAGCAGCTTGGGCACCTCCACAGTCCATCTGCAAAGCTGAGCCTGGGTTAGTTCTGGTCCCTGGAAACTCAAATCTGGGCAGGCCCGGAGTGTGGGAAGTGTTTCCTCCACTCCAGAGGGTGCTGAGCCCCCTCCCAGCACTTTCCTGGGATGCAGAGAGGGGACAGGGCCCATCCCAGCCCCAAACCCCACTGGTTCAGCCCCCCCTGAGAGCCCAGCCCTGCCCTGCAGAGGTGGAGGAGCAGAGCAGAGAAAGCCTCGTTAAATCTGCAATTTGGAGCTGAAATATCCTTTATCAGAAATTTATAACCCATTTAAAAGGAATCCATTCAGAGCCCAGCCAGGGTTCCTGGCTGAGGGAGGAGATAATTCCCCAGGTTTATTTATATAGTTTGATAGCTTTTATGCCAGGTTAGTAAAAAAAGAGTCTGTGCCAATAAAATACTTTCCCTGCTTGTGAAGCTCGGGAGGGTTTTATCTGTGCTGCTGAATGGTGCTGCCTTTTATCTTTCTGTGGGATCTGGGGGAGGCAGGAGAGAAGAGTTCTTCAGCCCCTCTTCCCAGCACCCCAAACCAGCCCTTGGCATCTGAACCATCCTTGAACTGCTAATTTGGGTGTAAACAGAGCTTGGACTCACTGAAGGAAAAAAGGAAAACCGTCAAGATCTAATCAGAAATCCAGGGCAATCTGCTGCCTGTCCAAATGTGCAGGGATTTCTAATTCCTCCCTTTTTCCCATTCCAGCAGGTTTCCTGCTAAAGCCTGAATTTACTGTCACCTAGATGATTAAAGGAAAATTCATAGGCAGTACAATGGGAGTGAGAGTTAAAATATAACGAGCTCCAAGACTGCTATTTTAATTTATTTATTTATTTATTTATTTCATTTGTTTTGCAACCCATTCCTTGCCATCCATGCACCTGGAGAGAATCCAGGGAAGTGCAGTCGGTGAAATGAGCTACCAGCTTTAACCATGGAGATCAGCCAGCCACAAAGCAAAACCTAAAAAAAATTCAAGTTATTTTCACCACCTCCAGCACGGAATTGTGAAATAAAAGCATGAGGGTGGTGAAAATATTCAAGCAACTCCCAAAGGGGAAGCAGAGAGAGGCTGGTGATAGTGGGGATTTATGTTTTACTACAAAATAAATCTGGATTGGGGTTGGCTTTAACCAGGCTGCTCATGGATCTCCAGGAGGATGGGCCTTGTCCTTCCAGAGGGGGAAGGTGGAGCTTTGTTTTGGAACTGTCCCAAGGAAAAATTCCACCTGGATATTGAGGGACAGCTGATGTGAACAGAGAGGGAAATGAGGGTGAGGAGATCTGCAGTCCCCATGCAGTGACAACTTTGCAGGCACTGGAAAAAGACGGGGAAATTCAGTGTACAGACAGAGCAGCTCCCCCCACAAGGGTATTTAGGGAAGCAGTGACATTTCCCAGGCTCCGTGGTGCCAGCAGAGCCATTAGAAGTTGTTTATCAGGCAGGCTCATCCCCACTCTGGGGATTTGGGAGCAGCCATTTGGTTTCCAGGATGATTTAATTTCAAGGTGCCGAGCTCCCCTCGCGGTGCTGTGCTGATCTGCCTGGGCTGGTTGAGTGTCTTGTAATGGCCCTGAGAGAAACTGTGGCTTGTGTTGATGGAATTTTAGAGAATTCTCAACCAGGTTGGAAAAAATTCACACCTGGACTGCATCAGCCTTACTCATTTATACTCTGAGTCAAGGGAAATCACAGAAAAATAAATGTTATTTGCTACTGAATTAACGTTTTGCATTTTTGGGTGTTTTGCCCGCCCTGTTCTCCTTCCCCTGCAGGTGAGTGGAGGCCACAGGTAAATTCTGACAGTTCAGGGAGCACAGGGAACTCCTTAACACAGCTTTGGGAGCTAAATCCCCCCAGTAAACACACACTTGTAATGCCTGGCAGTGACAGCAAGGCAAGTGTCTAAAACTCCTTTATCCCAACTGTTCAAATAATCACTATAACCAACCTCCCCCATTGCCAAAGCAGGAGGAGCCTTGTAAAACCAACCCTGAGCAAGTGGGTGCAGAAGAGGTGGATAAATATTGCTGGGAATGGCTCAGGGTGGGGATAAGGAATGGGAATTATCCCCACTAAAAGGTGTTTACAGTGACCTGTGTCACGACATGAGCAAGGAACAGCTTTAAATGGGATACTGGGGAGAAATCCTGCCCTGGGAGGCTGGGGAGGGGCTGGGATGGAATTCCCAGAGGCTGCTCCATCCCTAGAAAGTGCCCAAGGAAAGGCTGGAGCAGCCTGGAGCAGTGGAATGGTCCCTGCCCGTGGCAGGGCTGGCACTGGATGGGATTTAAGGTCCTTCCCACCCAAACCACTCCAGGATTCTGTGTCCTGCTCCTCTGGAGCAGAGGGTTTGCAGAGGGTTTCCCATGGATTTGCAGTGGCTTTCCCATGGATTTGCAGTGGGTTTGCAGTGGGTTTCCCATGGATTTGCAGAGGGTTTCCCATGGATTTGCAGTGGCTTTCCCATGGATTTGCAGTGGGTGAGGTGAGATCCTGTGCTCTGAGGAAGGAGGGTGCCCATGGATCGCTCCGATGTCCCCAAAAACCCACCTGGATTCTGCTGGGATGGCACCTGGGGGACACCCAGCCAGGTGGGTTCCGTGGCAGATTTAGAAAGAACGAGGAGTGAATGACCCCCACCCCTCTCTCAGCTCCAGCAAGGAGCAAACACAGCAAATCTGCCAGCGAGGGCCAAACTGGGGCAAAACAGAGGGGAAAAGGGAAAAACTGGGAGCACAGGGAACATCTCCAGGCTGATCCCCCCCAGAATGGTCCAGCCAGGGCTGCGCTGGTGGCAGGAGGAGCAGCGGGGACAATCCCTGGGACAGGCTGAGCTCGGCTGCTTTACAGCCCAAATCAGCAGTGAAATGAGGGAATGCGATGCTGACAAATCCCCGGGCTGTTAAATTCCAGCGGAGCCCTGAATTCCAGCCCTGCTGGCCCTGACAAAAACCCACCTGGCCCTGCGGATGAACGACCCCGCCTCATCTGACAGCCAAAATGGGAGGAGAAAGAAAAAAACACTGATTTTTATTTTTTTTTTCCACCCCTTTTTCCCTTTTATTAGCCTCTAAATAATTAACAGGCGGCTCCTGCTCTGTGGCTGCTGCTTTGCAGCCCGAGAAGGCCCTGGAGCAGATGAAATAAATCCGTGAGTTGCCATTCCCAGTTCCTTAGCAACGAGCCAAAGCGGGGAAAGGCGCTGGGACCGTGCACAAGGAGATGTTAAAGCGATTAATATTCATCACCGCTGGCTCCCTGCGCTGCAAAGAGCAGCCCTGGTGCAGGGATGGGCTCGGGGAGGGAGGAAACCCTGCTATTCCCAAAAAAAAAAAAAAAAAGGGAACATCTGACAGTGGGAAATGGGAAAATGAGGCTTTCTCTGGTAAGACATGGGGTGGAAAACACGGATTTGGGGGTTAAATTGTGGTTCTGTGTGATCCTGCCAAGAAAAAGGGCTTTGTGCTGTTTAAACCAAGCTCAAAAATCAGATTTTTTTCAGCTGGCTGCAGATCCCACACGTGGCTGGGGATTGAGATGTTCCACGCTGTGGCAGCAAATAAATGAAGTTTTGGGGAGGTTTTTTTTTTTTCCAGCAGCCAGGGGCAGATGGAGAACTTTGGGTGTGGAAAACACGGCTGGGCTTGGTGGGGGAGGAGGGTGAGGCAGCACAGAACCAACCCCTGGGTACTCAAAACAGTAAAATTCAGAGAAATGAAGTCACCTGTGTGGGGAAAAGGGACAAAGTGACGGTGACAGCAGCAGGAAAAGGTGAATAATTGTCCAAATGGGGCAAGGAACCCCAGGGAAGGGAGGGCTCTGAGTGCTGGACGTGTGCTCACCCCAAATTGTTCTGGACAACGGGAATTATCCAGGAATCTTTTTGGCTCCTGCAGGGAAATCTCCCTCCTGGCCCCGCTCTGCATAACCCAACTGACAGGTGCATTTATCTCCATATTAAACCTTGGCAGGAGACTTATTTTTTTCACCGAAATGAGAAAATTGGAGGGTAACAACGTTAAATCCCAACCAACCCAACACCTCAGGGATGCGCTCGGAGCACTTCGGTTTCCTACAAATTTTTATGGATGAAAAGCAACTTCCCATTTCTTCCTAATGCAATAAATTCCCCGCCAGGAGACCAGGTTAAAACACACTTAATTGACCCCTGACTCATTAATTGTTGAAGGGGGAAGATAGCGACGGCTTCGGAATATTTAATTAACGCTGGAAATTCGGGAGCGAGTTAATTACCACGTAGCATTTGCCTCTCTAACAAACACTTCTTGAGACGGGGGTAAGCAAGGCAACAATAATTGTAATAATTAATTAGAAATTTAACTGATAATGGCTACAGCTGCTAACAATTAGAGGCTAATTATGTCAAGCACTTGAACCGGTTGGAGAAGGGCTGGAGGGAGGTGCAGGTGCGAGAGGGGTAAATAAGGGGCTCCGCCCTCTCTGGTTTTTGGTATTACAGAGTTTTTTGGGACGGGAGCAGCTCCGCTGGGTTCCAGGTAAGGCTGGAAATTCTGAATTTTTCTGAATTAGCAAGGATGGGGAAGAGATCCGTTGAAAAACTCCCAGTTTATCAGTAATTATCCATGTTTACAGGACTTTGGGCTTTCAGGTTTTAGAGCACCATTGGTATTTTTGACTTTATTTCAGTAGGGGAAAAAGTGCTTCCAAGTGGCCTCGCTCAGTGCAAAAGCTGCCCTTTCTCAATACTTTATTTCTTCTTGGTTTAGAAAATAATAATTTCATGTTTTAAGCGCCTCGGGCCTCTGATGGCTTCTGAAACTCACTGATGGGGGAAAAAAGCCAGAAGAATTGACACTTAAAGACAGCAAAAAAAATCTCAGTTGCTGCTCAGCTGTGATGTGTGATGTCCCCCTGAGGCTCTGCCCTCTGCCTGGGCCTTTATCTGCATTTTTAGGAGCAGAGATTCATCTCTTTTGTGTTCCTCCAGCTACACCAGGGTGGGAATCCTTTCCCCTGCAGAACCCTGGCTCTTTTCCCTGGGAGCACAGGGAATATTCCAGGCTGGACGAGCCGGGGGTGCTCCAAACCCGGGGCTGAATTTGCTGCTGGGGCTTTGATGGCAAAGAAAAGGAGAGCCCGAGGCTCGGGAGTGTCAGTGAAGCCTGGAGTGAATTCCGGAGTATCCCAAAGGCAAAACATCCCCTAAGGGGTGAGAGCCAGCAGTTCCAGGGACGGGAATTGGCACAGGAGAGGGAGATGAGGGGATGTGGGAAGTGCTGGCTCCGTCCCAAGGAAGGGCTCTGCAAGGTCTCTCTGGGGACACTCTGGATTTGGGAGCATCCCCGCTGTGAGTTTTGAGGCTTGGTGGGGTCTCTCCTGCAGGTTGTGAATCCCCCCTGCCTGCCAAAACCTTGGTGTTCCATGGTGGGGGAAAACCAGGGATTGTGTTCTGCGAGATTTGGGTGGGAGTTTCTGGATTTGGGAGCATCCTTGCTGGGAGTTTTGAAGGAGGACTGAGGTTTCCTGTAGGTGGTTTTCTGCCAAAAACCTCGGTGTTCCATGATGGGGAAAAACAGGAATTTGGTTTCTCCAGGCTTGGACTGAAGTGTGAGGAGCCAGTGGCTTTTATATCCCTCTAGAAATTCTCTGTTTTTCTTGGTACTTTTTGCTATAAAAAATGGATGTGTTTGATGTTGGCAGAGCTTGGAGTCCTTCCTGCTGCTCTGGGCAGCTTCTCCCCACATCCCCTTTTCTGTTTCTTGGAATCCTGACCATATTCCAGGACAGCCATTCCATGGAAATTGTTCCTGCTTTGCTTCTCCTGAGCAGGGCAGCTGCCAGGAGCAAAAATATGGGTTTTTTTCCCTACTTTCCCCCCTGTGAGTAACAATAAATTTCTCACTGCAGCATCTCCAGTAGGCAAAACATAAATTTTGCCTGATTTGGGCCCCAGGGGTGACCTTGGGGTGTTGTCCCCTGGTTTACCCCACATTGTGGTTGCCCATTTGCTTTTCCTTTCCCAAATTCCCAGCCTGCCAGCAGCCCCTGCTTGTTTTTGGAGGATAATGAAGCCTGGACTTTGCCAGCACAAGACAATGAAATGTAATAATTTGAGCTGTAAAACCCATCTGTTCGAGCACACGGAGTTTTGTTTGGTGTGTTTTTGTTGGGTTTTTTTCCCCCCACGATGTGGAATTGCTTGTGCTCCCCATTTCTATTGAAATCCTGTGCCTGCAGAGGGAACTTTCCCTGCCGGAGCTGCAGAGCCCCTGGAATGAGAGATTGGCTTTGCCCAGGAGTTTTCAGGGCTCAGATCCAGGGCCAGGCTGTGCCCCCAGCTGGGGCTGCACCTTCAGGAGGCACAGAGCTGGCATTCCCGAGGTTTGCCCTGAACCCTGCTGGATTTTGGGGAATTTTGGGGCTGAATTTAGGGGTGTAGGTGGCCATCAATGATTGTTGCTGCCAGGGGAGTGATGTGCAGGCCCTGCCTTGTCCTAACCCTGTTCTGCTCCATCTTTATCCCACTCTGAGGAAGGGAAAATCCCAGGGGATCTGACCCTTCCTCAGGTGCAGTTTCTCATTTAAATCACTTTTTATGTTGAAAACCTGCAGGTTTGGGCCATCCCACCTGCATTTACCCCAATTTTTGTGGTTGAGGGGGTGAATTTGCCCAGGTGCCTGTTCTGTGTCAGAGGATGGAGCCAATTTGGCTTCAGGGCTTGGCCAGGAAGGAGCCAGTGAAGGATTGCAGGGTCGGTGGGGCTGCACTTCCTCTAAAATTCCATGTTTAACCAGTTTTTATTTTTCCAATAACCCCATTCCCTGGCTGCACCAGTGTTCCTTGCAGCAATGCTTTGTTGCTTTGGCTGGGTTTGCCTATTTTAGGATTAAAAAAAAATAAATTATGCCCTGGTTCTTTTTATTCTGAAATTTCTGGTGCAAAGCTCATGCACCATCTTAGGGAAACCGGTTTGGTGGTGCTGGGCTCACTCCACAGAGGTGCCTGGTGAATTCAGCTTTTCATTTTTAGCCAGGGAAGCCACACGTGGCTCTTGCTGCTGCTCAGGAGACAGATCCATCACCAGGCAGACAGGTGGGAGAGGGGAATGCGGAGATGTTTTCCCTGTGTGCTGAGGCAGGAGGATGTTCTGGGAGCTGGGATGTGCTTGAAGGGCAGAAAAATCTGGAGGAACAGAAAGTAAAAATCCCTGTGTGGCTGTCAGGTCTGGGGAGGGGAAAAAAACTAAAAACCTGATGGGCTTTAATTTGATTTGGGTTTTGAGCAGTGTTTTGTGAGCTGGAGAGGCTGCAGTGGCTCTCCCCTCTCCAGGGATGCTGCAATAAGATGTCAAATCTGCACTGAGGCACCAGCAGTGATGAGGAGATGGAGTCTGCAGGGTGGCTGCTTGTGATCCCAGCAGATCTGAGTGCTGGAGCACCAGGAAATAAAGGAATGAATTCATCTGCCTCAATGCAGCCAGGCAGGAGGAGCAGGGAGGTGGCAGCAGTTACCTGATGGGGTGGGGAGGATAAAACCCATCCCTGGGAGCTCCCTGTGATGCTCCTGGCTGGGAATTTATCTTTGGGCAGCACTCAGATCCTGCAGGAGCACTCAGCACAGAGCAGCTCCCACTCCCTCTTTGTGTTTTCAGCAAAGAGAAATGAGCTGGGAGGTGGGGAAGGGACAAAACCAGCTTGGAATCCTCTTGGAGGAGCTGGGCTGGGCCTCAAAATAAGAATGGGCAGCTTCCCTGGCTTATCTGTCAATGGAAATTAAACACCAATTGGAATAGCAGCTGAAATCAAGTTTAATGCTGAAATTTAAAGGGGCTGGAAGGGTTTTTAAGGTATATTTAAAGCAGTGATAGCCAGAATCGGGCCAGGAGAATGCAGTCAGTTTGGCAGGGGGGTTTGGGGAGGAGGAGGATGAGGCTGTTCCATGAAGTGGAAATGTTTCCTTTGCTGTCCCAGTCTTTATTCATGGGGGAATCCATGGCTGTGCCTTGGTTTTTCTGCCGGGGTATCAAACCCCCCATTTTGGGCTCTGGGACTCCTCCCCTGCCAGGCTTCTCCAAGCTCTGCTCCTTCACACTCTGGCCAAAGCAGGAAATTTTTGTCCCCTCAGCTCCTCCCAGGCTGAAGCAAACACAAAAACAAAACAAAACACCCCCTCTGCACAGAACCCAAACCCAACCATTTCTCACCTCTCAATTTTGCTGGGGCAGCACAAGGCTGATGTGCCTGGGTGCCTCCTGCTCCCTGTTTCCCGTCCCAAGAGCTTTGCAGTGCTGGTGTTGAAAGGAAACTTCTCCCTCTCCTGCTCCGAGCAGAGCAGATTCCCCTCCCCAGTGAAGCTCTGTGCTGCACAGAGCCCACTGCTGCAGGAACCATTTCTCCTCCTGCCCAGACTCTCCATCAAAGTGCAGTTTGTATAATTTTAGGAGTTTTGGGAGCCCCAATGGATGCTCTGTGTTGTCCTCCATCAAATCAAAGCTCACACCAGCATCTGCTGGCTTTCCTCAGGTGAGGGAGATCCTCTGTGTGGGTAAAATTTCCCTTTTCCTCCTCTGTTCCCTTGGTTTTGCTGGCAAACACAACATCTGTGCCTTGCACTGTTGTTCTTTATATGGATGTGAGCAGACAGGGATTTTCTCTGCAATAAAAATCATCAACAGAGCTGTGGAATGGCTTTGGCTCCCTGGCTTGGGCTGCACACATCCAAACAGTAAAATCTGGCACCCAGAGGTGAATGTGCAGTTAAAAGAAATACAAAAAAATAGCAGCAGGGGTTTATTTCCAGTGTTTTTCTCTCCTTCTGGAGCTGGCAGCAGATTTAAGGATGTTTGTGGCCTTGTGCTTAAGTATTTCCTTGATGAATTTGGGTCAGAGATGGATCTCTGTGGGTATTTTAGTGCAGAGGGATAAAATATTTGTAGAGCAGGAGCTCAGTGGAGGCAGCACAGGTAAGGGGGTTGAGCAGTGGCATCCCTGTACTGGTTATACTGGGATGGCTTTGATGGTGGGAACTGGGGACAAGATCCTCTGTAATTTCTGTTTTGGAGCAGAGTCTGTGCTCACAATTCCTCCCGCTGAGGCTTCCTCACCCCCTGATACTCAGGGTGGGCCCCTCCTGCAGGGTTCCTGGAGCCTCTCCCAGGCATGGGCTCATGGGTTTGTGGGTTCAGAGGCCCTGCTGATGCACCAAGGTTTATTTATTTTTTTTTTTTTAAAGCCAGGGATGTTTGCAATTACCCTAAGTGTGAACACATGCTTCCAGTCCTTGTGGGAAGAAAGCCCTGGCTCCTAAATGAGATTTATCCCTCCAAGCCTGAAATAAATGGAACATGGCAGCGCGAGCTTTTCCTTCTGCAGCAATGCAGTGGAGCTGTAAATATTCCTGGAGTGATCTCATCCTTTTATACCTCTCACCAGGCAGGAGCACTTCCAAGTAATTCCCTTTTAAGGCTCCTTTTTCACCCAAATTCCTCTCTCCTGCAGTCACTGGGGTGGTTTTGAGCAAGGTCCAGGGTGATTCCCCCTCAGCACCTGGAGGAGAATGGGTTCAGAGAGGGACTCGAGGCCTGAGCCAAGGGAGGAGCTGCACCAAGGACAGTTTTTGTTGATCCCTGATGGATTTCTTTAATCTTGCACACGAGCTGTAGGAATATTCTGGACAGGAGGCAGAGCTGCTGACCACAAACAGAGAATCCAGATGTGCAAACAGCTGGGAGCTGGGATTCAAGCCAAGCTCCTTGGCTGCCTCACATCCATCTCCCTGTCACCTTCCCAGCACGTCCCTGCTCCGTGGGCCACGTCTCCTCCTTGAATTTCCAGCCTGGAACAAGGTTTAAAAGAAAGGTTTAAACCGCAGTTTAAAGCAGAAACTCAGGCACAGGTGGAAGTGATTTGGCCAGGATTGAATGGGGAGCCCCCAGCACCTCCTGCCCTGAGCACAGGGGTTCATCCACAGCCTGAGGAGATGCCAATCCTAAAACCACAGCTCTGGAGGGCGATTCCATCCTCCACAGGCTCAGGGAAAGCATGCCCTCAGAGCCAGCTCTAACATGCCAGAGCCCTTGGAGCGTTCGGGCCGTGCATGAGAGGGCAGCCAGGGCTGATCTGCCCCCGAGGTGGGGCCGGGGGCTCGGGGCTGGAGCCGCTGGATGGCACTGCTGCCTTGCACAAACCCGGGAGGAGCTGCCGCCATCCCGGAGGGGGGAGAAAAAAAAGGGAATGCGGGGACAGAGCTTTGGGGTGGCACTTTGTGACACATCACCACGGCTGGGTCCCTCTGGCACCGACGGAAAGAGGAGCTGGGAGGGTTCTCCGGGCAGGAATGGGACCCTCAGCCCCGGGTATGTTCCCTGTGGGATGGGGGGTCTGTGCCATTTTCCCAGCCTGGGTTTGGCAAAGGTGGCATCAGCCACCCCTCGGTGCTTCAGAGCAGGAGATGGATGGATCCCAAACCTTCTCTCCGTTCTTGGGTGCCCCGAGGTGGCTTCAGCCCCTCCTTTGGGGTTGTGTAAAGGCTCTCAGGGCTTGGCTTTCTGCTCCCTTTCCGTGTCTGAGCCGATTTATGGGAGAGGGGAGAGCCCAAGAAACACCAGGCAGAAGAGAGCTTGTGGAGAGGGTGAGAAATGACATTTCTTGGACTGTGCTGAGAGGCTTTGCAGGTCACCCTTGCTTGGATCCTGTTCTGGACCTTCTTCAGAGCTCGGCCACAGCTGGGGGAAGCTCAGGCCTGGGAGGCAGAGCAGTGATGACAAATCCAGAGGGTTCACAGGGAGAGGGAAATGGAGGGGAAAACTTTGTGTGAGATCAGCTAATGAAACCCCAACCACTTGACCTTCTTTGAACTTATTTCAAACCCATCAGGCATGGAGAAAATTGAGGCTATAACTCAGGTTGCTCCTGTTGGTCACATTACCAATTCCATTACCCTGGGCTGTTTGTCTTAATTGAGCTGCAGCCTGGCCTATGACTAATTGCTGGGTCACACTGGCCCTCAGCTAAAGAACAAGGTTGTGTGGTTTTTTTTTTTGTTTTTTTTTTTTTTTTTTTTTACTTTTAACAACTTTAAAGTCCAGTTATTGTCACATTTCTTCCAAAAGTCTGTGGGTTTTTTCCAGGCAGGCTAAATGGTGTGCTGAGTTCAAACCAAGCCACATTTTTCTTCTTGGGATGGTTATTTATATTCTAGTGGTGGCTGCACAAAAAAATGACCCTGGTGGTTACTCTGAGCACTGGGAGTTCATTACATCAACAGAAAAAAAGCAGAGAAAAAGGTTTCCTGCTCAAAAATCTCCTTGCTGCTCCCTCTTGCCCCACAGCATCACCTGGGAATGGGATTTGGCTCCTGAGGCTCCTCTTGTGAGCATCAGCAGCACTTTGGGAACTGGGGCTGCTGCTCAGAGCTGCCCTGAAAGGTGAAATCCCCTCCTGACCCCACAGCCCAGGCTCTGGGGGTTTGGGATCGGGGCAGGTGTAGGGTGGAATCCCCTCGGGGTTTGGGATCAGGTGCAGGGTGGAATCCCCTCGGGGTTTGGGATCAGGGGCAGGTGTAGGGTGAAATCCCCTCGGGGTTTGGGATCAGGGGCAGGTGTAGGGTGAAATCCCCTCGGGGTTTGGGATCAGGGGCAGGTGTAGGGTGAAATCCCCTCAGGATTTGGGATCAGGGGCAGGTGTAGGGTGAAATCCCCTCGGGGTTTGGGATCAGGGGTAGGTGCAGGGTGAAATCCCCTCGGGGTTTGGGATCGGGGGTAGGTGCAGGGTGAAATTCCCTTGGGGTCTCCATCTCCATCACCCCCAGGGCAGTGAGGTGAGCCCTGTCCCAGCCTCACCAACCTTCAGCCTGGGCCTGGCTTTGCTCAGAGCTGCTCCCTGTTAGGCTGAGCTCAACCCTGCTCCTCCACCAGGGCACAAATGAGGGAAAGGGCTGTCTGTGTTCAGTCTGAGCAGCTTTTCCCTACCTAAAGCTGCCCTGGAGGATTTCCAGGCTGTCCTGTTGCATTTGTGTCCCTTGGCAGGAGCCTGTCAGCCCAGGAGGGAGGCACAGGGCTGGGCCTGCAGGGGCTGGCATTAACTGAGTGCATTCCTCATGGCTAAAAGGGCCTTGCTCAGAACTATTCTCTCTATAAATTGCACATCCATCTCAAATTGTCATTACAAGATGGCTGGCTAATGAGTCTTCCCCTCTGATTATTTATAGGGCATTTCCTCAGCAGTGGCTGCCAGGATGGGTCCCAGCTTTCGGAGCAGGGGCTGGCAAGGCCTTTGCTGTGGCTTTCAATTAAAGGAGGAATTACAGCACTTCTGGAGGGGAAATCAGGGCAAGGAGGGGCTGGGCTGCCTCAGGAGCAGGGCAGAGGCTGGGCTGAATTTTTTCCTTCCCTGCAAAGCACTCAGAAACGTCCACAGGCATCCTCTGTGGAAGGGATGCTGATCAAAACAACCTGAGCTGCAATTCCAGCTCCTTCTGGGAGGGTTAAAAGCATCAATCCCTGTCAGGGAATGTGTCCAAAATATTCTGGAGGAGGGTTTGTGAGGCTGGGACAGGGCTCACCTCACTGCCCTGGGGGGATGGAGATGGAGAATGGGG
Source organism: Chaetops frenatus (assembly GCA_013400775.1). Lineage (NCBI taxonomy): Eukaryota > Metazoa > Chordata > Aves > Passeriformes > Picathartidae > Chaetops > Chaetops frenatus. The sequence continues at coordinate 50,849 of VZTR01024932.1, read as the reverse complement.
CACAGGGAGTGAATTCCTGGTGTCCCTTCCCTTGCAGGGCTCAGGGCTCCCTCCTCTCACAGTGCTGGCATCCCTCTGGCAGCATTCCCAAATAAAAAAATACAGAAGAAAAGCTTAAAAAAAAAAAAAAAGGCTAAACAGACCAAACTCCAGACCTGCACCCTGCCCCAGCCTTCTCTCGTAGGAATTACTGAACTCCATTTGCTCCTGGCCTGTAAAATGAGAATCAAACCCTGCCCTGCTCTGTCACAAGGAGAGTTAATTAATATTCATGAGGCAAGGTAATATTCCAGGGGAGGGAATGGTTGTATCTGCTCAGACTAATGAACATCTGTCATCCTCAGCACTCGGGAAGGTAACAGTGATATAAAAATGTGAGGTACTGCTGCACACCCAGACACTTCCGAGCTATTTACCCACTCCCACAAACCAAATTAGCACCTGCTGGGGGAAGTGCAGGGGCATCCATTCACACCAACAGCTTTTTTTCCATCAAGGAATGTGCTTCAGGGATAGAGGCAGCCTCGGTTTCACAATTAGGCAATTAACGGGGGGGGCCCATTAAAACAGAGTTTAGGTTCATTGAAGCAAAAGGGAGTGCACCCAAAAATTTGGAATTGGGTATCACAGACTCATAGCAAGGTATGGATTTACATTGCTGATGGCTGTCACTGGTCCCTGGGATGTGACAAAGGACTGGCTCTCTCCAAATTACTTGGAAAAAATATCAGCCCTGACACCACTGCAGCAGCTCCAGCTGTGATCCTGTACCTGCTCTCAGTGCTGAACATTTGGGGAGAGAATATTTGATTCAAAGGGCAAAAAATTCAAATTAAAACAATGCAGGTGCTGGATAATGCCTGTTTCAATGCCAAGAAAACTTCCTGGAAGTTGGTGAGGCCCAAAAGTCACCAGGTGCTGATGCCACCCAGGTTTTGTGTGTTGTGACAGAACTTGTTATATTTGAAATGATCTGCCCTCTAAAGGGCTTTCATCCTTAATTTCTAATTATAGCAGCTGGGATAACAAGCTATGCTGGGAAAAGCCTTTTACAGAGCTGTGCTGATTTGTCCTGAGTATTTATTGATTAATTTAATCCAAGCTTACAAGCTCCTGAGCACTGACTCCTTTTTATTTATTTATATATGTTTTTATGGCTTATTAACATTCACCTGAAGGAAGATGGGTGCTTTAAACAGAGCAGGATTCAGAAAAACAGCTCAGTGCATGAAAGCCAATTCACCCTTTGCTGTGCCCCAAACCAGTGATTTTTGGCTTCATCACAGAACTTCTCTCCCACACCCCACGTTTTGTCCATCCAGGAGCCAAGGGAAACACTCAGAAACAAGAGCAGGAAATGCTGAAAGGGAATGTGAGGGAGCAAAAAAACACAAAAAAAAAATCCCCTGTGAGAGAAGAGGTCAAGAAATTATCAATAGAAGAATCTGTCAAGGTGGCCACTTGGGCAGGTTTGAGTCCTGTGAACGTGTCCCCTCTGATTAGCTTTACATCTTGGGGCTATTGTGGGAGTTCATCGTGCTGGAAAGCATTCTCCAAACTGCAAATGCCCCACTGCTTCTCAGGGCCCTTTGTGAGAGCAGGGAGTGGGAATGTTTTGTGTCTGGGATGAACCATGGCCTCTCCTCCCGTCCTGATGCTCCACAGATTGTTCTCAGATTTGGGTACACTTCACTGGACACTTTTTAATAATTTTTTTTTTTTTTTTAATTCTGCTTGCTTTTCAAGGCTGAGAGGGAGGTTTGAAGATAACAAGTCCGTTTGTCTCCTGCTTTTTGAAATGTAGATATTGATTTTTGGTCCATTTCCCTGGTTTGCACCTGAAGTCAGCTGGACAGAGGAGCAGGGCCAGGGAGAAAATGATGGATCACTGAGGAGAAAGATGAGCTGGAAAGCACAGGGGACTCCCACCAGACTGAGCTTTGGCTCTCCCATCCTTCTGTAGGTGTTGTGAGTGACCAAAAAGCTGCTTCTGGCTTCCCCCAGTGCAGCCAGAGGCACAGGGAATGTTGTCCACAGGTGCTCTGGATGCTCAATAAATGGACTTTTTATTGACTCCCCAGCCCAGCTTTGGGTTTGGTGTTAAATTCATCTGAAGTTTATTCCTTAATTTGTGAGGAGGTGTTTGTTGGGGGGGATTTTGGACAGCAGAAGCAAGGAAAGAGGAGAGTAGGTCATTAAATAATTAGCAGGAGGTGCTGAATTCCCATATTTTTGTGTCTGGCAGGATTATATTCCTGTCTGGGTGCACTGGTCCCAGGAGGGATTGGGATAATTGGAATTTTTTTTTTTTCCCCACCAGATTTGCTGGGTAGAACTTTCAGTGCTGCCCAGCTCAGCTTGTGCCCTGGGCTTGCCTGGCTGCAAAATGGGGGAAGCAAGGCTTGGAGGAGCCTTTTTTGGGGGGGAGGAGAAACTCACATCAGTGTGACACAGACTGGTGTAGGAGCAGGGCTTTTGTCTGCAATGGAAAAGGTTTTCAATCCATATTTCCCTGTCAGTATTTTCTCAGTGTGCTTGTGCTACCCAACCTCTTTTTTTTGGGGGGGGGTGAGCTTGGGATGTCTGAGCCTCCACCTCAGCGTTTGGAGGGTTTTCCAAGGGATTTCTCCTTTCCTTCCTGAGGAGCCGGGGCTGGTCACGGGTGCCTGAGGTGCAAAGGCCTCCTCCAGCAGCGTGGCTGCAGCTTTGGTGGAGGTGAGNGGTGAGGGGGGCTGCAGCTTTGGTGGAGGTGAGGGGGCTGCAGATTTGGAGGTGAGGGGGGCTGCAGCTTTGGTGGAGGTGAGGGGGCTGCAGATTTGGAGGTGAGGGGGGCTGCAGCTTTGGTGGAGGTGAGGGGGCTGCAGATTTGGAGGTGAGGGGGGCTGCAGCTTTGGTGGAGGTGAGGGGGCTGCAGATTTGGAGGTGAGGGGGCTGCCACAGCACCGGCTCGGACGTGGCATTTTGAACAGAGCTGCTGCAGGCTGGGCTGCGCTGCCGTAACCGTCAGCATGCTAATGAGATGCAAATGGTGTCTAAATATTTAAACTAAAATCAAAACAAGCCGAGCACCCAGCTCACCCATGGCTTAGCAACCATCTCCAGGAGGTTTGGGAGGCATCAGGAGGAGGATGGGAAGGGGTGTGGGGAATGCTTCCAGCACGACCTTTCAAGATTAAAAGCATTTGTTCAGAGCAGCAGATGGGGGCACAAAGCAGCTCTGACAGCTCTATTAGGGAGTTTTCACAAACTGTTGTTCCATATTGGAATCTTATAATAAACCTTTGCTCGTAACATCCTCAGCTCTCAGCTGCTGGAATAAAAACACAAACAGAGCCCAAAATTTTGCCCTGCACCTGCTGAATTCCTGTGGAGGTTTTGGATCCGGGGGTGAGGATGCCCCTGGGCAGGTGGGACACACAGGACCCTCCTCTCTGAGCATCCCAGCAGCTCCTCTGCCCAAAATTCCATGTTCCAGGTGTTCAGTGCAGGTTCCAGGGACTCCTGGGATGCTCAACACTTCGCACCCCCAGAAAAACCCAGCAGCTTCGTTTTGCTCAGCCAGATGCCTTTAAATTGAATTAATCTCCAACTCCAGTTCCTGTGCAAACTCCATGCATTTGTCTGCAATTAACTCGTGGCTCTGGTAGAATTAAATTTTTTTTTCCCCTTGGAGATGTTTAAAAAAAAAAAACCACGAACCAAAAAGAGGCAAAGCAGCAGCTGATGGAGTCCTGCTTTTCATTCTCCAAACTGCCAACTCCTGGCTGTGTCTCCTCATGGCCACGAACAAGGGGACCTTTCCCCTCATTAGGTTTTATTGCTTCTGCTGGATTGAACAATAACAAAGGTGCAGGAGGGAAACTGCAGGTGCAGGACCCACTGACTGCCCCTTAATGAGTGACTGAGGCAGGGGATGCAGGGATTTTATGGGCTGGAACCTCAGGAAAACATGAGAAAATCAGAATCTAGGCAATGAGAAGAAAGGTTCAGGCTCAGTTTGGGTTTTTTGCCGTGGACTAGTGGGGTGCACAGAGGTAAATACTGAGATGTATAACTTTATTTAAGTTCTGTTCATTTGTTTAGCTGGGTGTGTGTCTGAGCTTTCATTCAATGCAGGGATTATTTCCAAGGTAATATTTAGGATTATTTCCCTGGTAATATTTAGGCTCTGTGTTTCATCAATAAGGAGGAAAAACTAACTTTTTTGGATAAACTTGCATCTCACAGACTGCATGAGCTTCAGAATTTACACTCCTGAGTGAAACATTGTCATAGGAAAAAAAATTAAAATGCCTCTCAGTTAAATTTTGGTGTTGCCTGTTCTGGGTTTGAAAAAAAAAAAACAAAACAAAAAATTAAAATGAAATTTAAAATTTAAAAAATTTTTTTGTTTGCCAACCACACGAATCAGCCCCTGACCTGCACTGTTTGCTCCAGAAAATGGAGATTTTTCAGCACCATTCTTTGATGTGTTTGGACTCAGCCTCGGGGGTCTTTTCCAGCCCAAATGATTTTGGGATCCATTGGAACAGAAAATGCCCAGCACAGGGAAAACCAACCTTTACCAGGAGCTTTTGGGCTGCCCCTCTGCCCCCTCAGAGTCTGCAAGGGAGAGCTCTGGGCTGGCAAATTCAACCTGGCTGCAACTTCTCTCTCCCGGTCTTGGCTGCTGGTAGAGGTTCAAGTCCCTTTTTGTGTGGCTTGGGGATGGTTTCCTTTGCTCTGTGCTTATTTTTTCGGTTTTCCTCTTGACTTTGCAGTTTGGTTTTACTCGAAATAGAAACATCTGTGGCTGCTGCCTCTCTCCAGAGAGCCAGGCCTGTTTATTCGCCTCTTTCTGGGCTAAAATTCTTGGAGAAATTACTGTTTGTGTCCTTGGGTAAGTCCTGACTCCAACAGACATCAGATTTCTCAGGGGTTTCAGTCGTACAAATGTTTTCTTGAGAGGCTTTGCTACCTCTGTTTTCTCTGCTGTTTAAGTGCAAGAATTGGGGGAGAGAAATACCCTGTAAAGGAGTCAGAGCATCAGTGCTGGGTTCCTCTGCTGGCTCAAGGAGCTTCTCATTCCAAGTTGTTCCCAGCTGTTGAGCTTGAACTGTGCAAGGAATGATCCCAGGAGAGCCTGAAAACCCCTCCCTGCCCTCTCAGTCTTGCAGCAGTGTCGCTTTTGGCCTCCCATTTCTTTTCCTTGGGTTTAAGAAAGGAATAAAAGAGATGGAAGTGGGCTGGGGCACTTTGTCACCTTGGGGTTCATTGTTGTGCTGCCTCGATAAAAAGTTTGTTCTTTTTGACTCTTCCACCCTTCCCTGAATCTGATCAAAACTGCCCAGGGAGCAAAAAACAAGGAAAAAAAAATATCTCATTTCCAGGGGATCAGATCAGCTGTGTCAGCCCTGCTTGGGCTGATTCCTTCAGAAAGCTCAGCCCAGGAGTTGTTTGTACAGCATCAGGCTGGGAGTTTGCACAGGCACCAGGGGAAAAAGCAGCAAAGGAAACCAATCCCTGCTGTCACCCTGGCTTGGATGAGTCCCAGCTGGGAGCTGGGTGTCCATCCTGGCAGAGGGCAGCAGGCAGGGGCAGATTAAGATGTCCCTAAGAGCCTTGAAAAAGAGGGAATGACAAAAGTTTTGAGCAAATTGGAATTAATTTAAATATTCCCAGCTGATAAACTTTCGTTTCTCATTGTGGACATCTTTATGATGGTGAAACCTTTGCTCTTTAACGACCAAAAAAAGGCCCCTGGCCCTGTCTGGGCTGCTGGAGCCAACAAACCTTCCAGACTCAGGAACACCAAAGTGGTGAAGCCAAAGCTTGAACTTTTAGGGAAGATTTGTTGTACTTGGGAATATCAGAATTCTTATCCTGACAAAGGACAGTCCAACAAATGGAAAAAAAACCGCCTGCTGGTCTTTAATTTGGGGCACTTTTGGTCAAGAATTCCCAGGGAAAGAAAGGGAGAAGCAGCCCCGTGGGTATTTATTGGCACAGATCCATGTCCTGAGTGGGCTTTGCCTCAGTTATGGCTCTGAAATCTCTGGGGGACATTTGTCATTCCCTGGAGCCTTGAGACTCATGGAATTCACTGTTAGGGAAATGATGCTGAAAATCCTTTCACTTCCAAACCAGCAGAACCCTCCCCAAGTGGAGCAACCCCACTCCCAGCTGTCACTGCCTCAGTTTCCCCAGGTTCAGGAGCTCCCTTCCATCTCCAGACTCTGCTCATCTGGGTCTCCAGGAGGAGCCTGAATGAACATTCCAGCTCTTTCCAGCATTCCTTTCTTATTTAAGATGGGTAGTTCTTCCCGCTGGGTAATTAGGGTAATTAATGGGTGTAAATTAGGGATCTTGGATGCAGAACAGTGGTGCTGGAAGTGGGAGCTGTTAGTGCAGGGAGGAGACTTCTCCTGATGCATCCAACTGCTCTGGAACTGGGGATGCTCCTGGCTGAAAGTCAGGGAATTCTGCGTCGACATTCAGGGCTTTAATGGCTTTGCAGAGCAGTTAAGGGGAAATTCGGGCTGAAAAACGCAGATGCGGCCCTGGGATGGTGCTGGGTGTGGGGTCAGGAGGGGTGTGGGTTTGTTTTTGGAGGAGATGATGCATTTAGGGGAGAGCTGGAGCGAGGAATTCCCTGTCCCAGCCCAGCCAGGCTGCTGCTCCTTCAGCCGGCGGTTTCTGCACGGAGGCTGCAGTGAAAGGCAGGTGTGAACACCCAGGGAAGGGGGGGAACCGGCAGCCCCGGGCACGGGGGATCGGGAATTCCCTGCCTGGGAAGGAGATTCCCAGCTGATGAACTCAGCCCACATCCCCTGCCTTGCTCTCCAGTGCTCTCTGGTGCAGCCTGCCTAGAAGTGAGTTAATTCAAGAGCTGTGGTTGAGATTGTCTGGTACTTTCTCTCTGCTGCTCTTCATAATTAAACATTTCAGCTTTAATTCCTCCTGTCTCTGTAAACAGCATCATCTTTTACTCACTAAGTTATGCTTTGATACCTTTTCTTTGCTGCAGAAACCTCCACTCATCACAGCTCTGTTCTCTCCCTGATTTTAACAGCTCACTCCTCCTCATGAGTCATTTAGAGTCTCATGTGAAGCCTGTAAAATATGAATTATCTGAGAGGAGACTGGGAATATATTGGAAATTGTTTGGATTTGGGCTCCATGGCACAAGGTGAATCAGACCTTCGGCCCCTTATTCATGTGTTTCCCTTTAAAAGGGGGATTTTTGAGAATTAGAGTTTATTTTTCTCTTTTTCTTGAGATCAAAGTAGGAGTAGAGATTTCTAAATTATCTTGAATCTTCCTCCTGGATTGTTGGTTTGGGTTTTTTTTCCCAATCAACTGATTTACTCAGAGCTGCTGTCCTAAAGGCTAATGAGGCAGCACAGAGATTTATGGATGATATTTTCCTAACTCTGATGGGACTCTTTTAATGCCTAATTAACTCTGTATCAGAACATCCCAATCCTCCTGAAATCTGAGCCACTTTGAATCAACTTCTTGTTGATTTTTCACCCAGGACTTGTGAAAACTGAGTCTTGGCTTCCCTGATTCCCTTGGAATGAAGCAGGAGGCCACCAGCACCACTGGCTCAGGGATTGGGCATTTGTTTGCAAAGATTTGGGCTTTTCCATATAAAATATCAACTTATTTGGTGAAGAGTTTGAGGGGATGTGTGAAAAGTGGAATTTCCTTGTGTGGCTGAGACATTTTTGGTCGAGCCTGCATCTCCTTTGAGAGGGAGATTGTAGGGGTAAGGCTGAGCCAAACATAAACAATTTTGGGGAGCCGGAAATTCCTCCAGTCCCATGAAAAGAACAATATTTGTGGAAAAAGCTGCACAGCCTCGTGCTGGATGTTAAACCCAGCCGTCTCCAGAACAATGGGAGCATCTCCACGAGGTTTGTTTTGAAACAGAAGCCACCCAGAAATGTGAGCAGAGCTTTGATGGCTTTGGGTTTTCTGCTGGAATGTGGCTGCTTGCAGAGGGAGAGGATTCAGAGGATCCTCAGGAGAGAGAGGCCTCGGGCCTTTGAAGCTGATACTGTAATTAAGGCCATATTTATATAAAAGTAAACATTTGGGATGGGAACTCAGCACTTCCTCCTTTCCTTCTGCTGGGTGACACTGGTGTGTTTTGCTTTTTATTCCTGAGCTTGGCCCTTTGCAGATTGGCTCCAGCAGCTCAGGGTGAGGGGACACTGCTGATGTCCAGGAGAGGAGCTGCTCCTGGGGCTCTCCAGCATCACCCCTGGCAAATCCCACCCTTGGCATGCCTGGGAAACGGCTCCCAGGGGCCAAGATTTGGGATAGTTCTCCTAAATGTGGTTTAGGAGGTGGTTTGCTGCTGCAGCCTGTTGTGTAGAATGCTCCAGAGACAGAAATGGGAATGGATTCTGCCCCAAACCTTTGGCTGTGGTGGGAGGAAGGGCAGAGGAGGTGGCAGGAGGGATTTGGGGTTGGGGTCTCCCAGATCTCGGTCCCACATTCCAACAGCCCCTGTGCTGCACTCCTGGCTCTGTCCATCACCACAGGAAGGTTTTCTGCCCCTCAGTTTCTGGAAATCAGGGAAATCTGCTCTTGCCTAAACCCCTGCCCAGCTGGAATTCTGCTTGGGCTCCTCCAGCCCATCTTCGTGCCCCTCTGGAAGGGTTTCAGAGGTGTTGCCTCCCCTGATGAGCAGAAGCTGCAGCCAATAAAGCTCCTGTGCAAGCACCATTTGCTGCCTTTCACTCCCAGGATGGTTCTGTTTTTTCCAGGTCAGCTCAGCTCTCTGTCACATTCCAGAGAGAAGCACTTAGAGAAGGAGTTTGGTTCTCCTCAGCAGAGAAAGAGGAGAAAACCCCTGAATCTCCCTAAAAAATTGATTTAACTGGGAGTGGCTCTTCAGCTGAGAGGGCACAGCACTGATGGAGCAGCGTGCAGAGGAGCTGGGGGTGTTATAATTAGATCTATTTTATATAAAAATACAATTTTCCAGGAGTTCTGTGGGTCTGCAACCAGCCTGGGCTAAATCCCCTCAGTGCCCATGTGGGAACCTGCAAGACCTTCTCTTTCTGGGCCCTTTTTTATCGAGTGAGTTTGGGAGAAAGGTTGTTCCTGCCTGTTGATGTGACCTTCAAAAGAAGAGAGGGAGTGGAAGGCTCAGGCACAGGCTGAAATGTCTCATTTCATGAAAGACACAAGGAAAGTTGGATTGATTGATGTAGCATTCCCTAAGGGGAGAGAATTTTATTAGAGGAAATGACTGCCAAAAAAATCTTGAAATAATTAATATCAGCACTTGCAGTTTTTAAGTGCTGTGAGAGAGAGAAAATGAGGAGAATTTATAATCCAGAGCACAGGAGCTGAATTTAGGGGCTGTGGGTTTTATCCAAGGTATTGAACAAGCTGATGGAGAAGCAGATATTTCACAGTTTCAATTAGCACAGATTACTTTATTACTTTCTCCCAGACAGTAATTATTTTGGTGATGAGGAGGCCTTGCAGATTTTTTAATTTTCCCTGTGCACATGGGATGGAGTGCAACAATGAACTGTAGTGACAGGAAGTCAGATCCCCTCAGAACTTCATCTCTCTGAAGGGATGGATGGCTCCAGGAAACATTTCTGGCATTTAACAGCTTGCAAGTGTCACAAACGTCTGATCAGGGGGATTAACAGTGTTTATTAGCAAACAGAAAAATTAGCATTTAAAAATCCCTTTCATTAGGGGTGTGTTTGGAGAACAAGTGGGGCAGGGTGTGTGTGAGAATTTCAAAAAGGAACCAGCACGAGTTGCTGGATCAGTGAACCTTTTTCAGGCACTTGTGCCCGAGCTCAAACTGCCTCATTTCAGTCCCTAAAACGGGGAATTTAAACTGGGAGTGTGGTGGTTTCAGGGTCCTTTAATGGGCTCATTTATCTTATGGCAAGGGCAGGAATGCTCTGGGCTCAGGAGTTGGCCCTGTGCCTCCCCTTTCCTTGCAAGTCTTGGCTCTTGTGCTGGGGAATTCCAGGTTTGCCATCCCAAATCTGCTCAAATGGTCCAGGGGGCAGCGCCCAGAGCACAAGGGGTGGATGCTTTGAGGGCTTAATATCATTTAGAATCTATTTCCTCTGCCTGTTTAGAGCAGCCTTATGATTTTCCTGTATTTGCCAGTTAAATTGAGAAGAAAAGGTCTATTTTTCTGCCACACATGTTGAAGATTTCATGCTTAAAAAGGACCTAAATAGTTTCAGTAATTATTGGGATCTTTCCTGTGCTGCCACAGCTGTAGAGAAGCTTTGTGTACAAATTTCACAATATCTGCACTGACAGCCAGCCACAAGCACTGGGATTCTGAGCCCTGAAATCTGCCTGGGGGGAATAAAATCTTTCCATTTTCTGGAGGGAGAAGATCCCACATTTTGACTGGCACTACCTGGCTGTCTTCTTAAAGTTTAAAAGCAGATTTTGGGGATGTTTTCAGCAGCTCCTGACTTGCTTTTCCCCCGTTTTTTGAAGTGGAGTTTGACTGACTTTGTGCTGTTGTGGCCAGGGCAAAAAATCAGTTGAATTTGTGCCTGGGATCTCTTTTGAGGGGGAGAAATTACAGGGGAAAACTGGAATAAATCAAAGCCAAATAATGTTTTTAAAAACTTGAATGATTTCCATTTTTTCCCCCCATGAAATTTTGTAAAGGACCAAAGTTTTTTATCTCAATAAGGCCCTGTTTCCTTGGGGAAAATGGCTGAGAAAAGAGAAGACTTGATGGAATAAGAGGCACCACAGGAGCTGCAGAGAAACCACTCTGGCCCTGCCCTGTTCCCCATGCTGAGGCAGAGCTGAGGTTTTATTTTGCTTTGGTACCAATCCATAAAAGTGTGATTAGGAAGCCTGGCTTCCAAACTGCTACTGAGCAGATGTGCCCATTGTAAAATCCCATTTCTGTCCTTTATTGCCTGGTTTTTGTTTCCTTCCAGGCCTCTCCTCTGCCCAGCAACCCAAAGCAAACACTGCTGCACTCTGCAAACACCCAGCCAGGGCTGAGCAGCTTTTTTAGGGGTACAAAAAAGGAGATTTTATCTGCTCCTCTGGCCCCTTGCAGCTGCCCAGTGCTGTTATCTCCATTCTTCCCTGATAAATACGATTTTCCTGAGCAGAGGTGGCTGGTAAAGGTCTCTGTTCTGCATGGCCTTTGTGCTCAGCCTTATCAGCCCCTGCCCAGGGATTCTTTTCCTGGCTCACAGTGGCAGGACTTGCTCCTGGAAGGGTTTGTGGAAGACTTTTCTTTTCTTTGCCCTCTGAGCTGTACAGTTCTGAGCACATAGAAAATAAGAAAACCAGCTCAAACAGTAAGAACTGGGTATTTCTGTAGTGAAAATCAGCGTGGCTCCACTGATTTCACAGACTTTGAGAATTTACTCTGCTTTTTCTCTGGTGTGGCTGGTTTGGTTTTAATCCCTTGGAAAAATGAGGGAAAATTGCCATTTCTGGGGCAGACACGCTGGCCAATGATGTCACTATTTCATCTATAAGTGAGGAAAATACTGAATTTGGGAATATTTCTAATCCTCCTGAAGCTCCCTCACTTGGCAGGAGCACCGTGGCTTCAAAGGGAATGGAGTCACCGTGGGCTGGAAAACCCAAAAACCCCCTGATCAGAATTCATCTCAGTAGTCATAATTAGCCCAAAATTCACAGTTTTATCCCTTTCCCGACCCTGACACCCATCAGAGCAGCTGAATTACCCAGCAATATCAGTGGACACCTCCCTCCAAGTGCTGCCCTTTGCTGTTTTCCCTCTGCCCCTTGTTTTAGGGGCCAAACCAGGTGGGAGAGGAAAAGCAGGAGCTGTTTTTCATGGCTTTTTTGGTGTGGAGAGCCACTCTAATTTTAGCTCTCTGCCTTATAATTAAGGCTTGGAGCTGGTTTTTCTCTGCCTCCCCTCTCTGTGGTCGTGTTTACCAGGAGGAAAATAAATAGGAGCTCTCCCAAGGCCGACTCTCAAATTGTACCCTTAGAAAATGTTGGGTTTAAATTGCCTGTGGTCCTGAAGCTCTTCCCAAGGCCCTGCCTTGATCTCAGTTTAAGAGCAGCACTATAAATAAGTACAAGCAATGGTAAATCTCCGAGTAATGTAGTTCCATTATGTAGCAGAAGCTCTAAAAATGCAGCACAAAGGTGCTTTGCAACCCAGAAATTCAAACTGCTGTGTCAAGCACGCTGAAGCGTGGAAGGGGCAAAGCCAAATATATCCTAAAGCCTTAAATTTAATCCACCCCATTCTGTGCCACAAGGAACCATTCATTGCTGTAAATCACCAGAAAGAGATGATTAATTGCCTGGCATTAGCACCACGTTCTCTGGTGAAATTCTCTCTCCAGCCATGGCATCAGAACCTATTTCAGCTCCTCTCCCCAGGATGAAAACAGGAGCACGTTCCTGTGTGTTAATCAAGCCCTCCATTAATCAGGGTGAGACACTGTAATTGTGATTACAGTTAGAAATCAATTAATGCTCACCTTAAAATAAAACAGAGCTCTCAGCTGCAGCAGGTGCCCACTCTGTGACTTTAAAGCCCTTTTTGGTCTCCACAGCACCTCAAGCCCTGCCTTGCTTTTGCAATCAACAGAACTTAAAGGTTGTGTTTTCATTTCCTCCCTTCAGAAGGTTCTGGAGCTGCTTCCAGAGCAAACAGCTCTGTAAGTCAGGGCCATGAGCATCCCTCACAGGCAGGGGGATCTGCCTGCTGAGGCTGTGGGAGGGAAATGTTAAATGGGGGGTTTTGTCTCTCCTGGTCCCTGGGAAAAAAAATGCCATTTTTGGCACCCTGCTCTGGCCCTCTCTGCAGCCTGAGTAATGTCCTGATTTTCCAGCGTTCAGCTGGGTCTCTCAGCTGGATGGGAACATTTGCAGGGCAGAGGAGAGGGGCTGGCCTGGGGTTGGGGTGTCACACCAGCCTTGAGTGGGTGTTTATTCACTTTAAACCCACCCAGACTCCTCAAAGATTGCCTGTCCAGGGCCAGAATTCCTGGGTGTGCTCAGCTCCCTTCAGTCTCCTGACAGGTGGGACTGAGAACTGGGAGTGTCACCACCAAGAAATCTGGGGACTTCAAGATTTGTCCAAGTTTTTTGGGAAATCAGTGGCTGAAGTGCTGAGAGAGCTCAGAACAGGGGGGAGCCGATGGTCCCAAAGGATGTGATCCCACATCTCTGGCTGGGAGGAACTTTCTGCTCAGAATAAACTGGCCCAGACAGCAAAGAAATCCCTGGTTTGGGGCTTGGCCAGCCTTGCCCACAAATTGTGAAGGGAGGAAAGGTTCTCGGGTTCTCCTGGGCAAGGGCTGGTCCCCCTTTCTGTGCCTGCAAACAGCTCCTGCTGCCCTGTGCCACCGAGTCTGTCCCAGGCTGCTCAGGCAGAGGGCAGAAAACACAGAGCAAAGGTGATGCCAAGGCTGGTGCAGGCAAAAAAAAAAAAAAAAAAAAAAAAAAA
>VZTR01024932.1:9922-37389 GCA_013400775.1 Chaetops frenatus | reverse complement strand
AAATCAGAGTTTGGGACTGTTTTTCCAGCGTGAAACTATTTTTTGGGTGCTCCCTCTTTTCAATCAAGCTACCAGAAGCCAATCCAGATTAATTTTCAGATTTGGATCGGATGAGCAAACGCTGCTTTGCTTCCTTCTCTAGCAGCTCTCCCTTCAAATATCAGTTGCCTCAGCTCTGGCTGCTGTTGGTGGAGGATTTCCCCGAAGGAAACTACTCCTTTTAGCCTCTGGGAAGAGCTAAGGAGCAGGAATCGCCCTGGCAGCAGCACCGACACCTCGTGTCCCCTGCCAAGGAGCCAGATGGAGGTGGGCTCTAATCAGGTCACTGCAGGAGAGGGGGAGAACCGAAAGACTTGGAGGAGGCAAGAACTGGGAAAGGCTATCACAGCTATTTTTGATTCCTGAAGAGGAGAGGGATTAATTTAGATCGTCTGGTGTACACAGGGAAAAGAGAGAGAGAGAAAAAAAATCAGTTTGAAAACAAAGGGGCCCAGTCCTGCCTGTTCTGCTGGGCTTGGTCATTAACTGAGCTGATGAAAAGGGGAACAAACGGCTCCTGCATCATTACTGAGCCCCAGCAGTCACACAAACTGCTCCAGACACGGGGCTTTGTTCCCAGCAGAAAGGGAAGGCACAGATTCCCTGGATGCAGAGAGAAAGGAGGGGTCTCATGGGGCTGATTAGGGGACACACAAGTGACGCTGCCCCTGCAAAAGCCAAGGGGGCCCTGTGGCCTCAGCCCAAAATGGGAAAATGGCCCGAGGGTCACAAACTGGGGAGCTGAGGGGAGATGGTTTCTGCTGAGTTCTGTCCCTCTTCACCAGTGTTAGGAGAATAAATCCACAAACACCAGAGGTTTCTGTCCAAAAAGGAGGCACAGGAGTCCTGTAACTTTATTCCAATAAGGGGAGAGCCCATGGGCCATTTCCCCTGGGGTCTCTCACATTTTTGGAGGGCGCAGCCTCCTTTTTATCCCAGTTTCCCTCTCTCTTTCCCCCATGGGCTGAGGTATTTGAGAGGCACAGAGTGCCCAGAATTCCTGATACCCAACATTCCCTTCTCGTGTATAACCCACCCCCTTTTTAATTTTTCTTCTTGTAATTACTGGAATTCATGGTTCTTCCCATTGTTTCTTTCATCTCTCAATATACAATTTCATTTATGAGTAGACTTACAGTTTATTTGTAAAGGCAAACCTGTTTCACTCCATTCATCCATCAGTGGAATTCTTCCTACTTTTTCCTCTTATCTCTCAGTGTTAGTTTTATCCACCAGCAGACCCAGAGTTTGTTTGTAAAGACAAGTCCCTCATTCCTTTCACCAGGGAATTTGGGAAGCAAACCCTCTGCTGAAGGACAAATCACCAAAATGCTCCAAACTCCACGTCAGGCTGGTGGGAAGTGGTGAATGGTCAGGGGTGCTGAGCTGTAAATTGCTGAGAGGGGTAAAATCCTGTGGTTTGGGTGATCTGTGCTCCCCTGGCAAATATTTACACCTGCAAACATTGGTGGGAGAGCAGAGGAAGAGGCTACAGAGGATTGTGCAGCTGAAAGAATGACAGAAATTCGGGTGGCACGTCTTCAAGCTGAAATTTAGAATAATCCTGCTCTTTGCAGCTGAGGGAAGTGAGGGACGTGGAGCATCAGGTGGCAACAGTGCAAGCCCTTGGATCTTCTCATTTTCTTACCCCCTTTTCTCCCACAAATTTCCCCAAATGAGCAGATTTTACTTTTCTGACAGTGATAAAGGGAGCTGTGAGCTGAATGAATGGAAACTGCTCAAAATAGGAGCTGAAATACAGAAGTGAAGTGAGGCTGGGTCTGTTCACGAGCCAACTCCAGGAATTATTAGCCCACTTTTATCCTCCATCCATCAGGCAAAGGTTGGTAGTTTCGTTATTGCCACAGGAATCCTGACACAAACACAATAAATGAAGTGAAAACCTCACGCAAATGAAGTGAAAGCTTCATTTAGGACTCAAATTTAATTCCTTTGCTTCACTTTCCCCTCTCAGAGCAGAGAAAGGGGAGTTGATAACAGGGAGAGGTATTGAACCAACCTTTTCCCCTCCTGAATTGAAGTTGAGCTCAGCCTCTGAGCAAAGGCTCTGCAAATCAATTAGGGCTGACAAGGGCAGCACCAGGGCAAACGGGGAGGTCTCAGCACGGAGAAAAACTCTCCAGCATCTCTGACCTTGGGTGGAGCAAAACACTCAAAGCAGCAGCAAAACAGAGAAAAAAATCGTTTATTAGTGAGCAGCAGAGTGGGGGAATGATCAGCCTGCTACAGCTGCTGGGTGGTGCTGACTGGGATGTGACCAGTTATCAGATTTTTGGAGGGAAATTGAATTTCCAGCACTATTTCCATCCTTCTTGTGAGAAGATCCACGGGATTTCTCTGGAATATCCAAACTTAGGGCTCATTCCTCCCAGGAAAAATGACATTTGGTGTTGATGTCAAATATCCACATGCTGGGGCATCCATCCCTCTTCCTTTTGCTGCTGGATTATTCCCAGTTTTTGGGTTTGATCACCTTTTGCAGGTGCAGGGAAAGATGGATTTTGGCTGCCAAAAGCAGCCCCTCATCCCTGATTTTGGAGCTGAGGTGTTTTCAGCCCTCTGGTGCTGACAAATTGCTGCTTATTGGGATCTTTCTGATGGGATGAGGAAAGCCTTGGGGGATTTCAAACTTCCATTACTTTTTAATGGGAGGAACTTTAATAGAAAGGCTGAAATTCTGCTGCTTATTGTGGTGTCTCAGCATTTCTGGAGCCATAAATTCTCCCCTCGCCCCTCTGTTATTACTGATGTATCAATTCTTTCTACTTCTCTGAGCACTTAAATTGAAATAAAATAAGGTTTAGGCTTTATGTATTTTTAATAGAATGAAATTCAGCTTAAAGTTGTAGAAAAACACTCCTTGGCATGGAGTGCTTTAGATAAAATCCTCAATAAATGAGAGCAGCCAGAGGGGAAATGCAGGTCCCCAGAATTTTTTGGTTTTTTTCCTGCAAAGAATTTTGTGCCCTCTTGATTAAAAAAGGAAGCGGTTGATGGGGAAATTGGTGAAATCTTATTTCCCAGCCCTCCTGGTGCTCCTAAATCTGATTTTAAGTGTTTTCACTCAGGATCACACAGGATCATTTGTCCATGTTTGAGTGCCAGTTGCTTCCAGGACTCTGTGGAGTAGCTAAATAAATTAAAAAGAGGGGAAAAAAACCCAGGAAAAATAGAAATTTCACAGGAAAATAGCCTTGTGTCCAAATGAGAATCAGCATGGCAGCAGTTTGCAGGGAGCTTCCTGAGCAGGAATTCGTGGATTACTTGGGAAGGACATCCAAAAGTCAATTAAGACAGGCAATGGCATCGTTATCAGCGTGCCCGGGGGTCACAGCCCTTCCTGGCTGCCTTCAGGAGCAGTAATTGAGCAAATTAAATCATCCTGGGGAGGGTCTGTGCTGGCAGGGGCTGCTTGGAGAGAGAAGCAGAAAAGAGGGATAAATTGTGGGAAAGGAGGAAAACACAGCAAAGGTGGGAGCTCTGTGGCCAGCTGGGAGCATCAGCCCCAGGTTCTGAGAGGGTTTGAGGAGCCTCCTGCAGGAATCTGCCTCGTTCCTCATCCCATTCCAAAGCCCCTGGGGCTCTTCCCTTTCCTGCCCTCCCGAAATATCCCATCTCACATTCCGTGCCCCACCTGTTGGTCCAGCAGGAAAGAAGAACCTTCCAAGGATTTCAAGGACAGGGTTTGGAGCACCCTGGGACAGTGGGAGATGTCCCTGCCCACTCCAGGAATGGAATGGGATGGGATTTGGGATCCCTTCCAACCCAAACCATCCCAGGTTCCATGATTCCCGAGCCTGCACTGAAACCTCTGGGAAACACGGAGATGCAAACCCCCTGCAAATGGATCCAGCAGCAGCTCAGAACCCCCTGGGTTATATCTGGGTGGGATATAAATCCACCAACTTTAACAATCAAATGAAGGCAGCTCAGCATAAAGCAAATTATGGCTCTTCAGAAGGCACCGTGACCCATCAGCCCTGGCAGGGGGCCAGGCCAGCACTTAGTGGGATGGTTCTGGAAAAAAGAGGAGGCTGAATGACATTTTCCATATTAATATCCATTCTTTCCCTGTCCCTCAGCGTGCTAAATTCAACTTTGCTCCAGTCCAGGCTTGTATTTCCATTTTCCAGCTGAGTTTTGGGATCGTTTATTAAGCCAGAAACAATTAAATCAAGTCCTGGTGTAGCTGTTAATTATAAGGAAATAGGGACTTGTTTCAATAATCCTGCTATTGTGTTCTGGTTTTCTTTGTGACTCAGTTTTTTTAATCAGATAGAAACAGGAAATCGGGATGCTTGGAAGAATCACAGCATCCAAATTTCCAAGCCTGGGTGCCTCTTTCCCTTTAAGCCTTAACCCAAAAGCTTTATTTTTAAAATTGCTCTCACTCTGTGGTATCTCTTCAGAGCTTCTGTTCCATTTGGCAACTTTAGCAGCTCATTAGGGCTTCTTGCTTTTATTTTGACTTGGGTAATGAGGGCTGTAAAGAATTGCGAGTCTATATTGGTATTAATGAAAAGCAGAGTGCAAAGGGCAGAGCTGATAAATCCCACTCTGCCAAACGGGCTGAGAATGGAGCAGGAAAAGATCTCAGCGAGGATTTAGCTCTAAGCTCCCTCAGCAGGGCCCAGCTTTGCGAGGGATGGGTTTGTCTGGGGGGATAAAAGCAGCCACGGGAAGAGGGTTGCTCCTTGATTTTCAGCCTATTTGGTGCTGTCAGAAATCAGGGAAGGCTTTTCCCAGTCCTTCCCAGCGTGCCAGGCTGGGTGTGAGCAGCAGCTGGGGGATTTCTGGCCCAGACTGAGCAGATGGCTCAGCTCTCCCTGCTCCTCAGGCTTCCACCTTGACTCAGGGCTTTGCTTTTTCCAGGGTGAACTGGGGATAAGGAGGAAAATCCCTCCCCTGCTGCTGGTTCCTTGTGAGATCTGTCCAGCCCTGCTGTCCCTGTGATGCCTTAAGTTTTAAGGGTTTTTTTCTGTCCTGCTTTAGTGTGGAGCTCTCAGCTTCAGATCCAGTGTCACTGAGTTCCCTACCCAGGGCAGTCAGACACACCAGGAGGAGAGGACACAGCCTCGAGCTGCATCAAGGGAAATATAGGCTGGATATTAGGAAAAAGTCTTTTACAGAAAGGGTGATAAAATACTGGAATGCTCTGCCTGGGGAGGTGGTGGAGTCACCATCCCTGGATGTGTTTAATAAATGACTGGATGTGGCACTCGATGCCAGGGTCTGGCTGAGGTGTCAGGGTTGGGTTGGACTCAATGATCTTGAAGGTCTCTTCCAGCCCAGGGATTCTGTGAATTCTGTGAACAATTCTCCCCAGCCCAAGATCCAAGGACAATCCTTCCCAACCTCAGCCCCAAAAGCACAAACAACATCAAAAAGAGGAGGCCAAGCAAGGAGGATGGAACTTCATCATTGCAAGGGATTCATTGGGCACTTCCCCTCAATCTGCAAATGGAGCAGAACTGATCAAAGTGTGGAACCCCGTGGGCAAAGCCCCTTTTCTGTGTCCATGCTGAGGCCCATCCTGGCAGGGGCTGCAGCCGGGCTCTGCCATTGCCAGGATGGGGCCTTGGGAGGCCTTGCAATAAATAAATCCCTGCTTTATTCCCCTCATTCTGCCTGCCCTCTATTCCAGGTCTAACTGCTAAGGCATCACCTGTGCATTCCCAGCTCGTTCTGGGGATCCTGGATCACCTGGATTTCTCCCCGTTGCCATGGCAGAGGCTGCAGGCACAGCTTGGAACCCTCTGCTGGCACCTCCACGGGCTCTGAGCACGAGTGGCTGCTTCCCCTGCAGTCCCAGCACAGAAATATTCCACGTCTGCAGCCCAGAACCCATTGAATCAGCCCGGGTGCCCTGATGAGGGCTGGATTTGTAGGGTTAAGCCAGGCTTTGTAGGCTCAGTTGTTGTGTCAAGGCCTGGCTTTGCTTCCCTGAGCCCTGTGTGACACCCAGGCTGTCACTGCCCCCGTCACTGTGCCCCCTGAAAATTCATATTTTGCCATTCCCAGTGTTCCAAGTCTGGTTTGGCTCCAGAGAACCCTGACAGAGAGGAGGGTTAGATGGGAAATTAGGGAAAAATCCTTCCCTGGGAGGGTGGGGAGGCCCTGGAATGGCCTCTCAGGGGTCTCTCTGTGCCAGGGAGAGATTTTTGCAGTGGTTCCACCTTCTCCTCTCCCCACCAGTTGATCTCATCTATCAGCAGGTTTTTTTAAAACCTTTTGTTGGCAAAAAATCCATAATTTTCTCTGCGTTTTCTGTCATCTCCAAAGGCAGGGAAGGTGCTGCTGTCCCAGAATTGTAATAACTTATCTCTCCTTGTTTCTTTTGTGTCAGGTGTTATTATTAATCCTTATCAGTCTGTTGAGGGGAGGAAATTAAAAGGTCTGAAGGGACTGAAACTCAGCTTAGAAAAATTTGTACTTTGGTCACAAGCAGAAGAAAAAAAAATTATTATGTATAAGACTGAGAAGTATATTTCAAACTGATTTCTTTTTGGAAATAAACAGTACAGAGGCAAAACCAAAACAAAACAAAACAAACCAACAAAACCAAACCAAAAAACCCCTCTCCCTTCATCCCTAAAAAGGGTGGGAAGGCAAAGGAGAACCACAGCAAACCCAGACAGGGCAATTCAGTACAACATTAAATTGCAGAGTTAAATAGATTTAACTGAAAGAAGTTGCTGTGAATAAATAATGGATTTCAGTTTTCATAAACAACTCATTTTCCTTCGCAGAAAGCACCCAGAGCAAATGTTGCTCTGAAATTCTTTAATTACCAAGCCTTGCACTGAGTTGTTTTTTATGAACTTTCTGTCTTTCAGCATCTTCCCCTCTCAGATTAAATCTCATTTTCCCACTCAAATGCTGGGGTGTGAATGGAATCAGCACTTTCTGTATTTAGAATGGAACTGGGTTTTCTGCATTATTAAAAGTGGGATCAAACAGGGAAAAATGGGTTTTTCAGGAATCCTGGAGCTTGTTTGGCTTTTCTATTTCTTGTTTTAAGAAATGCTTTTCAGTGCAAGCCCAAGGAGTGGGGTCCAGTTGTTCTCCAGCTGCAAAAGGAAAAGGAATTTTGCTCCAGCCCCATGTCCATGACCTTGTCCAGCTCCTCATAAAATGGGATTTATTTAACACCATTCCAGGCTTTGACCTGAAAGGTTAATTTTAACCAAACTGGCCAATTTATCTTTAATGGGATTTATTGGCACCCAAATAGGAATCAATAGGAAATCTCCATTACTGAGCTTGTAAAACCAGCATAGAAAATAGAAATAAATAGGAATCAGTGGAATCAAAAGAACAAAAGTAACAAATCCAGAGCTATACCTGGAGTTTGGTGTTTAGGTTCAATACCCTGCAGGATTTTGGTGTGGATTTGGTGACCAAATTCCATCCCTGCACTTCTTAAACTTCTTTTTGAAGAGAATTTCCTGCAGGGCTTTGGGGGAATCTGATCTCTGCCCTGAGCAAGGTTCATTTCCAAAACTGGCTCTGGCTTCTCCCCCTCTGTCCCTTCCAAGCTGGGAGCCAGGGATGTATTTGTGAGCTGAACAGGTATTTCATCCTTGAAATGAGATTTTTGGGAATGGCAATCCCAGCTCCCAGGGGAGGTTCGAGGTGAGGGGCTCAGCTCCCATTCCTGGTGCTGCCAGAAATTCCCTGGATGTCCCAGGGAAGTTGTTTAATCCCAGAACGTCCCTCTTAGTCAGGACTTGTGGCTATTCCTTGTGGAGAAACAGTCGCCTCTGTCTGAAAAAAAACCAGTCATAAAACAAAAAATTCAATCCTCTTCCACCAGAATGTGTTAAAAGCTCTTTTTATTTATTTTTTTTTTTTCCCATGGAGAAAGAGATCTGTGAGCTGTCCCAAAGCTTCCAGGCCTCATTCCAGATACCCAAAAGGAAGAAAAATTCCCCAGCCTTTCAAAGAACAGAGCAGGGACAGGATCACTTCTGTATCAGCTGAAAATCTTGGCTTTTAGTGGCTGCAGCTTTGGGGGCTGAGCTAAAGGGGTTTATTTTCCCACTCAGACAATGCTGAAGCCAGGACATTCCATCAAAGAATCCGTGTTTTCCAATAGAGCAGGAAGTGCAAAGCACTTTAAGTGTGAAAAGAAATATTGATATTTATGCTGAAACTCAAAGGAAAAAAAAAATCTGATAACCAGGAACAGTTTTAGATGCAGATTGGGGTTTTTTTCCCCTGAACTTGCAGAAGGTTTGGGGGCTCTGTGTGCCTTGCAGAGTGAAAAGGAAAACTCTGAGAGCAGCTCATTTACTGTTGTGTTTGGGGATGGGGATGTTTGAGCTGTGCTGCTGTGGGAAAGGCTTTGCTAGGCTGGGCTTAGGGCTGGGACTCTGGCAGGGCAGCAGGAGCAGCTCGCAGCCCTTCTCTCTGTCATAATCCCACTGAAATCTGCTTTTTCACCCACCCTGGTCCAGAGGGAGATCCTCCCTCAGCAGGTTCATGGTTCAGCTGCAGGGGAATCCATGTGGGATTTCTTTTGGGATCATTCCAGGGCTGGAAAACCCCACAACAACAAATGCTCCTCTCTGGTGTCCTTCAGACTGGGAGCATCTCAAGGAACTGAGCACAATTCCAGGCTGCTGGGGGTGAGAAAATGTTGGATTTTTTTTTGTGTGATAAGCAAAGGTTGGGTCTCCATCCTGCCTGTGCCACCACCTTGGGGTGAGGTGGGTTTTGTGACAGTGGAAATTGGGTTTTTTTAGCCTTGCCAGGGTCTGGTTGGGAGTTGCTGCAAGAATTTTTAGCTGCTGTTAGAACTGAGAGTGTTTAAAGGAGGCTCGGGGGATTTTTCACTCCACAGGAGGGTGGGGTAAATGGGATTGGGCTCTGCTCCCAGGGAACAACAGGAAAAGGGGGAAACAGCCTCCAACTGTGCCAGTTTTCCCAGAAATCCCCTTGTATTGACCTTGTGGGAAGCTGGCAGGGAGGTGAGGGGACCCCCAATGGACCCCTGCCACTTCCAGCTGACTCTGTAAAGCACAAGGGACACTGCAGGGAAGATGCCACTGATTTCCCTGCTGGAAACGTGTGCTTTTCCCTCAAAAAAAGTTGTGTTTTCCTGTTTCCTCCCCTTCCTCTGTCACTCCTGCCACTCTTCACACCTCCATTTGCAACAGCACTGAATTCCCTGGTGTAACAAACCTCCCCAAATCCCTGCTCTTAAAACATTTCTCTGCTGCCATAAATCCAGGCTGAGGAGGACCAGCTTGGAAGGGTGTAAAACACCACACCAGGCAGCAGAAATGGGGAGATAAGGGGCTGAGCAAGGTGTTTGCTCACCCCCCCTCAACGTGCTGCCAGAGAAAACAAACCTTTAAAAAAAAAAAAAAAGAAAAAACAGAATGAAATGGACAACGTGTCCTTTTCATTTGCTTTATCTTGTCTGCTCCGAGCTGGGAGATTCATAACTCGCCCTCCTCGGGCCTCGTAAATTGTTTCTATTATTCATGATTAAAGTCCCGAGCAGAAGGTTCTTGCATATATCAGCAGACACTTGTTAGAGACATCCTGGTGTTATTAAGACATAGATTCAGCCAAAGGTCGTTAGGAGAGAGTCCAAATGGAGAGATCACATGGGAGACAGAGGGGAAAATCAGGGCTGAATGTGAAATAGGAGTGGGGAGGTGTCACTGGGAAGGGGAGCAGGACAAAGAGTGTTGGTGCTGCAGCTCCTCCCTCTTGTCCCCTGCCCCAAAACTGTCCCCTCCTGCTAAAGAGCACATGGGGGACAGAGGGGAAAATCAGGGCTGAATGTAAAATAGGAGTGGGGGATATAAAATGGAAAAGTCCCTGGGAAGCAGAGCAGGACAAAGAAGGGACAGGGGGATATTTTTGGGGCAGGAGAAAAGAGGGAAGAGCTTCAGGACATCACTGTCCCCTCCTGGTAAAGATCACATGAGGGATTTTCCCACCTCTGCTGTGCTGTGGGTCAGGGACAATTCCCACACAGGGCCCTAGGTGCTGCTCCCAGGTTTTTGAGCAGCACCAGGTTGGAGAAATGTGGTTTTTAATGCCAGGCACGGCACTGAACTGAGCACCCCGATGTCACTTCTGGTCTGAGTGTGTCTGAATAACAGAGCAGGGGTTTAATTAAAGGGTTTACCTGGCCTAGAAGGCCAGGAAGGCAAAATTAGATGGCTTGGGAACAGAGAGACCCAGCCCAGCTTTTGCCTTCACCAGGAGGAGAAATGCTCCCAATGAGTTGGGATCTCAAACAGCACTTTGTAATTTAAATTTAAAAAAAAGAAAGAAAAAGGACAGGATTCCCATTCCCTGTTAAAAAGGCAACATCATCTCCTTTTCTGGACTTTGTCCCTGCACAAAAGGCTGGTTTTAAGGCACTGGTGGTGTTGGCATGGACCTTGTGGTGAGAATTAACAAACACCCCACTGACATCCAGCCATTGTCTATGGCCCCCTCCTAATGTGATTTAACAAAACTGCCAGCAAGTCAAAATTAATGCAAATGAGTGCAAATTCACATATTCCAAAAGGATTAGAATATCATTAATGTGGGCATTAAATATTTAAACAATATCTCTATGAAAGAATGATGAGCTTTCAAAGCTTGTCTGTGTTTTATGACCACATTAAAGCAGTTGTAATGACATCTTCTATGCTGGGACTTGGAATTATCCTTTTTTTTTTTAAAAAAAAAGACCCATCGTGGCCAGAGCCCCCCAGTGTCCCCCCAGGTCGTGGTGTTGTTATCCAGAGCTCAGCTCCAGTGGAGGTGTTGGGGTGGGAGAGGCAGGAATGTGGCTGTGAATATAAAGCCCAACCAACATCACCAGCAGAGCTCTCCAGGGTCATCCCAGCTCATCCCTGGCTTTTATCCATATAGGATTTAACTGCTGGAGAGCTGGGAATGTCCTCCTGGCTGTGGGGGATCCTCTCCCTACAAACAGAGTGGGAATTCCCAGATTTTTGTTCCCTCTGCTTTGCCAACTGCTCGTTCTGTGCTTCATCTCCAAGGGATCTCTTCAGCCAGGGCTGTGCATGGACAGGGATTTCCTCACTCATGGAATTAGTCTAATCCAGGCTTTATTTACACATCCAACACCCTGAGCTGCATCTGATATTCTGCTTTCCCCTCTAAGCCAAATTTAAGCTAAGTGATAAAATAGGGGCACGTTCCATACCCTGCTGCAGTGGAAAGTTCTGATTTTTTGGGAATAACTGGATGGGAAAGTCTTCCCAGTTTCAGTCACGGGAGCAAAAAGACTTGGAGAATGTCTCAGCTGAGAGAAGAGCTGGCAGAAAACCAGACAACCACGATTAGATGGAGGCAGGTGGGGATCAAGGCACTTATTTGAGGGACAAATGTAACATTAAGATGAACTTCGATAGGTTTAGTGAAGGCCCAGCCTGCCCTGAGCCTGTCAGGCCTTTCCCTGGCTCTCCATGAGAACAGGAGCTCCTCAGGACAACTAAAAGCACCCAAATTTAAATATTTGGGATGTTCCCAACAGCCACAGTGATGTTTTTAAGCCCAGGAGGGCTGTGACAGGCAGGTCTGCAGTGGGATCTGAGCTCAGCTCTCCCTCCTGGTACAAAGCCCTTCTTCTGTGCCCTTTCCAGCAGTGCCATGTGTGCCTAACAGAGGGATTAAAATGGAAAAATCCCAGGGAATCAAGTGCATTATTCCTCCCAGGGCAAGCAGAGAGGAGTGAAGAACCCACTTGTGTGCCTTAATGCGTTTTTTTAAGAAGCTTTCTGGCACAGTGGGGAGGATTTTTTGGGAGGGAGCCACAGCTCCAGAGTCAGGGGCAGATCTTTGGTGATGGCAGGGAATTGTTCTCGAGGCTCCCCAGCCTTTGCTGCCCAGGAGCTCAGCTCTGCCAAGGGCTGGGAGCTGGCAGGGGGAAGTGCAGGGAAACACTGTGGGCTGGGATGAATTCCCAAACATTCTGTGCCTCAAAGCTCTGCTCCTCCTCACGGCAGGAGGGTTTAAAATACACTTTAAGGGTGTAAAATACACTTCAGAGGGTTTAAGATGAACATGGAGGGTTGCAAATAATCCCGTGATTGGACTGGGAGAGTTGCCACCGGAATGAGGCAGGTGAAGGGTGATCCCAGTGGGGCCCTCCCAGCTCAGGATATTCTGTGAGTGTTCCTCTCCTCGGGAACAGCATCCCAGCATTTCTTGGGAATGCAGCGGGGTGGGAGGAGCAGGGAGCTGGGCTGGATGCACAGGATGGATGCATTTGGAACCCTGCCTGTGCCCCTGGAAAACTCCCCCTTCAGCAGGAGGGAATTTCCTTGTGCTGGGCAGGGCAGGGCTGCTCATCCCTGCAACGCCACCAAGAGCTTTCCTTGGGATCCAGGCAGGGATCCAGATGGATCCAGACCCTGCAGCATCCCCTGTTTCCATTTCTGAGCAGCACAAAATGCAGAACCAGCCAACCTGAGCTTTTGAACCTGCTGAGGGATGGTCAGACACCACAAACATCACTTCTGTGACCAATCTGATCCATTTCTAAATTCAGACACCACAAGCATCCCTTCTGTGACCAATCTGATCCATTTCCAAATTCATTCCTTGTAATCAGCAATCTGTTTTCTTTAACTGCAGGCACCACTACATGATCTAATTAAATGCAACCTCTTAATGATCCCCCTGCACGGATTTGTGATCCTGTAATGAACGGTGGAACTGCACCACAACTCTGCTTGATTTGGTTGGGGCTTGGATTTTTTAAATTATTTTCTCCATTTAATGGCCAAATAATTAATGATAAATCCGTGCATGACGCTGCTGTAAAATCCTTGATGAAAACTGCTCTGAGAAGGACATCGAGCCCAGCTAAGGTGGTAGAAATTATAATTAATTCGGCTCTTGCATGGATAATAGTTGGTAGGAGGCTGAGCTGTAGATCTGTGCTCACTTTGCCAGCTCCAGGTTTCCTGTTTTGTTGCCATATCCACAAAAGCAGCAGCTGGGGGATGGAGCAGCAGTGACACCTGAGAGCTGCAGGTATTTGCTGGAATGTCAGCTCTGAGATTCCCTGTGATCTGCTGCAAACCTTGTGGTAGATGAAAGACAGGAGCTGAGAGCTTGGAGACAGAGCTGGCTGCAACTTGAAACAATTCCATAAATATTTATTTATCCACAGCTGCTCTCGAGGGTGACTTACAAGGGGACTCCACCTCCCTTCCCTTCTGATTTGTGCGAGCCCCATAAATTGTCATTTGTTTTGACCACTGCTTTTTCTCAGCAGTGAATCCTGCAGCTTGCTTTCGAGTCAGACAGGGGGAAAAGCTGGAGGAGTGTTCAAGGAATAAATAAATGCTTTTGGGAGGAACTTCATCACATGAAGGGAACAGATTTTCTCAGGATCAGAGGCTGATCCTGCCTTGGGGCAGCAGAGCCCAGAGAAGCTCTCTCAGACCCGAGGAATCTGTCAAATGTTTGTTGAATTTTCTCAGCTGTTGGTGTAGAGTGAAAAACCCAGGCCTGAACCTCGAGAAACAGAATGTCCTCAGCCAGAAGGCAGTGGGTGCCAGCCAGGGGAAAACAAGCCTGGCAATCTGCAGCCCTTTCTGTGCTGGTGCCACGGAGCCAGGAGGCAAATCTAGACAACTGCTGGGTTGTTTTATTTTTCATTTTAACTTTGCAAAGCCTGGTAATTGGATTGGTTTCAACTCTTCCTTGCTGCTGCCTGAGTCAAACCTTTGCTGCAGAACCCCCGGTGCTGCTTTGCCCTCTGAAAGTCGGGTTCCAAAATGGGATTTGGGGCTGGGTTTGGGGGTCCCCCCCACCTCCTCTCGTGCCAGGCAGCACAAAATCGCTGCTGCCCAGGAGAGGGGAAATTGCTCTGAGCTGACTCCTCTCCATGAACCCAGCTCCAGGGCAGGCCCAGGGGGGAATTGCTGCAGCTCCATTTTCAGGTTTCCCCAGCTGAGACGAGCACAGAGAATCAGGTGGATTTTTGCCTCCCTCGCAGGCAGCCGAATTTCCATCACAAAGGAGTTTGGGGTGAGCGTGGGGAGAACTTGCTCAGGCTGATGTCAGGCACCTGGATTTTGGGAGTGATCTCCCCCTGGAGAACCTCAGGCAGTGAAAAAAGCAGGCAGGGAGGGGTTTGAACCTCCACGAGGTTGCAGTGATTCCAGGCAGTGCTCAGGAATTGGTTGCTCTGCTTCTTTGAGCAGGTATTTGCTGCACGTATGTACAAAAGCAGCAGATAAATTGGGACAGTGCACGCTGCCTTTGCTCTGCTTTGATCAGGGTGTAGCTCCTCCAGAGATGCCCTGATTAAATCAGAGTGAAAATAAATTGAAAGGGCTTCTGTCTGATTCGTGAGACTTCTTCAGGTGTTAAGGGGAGAGAAAAAAAAAAACAACATCCAAGGAGGCAGGAAGAGAAGGTTCACCATTTCACTGCCAAGGAAAACTCCTGCAGTGAATTGAGGGGTGGGAACTGGAGGATTTCGGTGTTCAGGCAGCACAGAGTGAGGAAAACGCTGCAGAATCATCAACACCTTGTCCTGCACGGGACAGGAAGGACAACAAATCAAATTTTCCCCTTCCCACATGGTTCCCTCCCCAGCGTGGAGCTCCAGGAGCAGAGGGGAGCTTGCCCAGGGATGCTGCAGGTCCCTCCATCGGCATTAACACCTCTCCCCACGCCATGAATATCGAAATCCCCGAGCCATTCATCTCCCTTCCCCACCCAGGACAAGGCATGTTCAATTCCCGGCCACAAAAAAGGCTCTGCAGGGATGATTGAGTTGCTTAAAAGCTGCCTGGAAGCACTGAAAGCCCCTGTCAGGCAGGGAGGGGAGGTCAGGGGCGGAGTTGGTCACCTCCCTTGACAGAATTCATCAAGGGGACAAAATCAGAACACGTTTGCTGTTGAACACTGAGTCAATGCCCACTGGAAAGCACCGTGGTGTGGTCCCGGTTTGGGATTCCCAGATGGGAGTGAGAAAGGCTTGGGGAAAGTCCAAGGAACCAGAGCAAACCCCTTTGTTTCTAGGGGAAGAGGGAGAGAGAAGGATTGGTTCAGAGAAACCGCAGGAAGGGGAATTATTGTGGGGTCTCCCTGCGGTTTTAACCTTCTGTGAGGTTATGAAAGGCTTGGAATCCAACTGGGAGGGTTGGGAAAGGAGAGGAATAAATTCCAAAGGGTGAATGAGGCGGGAGCATCCTGGCAGCCCCTTCAGTGGCAGCTGAGCCAGGGCTCTGTCTGCACTCTGGAACTCCAGCAGGGCGGGATGAACCCCCCTGGAAGAAATCAGAGAGGCTTCCCAGGAGACTTTTCCTCTTTCCAGGTGGCTGCCCATGCCTAGAGCCACTTCCAGAGGGGGATTTGCAGGCCCAGCCCAGCTCCTGTCCCTGTCCTGGGAGTGCCACCAAGCCTGGTCCCTTCCCCACCCCAAAAAACCACCCATCTGCAGCTCAGCTGAGCCACCCAGATGGGCAAAAATGATGTTTTTCCTGCTTTGCTCAGTGTCCAGAAAACTTTGAAGTATCAGAGGGACATAAAACCCTTCCTCTTCACTCCCTGCTGGCTCCTTCCTCCCTTCCTGAGCCCGATTTTTTGGTGCCAGACCAGGATGGACGAACAAGCCCAAATCTCTCTTTGTTGGCTGCTGTAAAGCACAGGCTGAGATAAGCAGAGATCTCACTGCAAGAGGCAGGAGACCTTTAGAGGATGTTGCCTCTGGGGAAATTTGTTCAGCAAGAGGCTTTATTTTTAATGTGAAATGGAGGAACAAAACATGGAATTGAAGCTTTTTGGTAAACCTTGCACACAGCCCAGCTCTCTCTTTTTGCAGCCTGCTATTATTCGTGCCCCAGATTTGCTTTTTCTCAATGGGTTTCCCGAGATAAAAATGTGCATTCTGAAAGAAAAAAAAAAAAAAAGTCTATTTCTGCTTTGTAAACCAACCAGGCCCCCTCAGAAGTCTCTTTTAAAAAATGAGCAGCACATTTCAGGTGTGCACCTGAATTTCCTGAGTCCCAAAGCTGCTTTATCAAAATTATCAAGGCAATGGTAGCAGGCCCAGTGGCAGTAATTTGATTATTAGACAAGCAGGCAAACATCTCACTGTTTTCTTCCCCTTCTAAGAACAGTTATTCCTGAATTTTTACTGCTGCATTCGATGAACTTTTGCTGAGTTCAGGGCTCTGAGCAGAGCAGCAGAAACTGCTCAGGTTTCCTCCAGCATCAGACTGGGTCCAGAAAAACCAAGGCAGAAAAAGGTGAGGGAAAAGCTGTCCTTGAAACGAGGCCACGTCCTGATTGCACCCAGTGGCAAAAACGGGGGAAGAAACTTGGACAAAAACTCCACCTGGAGTCTGGATTTTCAGGCAGACTTGCACGTTGCTCCAATTTGTTTTTTCCTGCCTTGACCCCAGCAGAAAAGTTGGCAGCTCTGTCTGGGAGATCCGTGTGGGACAGAGGCTGCAGCTTGGAAAGCTCCTGAATTAAACAAAGGTTTGAGAGCAGTGAGGAAATAACCAGGGGTTCTGGAGGAGGGGGTGAGGGTGAGCACTGATTTATGCATTCCTTGGGAAAACACCCACACAGGGGCCACACAGGGGAATATTTCCTGGCCTCCCCTCCAGTATTCCCAGCACTGAACAACATCTTGCCCTTCAACTGCCCAGTTCTCCTCTCACTCCTCACCAGGCCTCAGCTTCTCCTCCTTTCCAGCAGTGAAAGCAGGGCTGGGCAGAGCTGGAGAGATGGAAAATACTGAAATTATTGGGGTTTTTTCAGTTTTTTTTAGAGAGAGGGTATGCAAAGCTCACAGCTGATGTGTGAACTGCTCTGGTTTTCATGGTCCCAGGTGCAGGTGAACAGCAGGGACCAAAAGGCTCTTCCAGCTCAGGAATCAGGCACCAGCCCTTGGGAGGAAAGCTCCAAACCCACCAAAAATCAACGTGGGCAAGGACTGAGCCCAAATTCTGGCTGTGGAAACCCTTACCCAGGGCTCAGGACACCAAAGAGGGACCAAACCTCACCAACCACCCCTCAGAAATACTGGGGAGGGCTCTGGCTTTGCTTTCCCACTGGGAATCTTTGCTATTTTGATATCTTTGATACTCTGCTTGAACACCCAGCCTGGAGATGTGGCCCAGGGTGATATCAGGGTGCTAATTGATTGTGCCAGGGCTCAGCACAAACATTCAGCTGAACACCAGGAGAAATGGAAATCCTGAGGATGTGTTTACCAGGCACACAACCCCGGAGATGCTGCTGCTCCTCCTGTTGCCATGGTTACTACACTTGTCTGACAATATTAGGAGGAAAATGTTCACATTGATTCCCCCCCCGCCCCTTGTTTTCCCTCTGAAATACAATA
The DNA here is from genome assembly GCA_013400775.1 of Chaetops frenatus. Lineage (NCBI taxonomy): Eukaryota > Metazoa > Chordata > Aves > Passeriformes > Picathartidae > Chaetops > Chaetops frenatus. The sequence goes on along the minus strand of VZTR01024932.1, from coordinate 19,970 downwards.
TAATACCTGGGAATTAAATTAATCCCTGGGCTAACTGCAGCTGGGTTTCCAGCACGGCACATGGGATGCACAGGGATGGATTTTCCCCACTTGGGATTTCACCAGCCCAAAGCATCCCCTCAAATTCCCTGTTTGCCACTGCTCCTCTGCCCTTAACCCTTTGCCTGCCAGGCTTTCCATGAGAAGGGTCACTCCAGGTGTAGGGGAGGAAGGATTATCTGAGGGATTGATGGTTTTGTGTGTACTGGAAGGTGGGCACCGTTCATTGAAAGGCAGGATTTCCAGGCAGAGTTGTTTCATTGGTGCTAAAGGAGTGTGGGTGCTCCCATTCCACTTTAGAACTCCCATTCAAACCAAAGCAGCTGGGATTCAATTCAGAGAACAGCATTAAGGTGAATTTCCCGTGTTGTAAGGACAAATGGAATCACAGGAAATGGAGCTTTGCCCCCTCTGACCTGGTTAATGTAACACTCACCCCTCTGACAGCCCAGACAAGCAGGGTCCCCCTTTTACAGTCCCTTTTCCATCCTCTGGGCACACCTGATGCTGTTTGAAGCAGCCTGGGGACTGATTTGAGCCACACTGGTACAAAAATCCCCAGGTGTGAGGCACTGGAGCCTGCAGGAAGGGTGGAGAGGGGCTCTCCACAAGGATGTGCAGGGACAGGACAAGGGGGAATGGCTTTAGAGTCACAGAGAGGGGATGTTAGGAAAAAATCCTTCCCTTTGAGGGGTGGAAGAGGGAAGGATGGTGCTGTTCTGGCACAGAGGGGAAAAAAAAAATCCAAGAGGAAGCTTAGTTCCTCCACTTAGCAATGCAAATCAATCTTTCCTCATAGGAACCTGATAATCCTGAAAGCTTCCAGCACCGGACAGTGAGGAGGGAAACTTGCTGGCAGCCAAAGGCTCTCAGTCCATCCCCACTGAAAAACTGCAAAATAACATTTGTGCTTCCCTGATCCTCTCCCTAAATCAGGAGTTCCATGCCTGCAGCTTATCCTGACCTGGGGCTGGGGGATGCAGAGGGGTCACAGAGCTGGGGATGGGGTTGTTGAGCAATCCAGCACGAGGATTCCTGGGAATCACTGCTGAGCTCAGGTGAACGTAAAGCTCCTGTCACAACCTGGCCCAGGACTTCTGCAAGCACCACTTCACTGCTCCATTTAAACCTTCAACATTTGGATACAAACCCCTTTCAAATGCCAGGCTTTTTTTTTTTTTTTCCTTAATTTTTGTCCTTTAATGCTTTCTGCCCCTCACTTTATTCCTCCCACGCTGAGGAACTGAGGCAGCAGCACAAAATTCCAAACACATCCGTGTGGTTTTTACCTTTGCTGGCTGCTGCAGCAAATTAAAATCACCTGCTGGTGATAATCCCCCTGCCTGGAGGCTTAATGATGCCATGAACTCTGCCAGGGGACTTTCTGGGGTTTGATCCAATTATCCAGAGCTAAAGATGACTCAGGAAGGAGAGGGGGATGATGCCAGGGCTCTGTGTCATTAGCTGGTCACACACAAGGGATCAGCCTTTGCATGGGATGTAGCACGGGCTTTTACTGAAAAATATCATTTAGATAGACAAGGCTAAAGGCTGGGGGAAAGAATTCCTCATTCCCTCAGCCCACCAGTGGGAAAATGAGGTGCAGTGATGCACATGGACCTTTACAAGCCAGTGCAGGGCCAAGCCCAGCTGGGGAACCCTGGGGTGGCTGATTTCAGTCCTGCCTGCAGAGCTGTGCTTTCTCCTGTCTCACTGGCTCCTGCCCTCTCTTTCTGCTCTTAATTTACACTGCACAATTTAATCGTTGCAGGCCCTTCAGGCTATTTATTCTGAATAGAAGCTGAATGGGAGCAACGTGTGCAGGAGCTGGGACAGCTCCTGAACCCTCCCTGCTGCTCCCCTGCTGCCTGGCAGAGCTGGGGGCTGCTCTCTTTGGCCCCCAAAGAGGTGACAGTGAACACAACGGGCTGCCCAGAGGAGCTGGGGCTGCCCCAGCCCTGCAGGTGGGAATGAGATGCTGGGAGGTGCCCAAGGTTGGAGTGAGATGAGCTTTAAGGTCCCTCCCGACCCCAAATCGTCCCATCACACAAAAAAAAGGTGTTTGCTATCTCCCCTTCCAATGTATCTGAGAAGAATTAATGTGGAGAAGCACCGTGTTTGCCCCTTCCCGGCGATATTTAAGATAATGACACTTCTTGAAGCAAAGAGAGAGGTGTTTTCATGGGGTGGGCTCAGCAGGTGGGGTGGAGGGGCTCTGGCTGATCTAACTGCTCTCCATCCCAGCCCAAACTCCCATGGCAAACTGCACAGCCCCACGTATTGCCTGTAAATGTTGTGATTTTACAGCCCTGAGGAGTGAAACAATAACGTTAATTGATTTGGAGAGCTGCCCACCGAGTGCTCTAATGAAGGTGCTGAGCAGCTCGTGGGCTGGGTGGGTGAATCCTGAGAAGAATGAGGAAAATTAAAGCCCTTTCACTCCTCTGACATCAGCACCAGCCCTCCTGCACCCGGCCAAAACACATCCCTGGAGACCAGAGACCCGAATCCTTGAGCTGGTTCATTCCAGGAAACGTTTCTAAATCCTGGAGTTTCTGTACAAGTCCTTTTTTCCCCCCCGAAAACAACAGATGCCAGCGAGGAACACAAAGGGGGATGGAAAGATCAGTTTTGATGAGCAGGCCTGGCAGAGCTCAGAGCGAGCTCTGGGTGGGATCTCTTGGCTCAGAGCAGAGCAGCACTCACTGCCTGGGTTCGTTCCACATCCCACAGGACCCTTCTCCTTCTGCTTCCCACCAGCTCCGTGGGTTTTTGTCCCTCACTGAGCAGGACCAGGAGTGTCCGTGCTGTAACCAGGGCTGCCTGGGACCTCTGGGCTGTGGAAAGGGACAAACCAAAGGTGCTTTGTGCAGAAATCAGCATCCCTGGGGACAGGGACAGCGGGGTCCCAGTGCCACTGGTGCCACTGGTGCCACTGACACCCCCAGCCCCATTGCTCAGCCAGCCCCAGCATCACTCCAGGAGACCTTTCCTGGCCCTTTCCCAGCCTGACCCTCAGCCCAGGCTGTGCAGAGGAGCTCACCCTCTCCTTGGGCAGCTGCTGGGGGAGCAGGGGCAGCTGCTGGGCTCCATAATTGATTTCTTTCTCCTCAGCTGGTCTCCAGCAGGCTCCCAGGGCAGCCCTGGGCTGGGAGGGGAGGCTGCTGGGCCCAGTGACAAGTGACATGATGGAGAAAATGGCCATGTCAGCCCTGATTAGGGACAGCATCTCCCTCCCTGCCTGAGAGGAGCCAGCCTGAGCCTGAGAAGGTCCAAGGGAGCTGGGAATCACCTGGAGCTGCTGGCTCTGGATGGGGCTGGGTGTGGATGTTTGGGGGGGACACCCAGGGGAGGCTGCTGGGGTCTGGGGGGGATTTTTGAGCACATTTTCATGCTTGACCTGCTCCTCACCCCTCTCTTTCTCCAAGAGACACAGGGAACAAAGTGCTCCACTCCGAGTGAGGGTGCCTTGGTGTTTTTGGCTTCTTCCTAGGGATGAGATCACGGAGGGAACTCGGGGAGAACAATTCTCTTTTGCCCCTAATTAGAAACTATCAGCACCTCTCACTCTCTCTAGGTCTATTCAAAACCATTTGCTGGCTCTTCCAAAGCCCATTCCCACAGGCCTGGTTTTAGGGACTCAAGGCTGGCTCCAGCTGCAGCCTCTGCCAGTATTTTGGGTGGCTCTGAGGGCATCACCTCCCTGTTCATCAGCCCCAGAGCACCCCTGGCATGAACCCCTAGTGCCTCCACACACTCCTTCCTCTATCAGACAGGAAGAACTTCAGAAAAAGTTCCAAATGCCCTAAAATCTTCATCCCAACCTCGGCTAGGAAGCCTTTTTATAACAATAAATTCACATCCCACCTGACAGGGACCATAGGCAGCTGCCACCCTGATTATTCACAGCACAGAAATCTCCTCTGACAGCTTTTGGTTTCCTTATTTCCTCTCATTAATAGTTTCCCTGGGAGCCTGGAGCAAGGTTCTGTGCTGAGGAAAAGGAAGGTCTGGCAGCAGAAGTGTGAACAGTCCTGCCTGGGCTGTGTGCTTGGACATCCAGCTGTTCCTGGATCCAGGGAGGTGGAGGGAATATTCCTGCTGATCAGCTTCCTTGGAAAGGCCCATTATTCTTCCAAATTATTTCAACTCGGTGGGTTTATCACAGCCTTTTTCCAGCAGTGTTTGGCAGGGCTGATGAAGAACCTCACCAGGGTCAGAAGAGAGGGAAAGAGGCATTTCCCAAATTTTCTCCTTAACCCAGTTTTCTCCATTCCCAGGGGTCACTCACTTGCCTTGCAAATAGATTTGTCAGAAAGCAGGGCTTGGACTCCTGTGAGAGATGAAAACACCCCATTTGTGATGGAGAGCTCGTCCCAATCCCCTCCCACCTGAGCAGCCACGCTGTGCTTGGCACCAGGGTTTGTTTGCCATCGGATCTGACAGGGAATTTTAGCTGCAATTTGAATTTTAAAAGAAGCAGCCGTCCTGTTAAGGGCAGCAGGAGAGGGAAAAGAGGGAGAAGAGGAGAGCTGGGGTGGTTTTCAGGGAGGGAGGAATGTGCAGGGATCCCTGAAGGATCTGCTCCCCTCTGTTCCCACTGAGACCCTGCTGATGCTCAGGATCCAAAGGCTGCAGAGAACCTGGGCAGCTGGAAAATGTTTCTGTCCTCAAAATCCAGCTGCCACTGAGATTCCTGGGCTTGCATTCCCTCCCTTGCCCTCCCTCCTCTCTTTCAGTTCAGTTCGTGCCACAGAACCCTGCAGGAAAGAACAATTCCCTTATTCCTGTGGAAAGGAATAATCCCCAGCCCATCCCAGCCCAGACTGAAAAGGCTTTTTGGTGTCTGGAAGTGACAATAACCACCCTGAGCAGCAGCAGAGGATGGATGGCTCCTCCAGGATGACCAGCAGCAGCCTAAACATTGTCACTCTGTGGGGAAAAGAGAATTTTGAAAAACCCAGCCTGCCCAGGGAAGGGATATTTGCAGGGATATTTTCCTCCTGGCTGATCTCACATCTCCCTGCCTGGGAAATGAAGCGAGGGGGAGTTTTTTGGGTTTTTTTTTGCATGGACCAGGGAATGGGAGATGCTGTGCTTTAAGTGGAGATAGGGGATCTCATTGGGCAGGTGAGAAATTGCCTCTCGCTTTCCTGCAGCCACTGTCACTGTTCTGGAACAGGCAGGGGAGGGGTTGGACACAGAAATTATCTCCAGAAAAATAAACCAGCTTTTAAAATAGCTGGAGGAATAGGTAACTCATCTGTAAGGGCAGTGTAATACCAGAAATCCAGATTAATATTTAACAGAAGCTACGAACTCTTAACACCACATTTCCCCCCAGAACATTCTTTTCTCCACTTTATTGGTTTTTTTTTTTTTTTTCCTTTAGCTCAGCTTGGATGCTTTGGAAACAACTCAGGTGATTTTTTACAGACTAAAGCAGTGATAAGAGGTTTATTTTGGTGCTGATATTATTTCATGTACAGCTGACAGAGCAGATTGTCCTGTTGGTGCAGGTGCAGCTCCAAAACCCTTCCAGGTAATTGGGGTTTTATTGAAGGAGCCGTTATGGAATTTTTCATTCACATCCCATATTTGTTAAGGTTTGGGTTCTTTTTTCTAAGGTTGAGGGGTTTTTCAATGGGTTTTTAGCCACTTCATAATTTTTGTTTTTGATTTCAATGTGGTTTTAATTAAAGTGAAGGTGTTAATGGCACATATAATGTTCATAAAAACAACAGCAACGCTCCCCTAATGAGTCACTTAAAGGAAGCACATCAGGTTGTGCCTTTCTGCTGAAATTTGCTGGACATGGTGTTTTCCCATTTCATCTCCTCACAGCCTTGGAATAGACTGGGACTGAATTGGAATTCCAAACAAAAATCTTGAAATGGCAAACACCCCATGAAATTTGACTTTTCCCCCTTGCCTTGGCTGGCAAAGCCCATTACCCAGGAGGAAACCAGGCCAATAATTGGGAATTCTGCCTCACCATGTGATTGCCCAGTGCTCCATGAATACGAAAGGCAAATCCAAGGAAGCTGGAATCAATATTCCAACACAGCTGTTGGCATTTGGGGCTGCCCAGGTTTATCCTCTCCCTGCAGCCACACTGAATTCTCCTCTCCTTGCAAGCCCCCAGTGCTGGCACCAGTAAAATATTAATATATTCCTGTGTACCAAGCAGCTCTTAATAATTACGTCAACCCTTAATTTGCTGCGACTCAATTACTGCAGCAGCTCATTGACATTGTTAAGGTTAATAACTGTGAGATTCAGAGGACAGGACTCATTACAAATCACACTGATTGTGGCAATTGTTGCAGCAAACCAGAGGAACAACAGGCAAAATGTTATTTAGCAACACTCAGGCAACTTTCCCACCAGCCCCATCCCCTGGGAGAGCTGCAGAGGTCCATGGGTGGTGCTCTGGGGAGGTTCTGACAGGGAAATCCCAGCAGTTTTGGCCAGGAGGGTCTTTCCTAAATCCTGGGGGGGTTTCTCCTTGTGCTGGAAAGAGCCAAATTTTGGATCCAATACAGGCAGTGCTGGTGGGGGTGGTAAAATATATCAAATTTTCTCACCCCAGTGGTCTGCCCAGCCTTCAGCTCCTCTACAACCTCCTAGAGGGAAAAAGCCCATGGAATATCACCCCAGCACTGGTTTGACCCCTTGCTCTGAGCGTGGCCCCAAATGTTTCTGCTTTAGGGGCAGGACCACTCCCGTCCTGTCTCATCCCCATCACTGAGCCAAGGAGTGATGGTTTAATGTATGTGCTGAAGTGACTCCTCAAACGAATCTTAATCACACGGGCTAATTAGAGGCTGTGTTTGTTAATCAGATGTGAATAGCAGGCTGATTTCTCTATTTAGATAAACGTCTGCTGCAAAACCTCTTGGCAGATGGGCCAATGTTTGCTCCCCCCCAGCCTAAGTGGGCATTTTAGCAGGTTGCAAATATCGTTTCAGAGCTAATTAGGGACAAATGAAAGCAGCAATTCTGGTGTCCAGCACGGGGCCCAGACACTCTCCCGTGGTGGGAGGCAGGGAAGGGTGATGGGGGTGGGATCTGCATTTGGAATTCCTGGATCCTCCCTGGCGTGTTTGTCATGGATTGGGCTGAGCTGATGCACGGGAGGGCTCAGAACTCTCTCCCCCCGCCCCAGAATAAATCAAGGTGGGGTTTACAGGTTGATAAGAACCAAATTTTTGGGGATGTCCTGTGCGTGGCCAGGAGTTGGACTGGGATGATCCTTGTGGGTCCCTTCCAACTGGGATTCCATAATTCTGAGTAAAACTAAAACCTGGAGAGAGCAGCTGCAGCTGATCTCGTGTCCAGCCCAGCTTTAATCCAAATTTATGATGCCCTCAAGTCCTGAAACCGAGGAAAGAAGGTGAATTTAGAGGTCCTTGAGGCTCTGTTCCTTGGGATGAGAGTGCTTTACTTTCTGCCAGCCCTCCCCTCCTCATCACCCCATGGATCTTCTCCAATGTGCTGGGGTGGCCCTGGCTCCTCCAGTCACCAGTTAAAGCTAAAATGAGCTTTTCAGTGTGTTTGGCTTCCCTTGCACTCCCCAGAATTACCCTGAAGAGTATTTAAATATCTCTCCTAATAATTACACCGAGTTCCCTGCTACCCAATATTCCCAGCAGCTCCCGTGCCAGTGGAAGTGCTGAGTTATCCTGCTTTTATCGTGCCTACCTATGGATTACAAATAGATCTTATTAACTGCTCCGAGCTGACACATCTACTGGAATAAAGGGGCTCGTTCCTTCCCAGGCAACAGAGCAATCTTCCTGTTATGCTAATAAATACGGGAATTTGCATAAATCTAATCAGATGGGGAGGCTCAAAGGGAGCCCGGCGCTCCTGGGTGCTTGGCAGGGCTGCTCCTGCAGGGGAATTGAGGGGAAATTGTCACCACCAGTTGGGACTGGGAGAGGAGGAGGTGAGAGATGTCTTTCCATGGATCCAGCCCAGTTTCCAGGGGGATTGTGCTGCAGAGCCCCCAGTTCTGGGTTTCCCAGCCCATTGTATGCAGCAAATGTCGTGTTGGAGAGAATAAAAGTTCTGACTGTGCTGGGCCATCCCTGTGGGGGAATAACCTGGAGTGGCACTGCTTTGTGCTCCAAGTGGCAAATGCAGCCCCCCAAAACCCCCCTGGCCCCGGGCAGGTGCTGCTGCTGTGGGTTCTGGGAGCATCCCCAGCCTCACCAACCCCTTTTTGCCCTGGTGCTGAACAGTCCCCTTCCCTCCAACCCCATCCAGGTAAAGAAACCAACCCAAAACCCTGCAGGTCTGAGGAGAGAAGCTGCCCAAATGCTGGCACCCCTCGTGATGCCCATGACCTTGGGCAGGGGGGGTGTTTGTGTCTTGAACAGCTCTGCACCAGATTGGGCTGAAACTGGGGGGTTTTTATGGGGCAGAAAGAGGAAGTTTCTGCAGCCTCCTCCCTTTTTGAGCTGGTTTAGTGCTGGCAGAGCTGGAAAGGTGCAGCTCCTTTTCTCTCTGCACTGGTATTAATGACAAACCTGTCGATCCCTGCTCATCCTGCTGCTGCTGCTTTACCCTGCAGCCGTCCTGGGTTTGCTTTTTGGAGGGCAGGGAAGTGCTGCCTTCCCTTTTTAGCACAGGTGCAGATGCTCAGCAGCTGTCTGCTGCCCTGTGGGGGAGCCTCCCTGGGACTGGAAACTGGGATTGCTGCTCTCTGAGCAGGGGAGGCTCCTTTGGCTGGAGGTGAAGCCAAGGCAACACCTTCCAGGCAAAAGCAGGTGCAGCCTTCGTGCAGAATGAGCCTTAAACCACATCTCCCAGCTTGGTTTGGCGTCAGATCCCGTCTGGGTTCCTGGCTGGGAGTGTTGCTGTGTGCAGCTCTCCCGGCAGAGCAGCCTCGGGGCTCCGAGTTCTGCGGTTTCTGTGCAGCTCTGAAAGCTCCAGGAGAAAAGCGTTGCTCCAGCCTTGCTGGGGGCTCTCCTGACAAGGTGAGGGGGCTCCCAGGGCAGGGAGTTTGTGGTGGAAGTGGCAGGAATTCCACCTGAGGTCAGGCAAAGGAGGGGCTCCCCCAGGGCAGGGAGACCTTGCACAAAATCAGATTTCTCAGAGCTCCATCCAGCCTGGCCTTGGGCAGGTTCTCCAGAGCTGGAAAGTCACTTTTCCATCGTGTTCTCCTTTAGCTTCAGGCTCTGGAGCTGCCCCTGCCTTCAATCCACGGTGGTTTTTAGGCAGAAGGTTCCTCTGCCCCTGTGTTTTCCATGTGTGGGAGAATAGGGTGAAAAACCTCAATTCAAGGCCTTAGAAAAGGGGAGGATGATTTTAATTCTCAGATAAGCACATGGCTCCACTTGCTCCTTGTACAGCACCTGGAAAGCAAAATATTCCCATCCAGATGGTTTGGGAAGGCTCCCTGTGTGCAGCACCGAGGTTGGGCTGCAGGAACTTGATTTGTTGTGGCTTTTTTTTTGGCTGAATTTTGGGATCTTGCAGGGCTTTAAGTTCCCCATCACTCCCCCAGCACAAGCCTCCCCTGGAGCAGTTACAGCTCAGACAACAAGAGCAGCATCAAAGGTGGGTGAAATAAAACCAATTCTGGTCCCCAGAGCCCCGCAGGATCCACCCCACAGCCAGGCAGGTGATTCCTCCCAGCAACGATGGCTCCAAATTTCACCCATTTCTCCATCTCTTGGGTCCGTGTGCAGCTCCAAGGGGCTCACAGGACATTGGGAATTACTGCAGGAAGGGACCTCCAGCCACCTCAGCAGGGCAGGACCCTTTGGAGGAGCTGGGAGGTTTTCCTGAGAATGTTCAACGTGGCCTTAAATGAGGCCATAAAATGGAAGTGCTTTTCCCAAGCAGCTTTGCACAGTGGGGCCTGCATTGTCAGGGCTTCCTGGTGATTTAAAGGTTCTCCTTCCTCGTGGCTCCTGCAGAAAATCCAACCAACAGGAGCCTGGCTGCTGTGAAAAACAGCCTGGCCTGTAAATCTAGAGGAAAAGCTATATATATATAT